>JAODKK010000039.1:30789796-30804352 GCA_026774405.1 Petrocephalus microphthalmus
AGCCAGCCATTTTTAGCAGATTAACTGCTGTAATCCAGGATTCCCCTGAGTGTGGGAGGTAGACAGGGGAGGGGGGTAGTATCTCTCAAGGACCACAGGAATCCTATTCAACCAGATCCCTGCTGAGCGAATCAAAGCAAGGACCCGAAACTTTGATTTTGTCACATGTGACATCTTTGGCATGGAAGAGTGATACTGCAGTGGGATTTGAACCATCATTTGGCTCAAATGAGGCATCTCTGGCTGATAAAATTCTGACCAACCTCTGTGCTGGACAGAGGCTATAGTGGAAGAAAGTTCATAATCATCCCTTTGAGAATGGATTTAAAGCAATAAAAAACAATGCTTACATACAGGCTGAGATGAATATTCTCACTAATGGTAATATCAAATTCTTTCTATAGTCTTGTTGAACATGTGATGGTTCTGTTGGACATATAGTGGCATTTCCCTCCCCAGTTTGGACACCCTTACAAAGGAACAGTCTGTCCTTGGCAAGAGGACTGTATCTTTGATAATTACAGACAGACCCTTGATAAAGTTCCCTATGAGCTTTCATGCTGGCTGGCTATGGTCCAGTACTTAATGAGAGCTACAAGGGTTGCGTCGCTCTCTCCCACTCTCTCTTTCATTCATTCACTGTCTGCTGGAGCTGCCAGCCTCACTGAGGCCTTCAAGCGGATATCACTCCACTTCTGAATGGAGTATTATAAAAGTACACTGTAAGCAGATGTACATTTAGCCACGGCACATGCTATAGGTTTAATACGTATGTAAAGCGTATGTGGTCATTTGGGTTCACCCTACCGTTCATCCTTCTGTTTTTTATACATCCTCTTGGCCATTGCGGGAGCCTGGATTCTATCCCAGGAAGCACAGGGCATCCAGCAGGGACTGGATGCCAGGCGCAGGGCTCACACTCCTACACAGGCACAAACTAAAGGGCATTTTAGAGCCACTAATTCACCTGTAGGAGAGCATCTGCACAAACACAGGGGGACCAAACAGCCAACCCAGGCTGCCACTAGGGCACACATGTATTCCTTGCCCTTCTTTGGAATTTTTATTTAAAGAAATCCAATAATAACCAATTTTGTTTATATATACATGCATACAGTACATACAGTGCCAGTCAAAAGTTTGGACACACCTACCCATAGAATGGTGTATTTGGACTATTCTCCATTTTAGAATAAATGTACAGACATCAAAACTATAAAGTAACATATTCGGAATTATGCACTGACCAAAAAAGTATTACATTATTAAAAAGTATTAAGCAAAAAAACAAAAAAAGCAGCTATGTGGGTGGGGACTCGGAAGGTTGCTGGTTCCCGTGGTCTGCAGAGTGATCCCACCATTGGGCTCTTGACCCCTGAGAAAGACCCTCAAGCCCAGTTGCTCCAGGGACTGGCTTGCACTACATTCTTCTACTCTCTGGTCAAACTCCTCCAAAACCTCACATGATAGAACAGACTTCATATATAAGCACAGATAGATAGGAAGTTTTAGTCTCATTGGGAAGCAGTGGTACCTTTCTTGTTTGGAGATAAGGTTCTGTTTTCCCTGTGGCTGGCAGAGATGTGCATTTAGGTGGTTAGCTACCGTTAAATTGCACATTAGACGTGAATGTGCACATGTGTATGTGAATGGCCTGGCATTCTGCCCAGGGTATACCCATGCCTTTTGCGTTCTGCTGCCTGGGGATAGGCTCCAGGCCCCCCATCCCCAAAACCCTCAAGTGGATTAACATTAAAACAAAACATAAACGTTTTTAAAAACGTGTCCTTATGAATTTTGAAAACTAACAGAAAACGTAAGTATTAAAAAATGTAACTACTTAAAAAACATAGTAAGACAGACAAGTGGGACAAAAGAATTCCCTTCCAGTAAAAGGTGATCTTCATTAGGATAGTACTGCAAATAAATACCAGTGCAACACTTTTGACTGATAAAAGAAATGCAAATTTAAATCAAATAAACAGCAGCCTGAAAAGAGTAGTGGGACTCTGGAATTTGAGAGTTGTGGTGAATAGACTTGTCGCTTAAAGACAATGAAGACATAACCTGCTTCCCTAGGAAAACTTCAGTCAGTTTGTCGCTTGCTTGACCCTGGTCCACTTCAGGTGCAGGATCTCTCAATCTTGATGGACAGAGACTGGGAATAACTTGGTACTTGTCTAATGACCAGTCACCAACAGTCGAGCCTTTTTCTCCAAATTAAAGTCCATGTAAAATGTCAAAATGCTTAGTTTTTGTGATCTATATCCCTTTACAACAAGCTATGTAATTTGTATAATGAAAGTTCAGGGTTTTTATCTGATAGTATTTAGATCGTAAACCCTGAAATTATCACTATGGAAGTTAATCATTTCAGTTCTTCTGAAAGTCACCACTTTGCAGCTAACATTCCAATCTGGTCTCCTGATTATAATACAACCCCACTTCCAACGATGTTGGGGCGCTGTGTAAAATGTAAATACAAACTGAATGCAATTATTTACAAATCATATAAACCCAGACCTCTCACCCGCTGAAAACATTTGGCGCATCATGAAACGAAACACACAACAATGGGGACCTGTTGAGCAGTTGAAATCCTATATCAGGTAACATTGGGACAAGACTGAGACAACGTTTTGCTTTCAAAACTCCAGCAAACGGTCTCCTCAGGTCCCAGACATTTACAGCGTGCTGTTAAAGGAAGAGGTGATGCAACACAGTGGTAAACATGCCCCTGTCCCAGCTTTTCTGAAACGTGTTGCTGGCATCAGATTCAAATTAACCACGTATTTGTCCAAAAACAGCAAAACTTCTCAGTTTCAACATTTGATATGTTGTCTTTGTTCTATTTTCAACTGAATACAGGTTAATATGATTTGTAAATCATTGCATTGTTTTTATTTATATTTACACATCATCCCAACTTGTTGTAGAAAACATATCTATATATAAGTCCAGGTTGACTTGGCCTCGTTCCTTCTCCTTTGGCCTTAGTACAACAGCAGAAAAATGCCATATTTGATAGTAAAATGATTTGACTGCAAGGTCCTCCTTGCAGTGACTGTCTGCAGACCATTTGTTATCATTATAGCAGAGGGAAGAAGGGAAGGCTCATCTTAAAAAACTACATTGTTGGCTGTCTCAGCATCTGTTTGTGTGGGTGCTTACCCACAATGCCGTAGCAGATGCTTATTCTCCAGACGTCTCCTTTGTTTCCCTTCCCGTCTCTCTCACGGTTCGGTTTACAGCCGCTCTGTGCCGGCCACAGTTCCCACTGCGGTGAGTCTGTGAGACAGCGGGCCTCCGAGAGAGAAGGCGAACAGCACACTCCGTCAGGCCAGAGTGAGGCCGGGGCCTGACACTTGAGCCGTCTGTGAACAGATTTGGTTTCGTCTGAATGCTTTAAATAGCTGTTTGCTTGTTTGCGTAAACCGTGGGGACATGAGAAAATCCTGGAAGACAAAGCGAGTGCAAGCAAGGAATAAAGTGCCCTATAAGACAGATTAAAAGGCCCTTTACCCTAATGTACAAATAATTACAACCGTTTACTTTTACTTTTACCCTTGTACTTGCTTGCTTTGCATGCTTATTCATTTAAAAGCAAAGTAAAAGTAAAGCATTGCTATTTGAAGATAATCAGAAAGATTATCAACTTTTCCCAGAAAGCTTCTATAATTCAGTCTGACTAAGTCAAACTTCTGACGTATCCTTTCCAAGGGAACTGGTGCCCCTACCAACATAAGCCACAGACACCGCAGGTGTGACCAGTGACTGGCACTTTGGACACGGTAGATGTCGTTAAGCTGTGCTTTATCACGAGCACAGAGCCGCATGGCCATCTGACTGCCCCCTCCACGCTCGGCCACATGGCTCATCTTTCTCTGCTAATGTTGGAATCTAACAACTTCTTTTTTGGACACTTAAGAACTTTGTGCACCCACTGCACCAGGTACAGTACTTTCGGTACAGTACTTTAGGTTAATTCCCTTTTCCAGTGACTTCCCGGGGTAATTTTTTCACAAATAGCCTGCCTTTGAAACACAATGGAACCCCCATCTTAAAAAAAATGAAGTTGCGAATTCAGAAAACAATGATAAACAAGTATAACAACAACAACAACAATAATAATAATAATAATGGACGTGTGGACAAATGAAAGACCCATGTTTAGATTGCGATCTGGTAGAAAGAACAGATACAAAAATATTAGGAAAGCTTGGAAAGAAATAAAGTATTTTGTATAATATCCCAATGTGATTTTTTTGTATTAAATATTGGGATATTTATAAAGCAAAAAAGTAGGTCAACATAAATTTTTGATTTTTGTCCAGGAGAACACATGCAGCTCTATGCAAAAGCAGCAGAGGTGAACTTTAAACTAATTTTTAAACATATACTGGATAATATTGAAAAGGAATAATCTTTAAAATTGTAAAACTGGCTAAGGTTTTTTCCTATGACAGTGTTTTAAGGGAACTTAAACTCCCTCCACTATAATGTCCGTACAGAGTTGAAAGTAAGAAAAAGCCTTATTTTAATCTGACTATAGGGATAAGAATTGCATGTGCATAGCATGCAATGTTGATATTAATATCGAAAGTCATATTGCCCTATTATATACTACAGCAATTTCTCAAATTCAGTACAGAATGCCCTGCCTCACATTGTAAAGCCATTCTGTGCTGATACCAGTTTTTCAGCAGTGGAAAACCAACACCTTGAAGAACCAAAAGTACGGAACCTGGTGCAGTGGAAAAGCGCCATTCATTGTGCACTCAAGGTGCAAAGCAAATTGAGGGTGAGGGCCAGACGAGCGTAGCAGAGACAGAAGGAGGCCGGCAGTGAGACACAGCACCAGTCACAGAGGGAATCCCTGGATATCTTCCAGAGCGAGCCATCCTATTTTACCTTGCTCGACTTTGCCTGTCGGGGGGGGGGGCTTCGTGCGCGGGAACAGACCACCTTGTTCCCAAACCTGCTCGCCTTGCACTCCCTTCTGCAGCCCAACCTGTGGCTGAACCCTCCTTTCTTGACAGAATGTGTGGAGGTTAATCTCGAAGACGTGAATACGCAGCTTTGTCCCACTCGGAAGGGCTTATGTGGGAGCCAGACAAAAATCACGCCAAATGTGACTTGATGCTCCATGCGCAGGAACAAGAATGCTGTGGAAGCTCTTATATTGGCAAGCTGGCAACCTAATGCTGTGCCATGATGATAGTGACACCCAGTATGTGAACGCCAGTTATGTAAGCATAGCATTTAATGTTGACTAAAGACATGCTCGGGCTGCTGAGATCACATGAACTGATAACATTTCACTCCATCTACAGGTCTTAAACGTGTATGCTGCTGGTATGATATGCACAATGGTGCACCATAAGTCTGTGTGATACACAGCTTAACAAGAGAAGAAGCAGCCAAATGACCAGTGTGACTTACTTTAAGACATTCGCCAAATGTCGTCTTATTATGTTGTTTCTTGCTTAAATCAGCATAGGCAAGGCAAGTTTATTTATGTAGCACATTATCATACATAGAGGTCCTTAAGTGTGCTTTACAGAAATAAGAGAAGCATACAAAAATACAGTTTAAAAATAATAACAAAGAAGACAATAAATTACACAGAAGTGCAGGAGAGAATATAAGGAATAGTAGTGTTTCTCCTCATGAACATGTGGGTTTCCCCCAGGTCCTCTGGTTTCTTCCCTCAGCTCAAAGGCATGCAGTTTGGATGGCTTGTCTTCAGAACTGCCCTTTGTGTGTGGCTTGGACTGGCATCCTGTCCAGGGTGTACAATGTCCTGTGCCGTGAGCGTACAAACTTTCCAGGCTCTCTGACCCTGCATTAGATAGCTGGCTGCAGAAAATGTCTCTAAGTTGCTTTGCGTAGAACTTCGGCCAAATAATGACATATCACTGACATTCCCCTGTTTCTTTGTGCGTATATCTGCATGATTCTTGAGTGAGTCAGTACAAAGTGGTGTTGAGTTTAACATACTGTGATTTCTGGAGCGTGTTTCTGTTAATCCTCTTAAGAATAGCTGGCTAAACTGCCAGTAGGATCGAATAAAGGAACTGATTGATGCGTGTAATATGAAGGAAGCATGTCACAACAATGTAATGTGCTCATCTGTGGCCTAAAGGCAACCAGTTGTTACTCAATCCGTGTACACTTCTTTTTATGTACACAGCAACATTGCTAACCATTATTAACCATAAACACTTTTTTTAAGGAAATACAGGAATGTTTTAAGAAGCTAACAGTTCTATTTGGGTTTGTGGGGAGCATAATTAAATGAAAATGTTATGGGGTTTAACACTGCTTCTTCAAAAGAGGAAAAAGAAATACCAGCAGTGAAAATTTCTAGCTGTGACCTAAATGAAATCAGAGTCAGACTGCATCTGTGGTTCGATAAGCACCATTTTGCTGAACTCCTGCATTTAGCTGAAACTACTACATGTGGGAAGCCACTAAGACACAGTGAGACTGCCTCAAAGCTGAGTGGATTTGAGTAAGGAGGGATACACACAGTGAGCGTGCCTAGTAGAGCAGATGGGAGCTTGGAGGTGGGGAGGGCCGTGATGCTGGAACAGGGGAAGATGGAGGGGATTGATGCGGGGCGGGGGGGGAGAGTCACTGTATAAAAATTTACAAGTGACATAAATGCTTGCACAGCCCAGAAACAAAAGAAGGAACTAAGTATGTGCGACGGGCCCCAAGGGACTTCCTGTTTGTAGTACAGGAACTAATCTGAGAAACTGGCTGGTGGCTTAGCACCCCCACACACCCCCAGGGCAGGATGGTGGCAGTGTGCGCCAGACAGTCTACTAGCTTTGTGCTGCACAAGCTTCACAATGCATGGAAGTAGCTGGTGTTCAGCATTGTAGCTGTGCTCCCATCTTGACCTGGGGCCTGAGGGGGGGGGGTGTTCCACAAAGTAGGATTTCTTCATTAGCCAAATGTAAGGATTGTCCAATAGGAATGTCACTTGCCTCTCCTCCTACTGGACAGCTTTCACATTCAGCTTAAGTTATCCAGCTAACGGGGAAATTCTGCTTTGTGTAACAGGCCTACCCCCCTGGTGTGATTTAGGAGCTGGGGAGTGGATAGTGTTATTATTAGGTGCCATTAAGTCAATGTGAACTTTTGCCAACAAAATAAATCACATTCCCCCATCACTAATAATAATGAGAATGTTTACGTACGAAGTTATGTACACTAGAGAAATTGCTTCCCAGAATTTGAACCCACAGCCTTTGCAATGTCAGGCCAACTCTGGTAGTGAGTGTCTTATATTTACATAAATTAATTTAGCAAGTGGTCGCCGAAAGTAGCTTACTTGTTAAGAGCATGCCGATACAGTATATGCACTAAAATAAAATAATAAGTTGTAAATACATAAACTTGGAAAGTACAATTACACAACAGAGCCAATGGACAATGGACAATTGTTAGGTACTAGCATTCTAAAAATTCCTGCCCTAGCTCAGTAATACTTACATTCAGCTTCAAGCAGTCAGACAATATTGAAATGCTCCAGTAGAATTATACAAGCACTGATGTTCCTCGCTTTACGACGTTTGACTTACGATCTATCAACTTTACAATGGTGTAATAGTGATACATAGTAGTAGTCATTAAGCTTTGAATTTTGATCTGTTGTGGTACAATGCTTTATGCTGTCGCTGGGAGCTGGCGGCATCTATTCAGTCATGCTTCTGGTCTCTGTAGTGATTTTGAGTGCGAACACCCTATACAGTGTTTAACAATGGTTTCTGTGTTTTAATAAAAAATTCCATTCCATTCCAAACTTCCAAAAGCCCATCATATCTACTAAACACCCAAGTGTGTCCTATGAATTCATATTGGACTTAGGATATTTACTACTCGCGATGAGTTCACCAGAAAGCAGTTTCAACCTATCAGGGCTGTGATGTATCAAGAGGGGAGGGCAGAGGTAACTCTTCCTCCACCTGACCTCTGATTATGATCAAAAATACACACCACAGCCCAGAGATCACACAAATCCAGACCACATCCCACAATGGCTCAGGTTCAACGCCATCATAACAGACACAGAAGGAGCTGCAAATTGGTTGGAACTGATCCATCAATGGGCATGACTGTCCACCTCCTGGCCCCTCTTCCTGAGAAAAGAGGGTCTCAGCCTTTATGGTCCCTGTAGAGAGCTCATCTCTGAACCACTTCCTCATGCAGATCAAAGGTTAACAGCACAGAACCACCACTGAGGATTTACCCATGTCTGTGACACTCCTGCTGGAAAAATTGACATTTGACCTCAGTCCCTGAGCTACCTGCTGTGGGATTTTACTCCTCTAAGATCGCGTTGCCTTGCATATCCAGACTACAGTAGGGTCTCGTTTTATAGTCTGAAGGAATAATCTCTTATCATCAGGGTAAAAAAGGTGCGTATGAGGTATATTATGGCTACAATAATTATATTTTTCAAATATAAGAAGTTAAAGGTAAAAATGAGCCATGAACAATTTCTTTAGCTGAGATGTTTTGAAAATGATGCTCTCAGTTTGAGAATTCCATACATCACAGCAGGATTAGTTTGGGGGCGTGATTCCCAAAAGTTTGTAGTGCTACATAACTTCTGAGAGACAGAATTCAATAATTCAATAAAATGGTTGTAGAGCTGCAAATGTTGCTTGAGATTCTATCAAGTGACTTACAACACTGCTTTCTCATATCTTTTGAAACATAACAAAAAAATAAGGTCATACCACTGCCCTATGCAAAGTGCTGTGAGATGCTATCAGTAAATGCGTTACACACATAGCATGGTACACCTTTCCACGTCAAGTGAAGCCAAACTTTAAATACTGGCCGTCCCCGGGTTAAGAACACTCATACTTATGAGTAGACTGCCAGAAAGCCTACTATATTCCAAATTCAGGTTAAGTACAATGGTTTGTAGTAATGAAAGTACGCACTACTTTGTGAAAACATTGCAAGGTGTCAGTACAGGTACAGTACAGTACTGTATGTTTTATTATTACTGTATTAATATTATGTAATGATATTACTGTTCCGACTAACCAGCAAATTTGACTTAAAGACAGACTTAGGGAACAGATCTCGTTCATAACCTGGGAACTGCCTGTAGCATTTGAAACGGTAAAAACAGCTCTACACATAATACAACATAAAACACAAATAATGATGGATAAGTAAATAAAAATGCTGCACAGACAGAGCTGGAAAGGTCCAGAAAGTAAAAACCAAACCATGATTTTGTTGCAACCAACCAGCTGAGTACTCTATGACTGTGATTCTTTATGCTAAACTGGTTAATTGAAAATCCATGGCCTGGATTTTTACTTTCTGGACCAGAAATTTCCACCTCTGTGCACAAGCAGTGCAACTCATGTGCAGTTATGTATCATTTTGGGCATTTGGGGGTGAGGTTTGGATGAGTGAGTCCTCAGGTAGTTTAGGCCTCTCAGCTAGCTTTCTGATGTCTCAAGTTCCTAGCAACATCCTGGGTTTGATGTCATGAATTGTACAAGATTTCAGTAATGTGCATGCACTGATTTTGCTTTATTTAACGACACAATTTAATTCCCAACACCTATAATAACCCATTGAAGCAGCACCTATCCTGGCAAAAGGTAGAGGAGAGATTGCAGGGACTTGAGAACTAATACTCATTAATCTTCTGTTATACGTTAGGGTCCAACAGTAAGGATTGGAAAAAATTATAATCGTAACGAGGTGTTTTTATTAGGAAGCCTATAAGGACTTGCAGAGACACATGACACCTCTGAAAGCCTTTGAAGTGCATTGTGATGGGGTGGGGGCCGCAGTTGTGTTATTTGCTGACACGGCAACAGGACAGCCCACTTACATCACCTCGTATAGCCTAGGATGTGGATGTGAGCAGAGCTCGACGGACCAGAGTATGTGGCTTGGCTGGCACTTTAGGCGTGACTGGTGGAAGCAGTCGTCAAGGACTTGTTGTGATGGGTGGGGGTGTGACAGTGTCAAGACATGAATGGACGCAGGGACCTGGCGAGTGTCTGAGAAAACACGAATGACAAAGGAGTGTTAAAGAGGCAAGCTTTTGACAAGTCAGACCTGGTGACTCCTCAATGAAATGGAGCAATCAGCTGGTAAACAGTGCATAAAATAGCACTTCAATAACCATACTTTGACAAAAATGCTGTTTCGAAAGTCAGGAAAGATCATTCCATCGTTTCCTATTCGTCTTTATAAAGGAACAAAAATGTGACTTGATAACTCGGCTAAGTTTTTGATGCACCCCTTGTGCACCATGATGGTTAGGCCGCAGAAATTGCTTATCATTGCCCTATAATTCACTTCTTATACTGCCTGTAGAGATAGATCAGTCCATTTTCAAATGACTGTACAGCCATGGCATATAGATAGTACTGGACACCTTCTCCAGATATAACATCAAATCTAGTTATACAAATGAATACATATTTTCCATTCAGTGATTTGGCGGTAAATACCGGGTTCTGGCTAGCCTGGAGCAAATTCTGAAAAGCTCGGAGAACACCGAGCATGAGGTGCCAGTCTATTGCAGGCCACACATTCACCCTCACTCACTATGGGCAGTTGAGAGATACCAGTGCACCTACCTGTATGTAATACAACAAACCTCCACACACTCAGTAAGGGTGCGATTCCAAGACATAACCCTGGAGGTGTGAGGCTGCAATGCAACACACTGAGCCACCATGATGCATACATGTTAATCTTTCGTATTAATATAAATATTATTGTAAATTAATGTTTCAGCATTAGTGTTTTCTGTTTGTTTCAAGTTGTGCTTTGAATTAGCTAGTATTTAGTTCCCTTCAGGACTCCCGACTGTGACCATTTAGTCGCAAATAATGACCATTTTTGGAGACTTTTTTTTAAACCATGTCATGTGCAAATCATGTGAAACACCCTGAGAGAGTGAGAATTGGTGTGTGTGTGTGAGATAAGTTGCTTTCCTGCCGCAGGGACTGTTTTCTGGAGCCAGGAACTTCTGTCATGTTCTCACCACAGGAACTCAGCCTGATTGCAGTTCCTGGGAGGCAGTACTGGGGTGGAGCTTGCAGCCATAGCTTGCTGATGGCTGACCAGGAATACTTCTTGCTTGTGTCTCCATATTTCTGCATCGGAAAATCGATAACCGATTTACTTTGTTGATTTAAGTGGTATGCCTAAATTTAGTACCGTGCTCCTAAAATTTTCAGGACGATGCACCAGTGCTACTAGTGGAGAAAGTTGATCTGGAGCACTGGCCCTTTGCGGCTGCCTCTATGTATAATTCAGATTCCAACCCAGACCCATCCAATTATGTTCCAAATTTTTTTGCACCCCTGTCACTCAGGAGCAGTTGGGATTGTCTTACCTTCCTCCTCCCCACTTTATCCTGCCCCTGGCTGCCAGTGAAGCCATGTAAACTACAAGGTCTTTGCCAATGTGTGGCATAGTCTAGTAAGAGAGCAGATCTTCACATGACATGCATTTACCACTATGTGACAGTCATGTGATAAGTCATTTGACACATTTACTTAAGGTATCAAATTCTGTTTTCATACTGACTGGTGAGCGGCTAAAGGGCCCTGCAAAACTAATAGTAAGCCACGTCTCTTTATAGTTGTACTTCTTTAAATTTAAGCAACTTGTAACAAGGCTTTTCCTGAAGTAGCCTGATGGCTTTGCAGGTTGGTATTCTAAGTTTGTAATTAGGATGTTGCTGGTTCGAACCCCTAAGCCAGTACAGGCAGTAAAAAAGGCCCTTAACCACAAATTCTACAGGGACTGGCTGGCCCCGTTCTTTCATCTTCACTTGGATGTTGGTTTGGACAAAAGTGTATGTAAAATAAATTAATATAACCAATCTGTTTGTGCAGCACTGACAAGTTTCTGTTCTGAGGTACGATTATTCAGAGATATTGATGTCTGAAATAAAATAACCTGTCAAACACTATTAATGATTTAAAATCAATTCCTAGAGTATGGTTATTGGATGAAGCCAAGTTTTTCCACTTGGAGTATTTAAATGCACTTAATGTTATAAAGAAATGCCGAAATTCATTCATTTGCAGAACACTCAAATTGTAACAATGTATGTTCAAGAATGAATTCATGATTAGCTAAGTATTGTATTAATTCCTCTGTTTTTGGTGAAGACAAGTTCCAACATGTCTGCAAGGTACATCTGTCTTTTGCCCCCTGGTCCCCACCATACCCCCCCACCCCCCACCTTTCTGCATCCTAATCGTTATTAGCATTTGTAAAGAGGGGGGGTGACATTTGCTTTGTTCTAGTCTAAACTAGGAAGCAAGCATTTGGCCCAGTTTTGGTGGATCTGGTCTGTGCTGCAGTTCAGGTGCTTCCTCAAGTCTCTGGATCAACAGCTGAAGCTCCACATAATGCTGAGAATATTGCTGAGCATGTCTTTATGATTATGGCTACGCTTTTGCAAATATATACATATCTTACGATGTAACAATTCTTTTAACAAACATATTTTGGTACAACAGCTCCAAAACCGGTCTGCCAACACAATGGGTCTGGGTAGGGTGTTGGGTAAAGGTGACACTTGATAATGAAATTTAAAAAGTATAATCTGGGGACTGATTCAAAAAACGAGCATGCAGGCCCTTTATGGAAGGACTCTGGAATCACTGTTAAATAATGAATGGGGGTGAATCTGCTTGACTAGACCCACAGCCCAGGCCTGTAGAGTGAGGCCAAGAAGCCACCCATAGGCACTGCAGAGCTGCTGTTAGTTGTGACAATATCAGGACTCAAGGAATCACCAGCATCATCATATGGTCATCTCCACCCGGGTTGTTTCTGATGCCCCCTGCTGCAACTTCATGAAGAGCCATAGGCAGGAAAAAAAATGCCCTCTAGAGAAGAGAGCACAGACGTTTGCTGTTACGCCATTGCAATGTTTGCTAACACTGCAGATGTATCAGCTTGGAACTCGTGTGCCACATTTGGCAGCCTCAGTCACCGACCAGCTCCCCTGAACCCTCTGGTCTGTCCCAGGACATAGGCCAGTGGAGAAAGCACCTCTTTTTGCCCATCATAGCTGTTGCTGAGGACTTGTTTGTGCCTACACAGGGGTATGCAAGTACAACTGTTCACTGAGCCCAACACAATGAAGGAGGAAAGAACCTCAAATCCTGTTTATTTCACCACATTATGAGGCACAATCAACATACTTCCTCACATTAAAATAGTACATAAAGGAGAATGAACCGTTATATAAGCCTTGTTTAATTTCCAACAATATTTAAATATTTTACTGAACCTGAAACATTGATTAGAAAGATATGAGCAATATTTCAAACAATTTTGTTTTATTGAAGTTGTAAGCAGACAACTGTTACTTACAAACAAATTCTGTGTAGCATAAAAGCTCTTTGTGTGCTCCAGATTGGGTGTGTGTGTGTGCGCGTTGGTGTCACACAGCCACGCAGCAAACAAAGGCTTCTGTCAGACTGGCGTGGGGTCACGCAATGAAGCTGCACCTTGACGGGTCTATTTGCATGGGAAGAGTCCCTGGACCCTGACAAAAGCTGATGATATGAAGCTTCATTATGGCTTTGGCGTCCCCCAGCACCCAGACCAGATCAATATGCACCCAACTCTAGACCCCAAGCCTCAATACTGGGAGGGGCCCATGTCTCCACAGGACCGTCCCCCTTTCCCCCTCCCCTGTGGAGTGGGCAACAGTCCCCAAATCTAGATAGAGACTGATAATGGTACAAAAAAAGCCACAGCAGATGGATCAGTCTGACTCTTGGTCCCCAGGGAGCAGGAACTAAGCCCCGAAAGTACTTACATGACAACACCATCACAGCTCATTCAAAGGGGCACCTGTGCCAATCATATGTTGAGAAAGCCCTTCAAACATAGGATGTAGCACACTGATCAATATCTGAAACACACACAATTAACTTAAGGGACTTAAGGGAAAGCTGAATTAATTTTTACAGATGTGGATAACAGTCTAGAATATTGCAGTAAATACAGAGGTTTTTTTTTTTTATTATAATAAAAAATATATACAAAAAAGTTTTATTTATAGTAACATACTGTAAATGACATACCTTATAGCTCAGCCACTTCCATAGTTATCGAAATCTTCACTGAAGTGGTTCAGATTATGTACAGCAGATCAGTTTTAAAGCACTAAAGGCATCTTGACAGAATGTAACGTGACCTTTGGTGGCCCAACCCACAAAACTGACTACCAGTGGTTATTTTGTTGCTGTTCTTTGCCTACATCGCAAAACTGACAAGTTAAGAAATAAAGGAATGAGTGCAAACCACTGTTGATCTGTGAGTGTGGATGAATATGCATAGTTTTCAGATAGAATACAAGCTCTGATTGGCCGGCCATGTGCATTCAGTCCCTCGTCATCTCCCGCCTTGACTACTGCAACTCGCTCCTAGCGGGTTTACCACTGGGTGCCATTCGTCCCCTCCAACTGATTCAGAATGCAGCTGCTCGACTTGTTTTCAACCTTCCCAAGTTCTCCCACACCA
>JAODKK010000039.1:30828655-30860283 GCA_026774405.1 Petrocephalus microphthalmus
CTCTGAGCTATTAGTTAAGTTCTCCCCAAATGAGCTCGATGGGCCGAATGGCCTCCTCTCGTTTGTATATTTCTTATGTTCTTATCTTCTTATGGTGCATGATGCATTTCATATTTACCTGTCCCAAGATGAATTAGCCCCCCAAATTACCATTGGAAATCTAGCTTCTTATTCAAATCAACTTGCTCACAGTACTGCTATTTTACTGTTACAGAAAAAGTCACATCGAGTAATTTCATCCTTATCTTTTGTGATTTGTGAAAATCATTTATGAAACGTATACCGGTACCTCAGCTTAAATGTCTTGTCCATACATTGCTATTGCATTATCTTGTATTTTAAAAATGTCTTTCTTAATAAACTGGGCAGCATGTTCTGTTGCAAGCAGGACCCTGCAAGTAAACTGAACAAGAAGACTTTAAGCTGGGCAGAAAATGCATGGTGTGTACAGTATGTCATAATAACAGAGTGCCAATTTCAGAGGACAAACTGGAAAATGTATAGTGAAATATCATCAAATAATAGCAACAGTCGTATTAATAATAATATATTTGAAATCGAACATTGCATACAATTCTTTCTGAATTTAATGATTTTTATCTTAAACTGTTTAAATAAAACAGTTTAAAACAGTTTAATTTCGGTTCGTCGTACCAAACCAATTTGAATTGGTATAGTGTAATGTTGAAAACACTCTTGGAGCTTTCGATTTACCATACGCAGTGCCCTCTACAGGATTCCGCCGAAACAGCATCCCCTATTTATGGTGGCACGGATTCTGCGAATAAGAAGCTGGCGAATAAGTAGCCCACTTCTGCCTCGTTAATACTCCGCCCTCGTCTTGAAGTATTTCAACTAACGGATACTGAATACATCACATGTGTCCAGGTGGATTGTGAAACACTCCGTTTTTATGGCACGCGATTTGTACTGTATTTTCGTACACATTGTTTTATACATACACTACATCTTGGGTCCCCAACGAAACTACCCGACCCGTACACCTTCCTAATTGGTAATCATTTTACGCTTAATGGTATAAATGTGTGAGTTTTTTGTAGCAGTGATTAGCAATTCGTTTGGACTAATACATGGCTGCCAACGCTGTATTGTTTTTGCTTGTTTAGACTATGCAGTTGATTGTATTATTATTTTATCGGATACTCCTTCTAAATTTTCGGTCAATACTACTACTATTTACTACTAAAATTATTATTATTATTAGGCCCATGTTGTCCAGAAAACGTCAGTTTTTGTGATCTATTTCGGGCGATCTCAGTGTATCTGTGAATGAATAGCAGGGGAAAGATATTGAGAATAACGAATGACGAAGATAATAACGAATTGGTCGGATCACTTGTAGATTTACGAACGAAATTACAACTACTATAGTCAGGGTTTCGGGAAACACTAGTTATAACACAATAATTATCAAACGTTTAAAAGTATGTGGTAACGAAGTACGTAAGAGTTACGAAGTTTTCGTGAAATACACCCCCGAACGAAGAGAAATTAAAATAATTGATGGGAATCCAATTTTAAATCTTAAAGTCCTTCATCACAATTAAGCACCAGAGTTGGTTAAATTGAAGTCAACGGTGTTGTGACTGCAGCTGTTTATGAGTAAAATTTAGATTAAATATTCTTACGTATTTAAAAATATAATTGTAAAATGTAAATATGCAGACACGTTGAAATCAAGTCCATGAGCATAATATTAGTGCAACGAAGGACATAATTAGTATAGCAGAATACTTCAATAGCAGCCATGCAGTTGCTCTACCTATTGAACAGAAGGGGTTTCTTGGTATCATCGCTTTCCTCATTAAACGACTGCATGTATCCGTCTGCTAATTGCTTGAACTGGGAAAACGTTGATAGATGCTGTGTGTGAACTCTGCCAGTAACACACAAACTCAAAGGAAATATCAATTAAAAGTTCATGAGAAACTCCCGGAGCTGAACTTTTCCCAGTAGTTCTCTCCTACCCATTAATTTAAACCCCATTTAACTAAACAAAATTTGCTATGTAAACTTAATTGTATTAAAGAAATTCCCTGGCATTGTCCTAAAATTAAGACGTTTAAGACTCATTGTTTTGTAGTTTAACATTTAAGGGAACGTTTTGCACATTTATATTTAATGTTTGTACTTAATGTTCGTAATTAGATTCAATGTTTAGAACACATCGCCGAATTCCTCTGTTCATTATATGTTAAAATGTTGACTATTTTGAGTATCTAAATCTGTACAAATATAAATTATGAAAACAGAAAGCCAAATATTTACCTCTAAAACTTAAAATATGTCATATTATTGGACCTTGGACCCCCAGAGGTTTTCTTTTCCTCCCTGCTTGGGAGTTTTTGGTTCCTCTCCTCCGTTGTCAATTGGCTTTTTCTTTCTTTTCTTTTTTCCCCTCTTCTGTCTTTCTTTCATTCTATGTATTTCATTTTCTCTGTTCCACTCTGTTTTGCCTTGCATATAGCAATATCTTCAAACACACCAATGTAAAGCGCCTTAGGACAACTCTCTTGTGAAGGGTGCTATATCAAAATAAATTGAATTGAACTGGATATCATGATAATACATATCTTTTAAAATAACAAATCCAAACTTTTTTTCTTTCTAGGAGGATCAAGGGGAAAATAAAGCCAAATCTATAACTTATTAATTTACAGCACACCATAAGATATTTTGAGACAGACTGAAAAATTGCAAAAATCTGCTTTTTATTAGACCAACCACACTATATATATTTAACTATAGCGGTTATTTCGGGCTTTCATAGTCTGCATCGTAATAAACGGTGCGTTCACATGTGCTGATTTTCATCATCTTAGATGTCTTAAACTGCACCATTATCTTCGTTAGAAATATTGGCCGGAAATAGCTCCAGATCATTCCTATAGTTCGAAGCAGGCCAATTAGAGATTGTCTCACGGATGTGGTGCTGTAAGCTAACGCCATTTACAAATTTTGACAACGTCAGATTTGGAAGAAAAATAAAGAATCGATTTAAATTAAACAGTTTAAACACTGGGTTATATAGGCCTAAGAATGGTATCGGCGAAATATCCTGAAATTTAAAGACAACATTTTCCCTGCTGTCATTTATTTGTTACTATTTGTTACTTCTCTAAAATTAAAACTTCTCAAAAAATAAAAAAATTAAAATCGTCATTCAGTATGAGAAGTAAATTATGCACGTCAGACTGAGTTGGTCCCCTTTTACACGCCGCCGATGTTTTCTTACAATCAAGTATGTATGCTGTATTAGGCCTATGCCAAGATAAAGATAAAGTAATACTAGGGGCGACCCGGAACTCCATAACACAACTGGAGTTATATCAGTTGCACTGCATTCGACTCTTCTGTACCTTAGAAATATTGTCGACCAATATTTGCTTCTTTCCTTGATCATTACCATGAAGACTAGCTTTGGACTTCTTCACAGTTATATATTAATTATTAATATATAATAACTCAGGTTGTGTTACGGAGTTCCGGGTCGCCCCAGTATTACTTTTTATCTTGGCATAAGTTTGTTGAGTTACCGTATTATCATTACAAATAATTAGTTCCCATAGTTTCAACAACTATGTTATCATTCGCTATATATAGCGCAGGCCTGGTTGTCACGAATGTGTTACACTTGCCATTTGCTCATTATTTCCTAAAGTTAGAGATGAATATCCACAAGAAATAAGAAGGCACCAATAACAGAAGCACCGACGGCGAATGATTTGATGCATAGATATGATGAAATGCATCAGTATACACTGGCTGCGTTGTTGATGAACTGGTATTCAACTAAATAGTATATGGCTATGTTCCTCAACCACTGTAACCACGCAATTTATGAATTTTTCACTTAATTAAGCCTTGAGTTTTGTGACGTAGCAGATATTATCCTTTACAGTGCTTAGTTTGAGGGTCATGCAAACACACAATATAAAGTAACGGTACACGTACGCGGCTGAAACTGCTACAGCATCAACAGTGCCATTCTTCGAAAGCATGTATTTATTAGCGGAGGAAACCTACATAGCCCGTCTAGAAACAAGAGGCGATTTCTAACAAATAGGTGCATAAACGAGCAACACAATATAGTGAAATATTCCTGAGTAAGCGTAACTGTATTGTATAGCATATTGGGCTTCTGTTAACTTAAGGTAAAGGCACATTATTTTAACGTTTTTATTTTAACTTAACTACAACATGAAGAAAAGATCATACGTATTCATCTTTTCGTGGCATGTATCAAGAATATGGCGTGCACATCCTCATGTTTTTGTGCACATAGGGAATTCATTGTATTCTTGCTTCAAAAACAAATTAAAACCTCCAATAAAAATCAGGCATGGATATCATAGAGCACATTCATAGTGAAGTATAGCCCCTTGCGTCTAAGCAATCGCATAGCGAGCCAAGACATTTTCTCTGCAGACTGTGTTCATGTGCCAGCAAAAGCCTTATGACAAAGGTATTCACTCTCCATAAAATTTTATTCAGATTGTCAGCGATACTGACACTGCAAATATAGCCTAACCCGAAACACGAACAAAATTAACATATATACACCTCCAGTGATCCAGTGATTTTGATACGCAAGCTTATTCTAACTCAGAAACTATGTATACCCGTCTGTTCAACGAGTAACGTGTAAATATTATATTTACCCCTGGCTGGCCCATTCGACTTCAAAGCTAATTAATACTCTATCGGTGCTAAGTGAAGAATAGACGGCGCAGAAAATGCATAAATCCAGTGTTTCATTTAAAGTGTACAATGAACACGTTACTGGTTGCGTGTCGCATGCATACATTATATTACACAAAAAATGCTGTTGCTTGAAACTATTTACCGTTTAACTGTACTCCAAGTTCTGCCTTGCATTATGTGCGCTTGGCATAATTCACTACGAGAAAACCATCCTTCCAGGAACATCGAGCATTTTTTGAAGGACCGGCGTGGTTTGTTGTCTTGTAGAGTACGGTATTTGCATCTGATTTAATATGATCTTCTTATTAGGTTATTTAGCATAGTTATTTTTTGTGCGTAATCAAAACAATATAACTAAAACCTTTTGGTGTTAATTGTGAAGTAAAGATTGGCTTGCGGTGTGTGCAAATGAAGGATGGAAAGAATGGTGAGGACGAGGGCGACAATATGGGTGAGATGTAAGAGGCAGAGGGGGTGGGAAGGAAGTATTGGAACGAATCGTGGCTGTTTGGTAGAACTGGTTGGTGAGATCTACCAAAACAACCCCCACAAAATTTCTGCCTGATTTCTAGAACTCTTAAGCCTCCCTTGTGTAAGTGAGGATAAAGAGAGAGTGAGCAATAGAGTGAGTACGAGAGAGATAGTAGGAGAGAGAGATAATATGAGAGAGCGAGGTGATGGGGGTTGAAGGCGGAGACGAACCTGCTCTTCTTGGAGATTACTCTTGCTGTGGTTAGAACAACCACCAAGGCAAGGCGGACAGAAAATCTCTCTCTAGGAAAAGGATAAACGGACCCTGATTTTCTGCAAGGAAGATCAATCCATTTGGTCATATTTATTTTGATTTGGCGTCTGGCAACCTGGAAGTGCATTTGGAACGAAAACAGATCCGCGGATCTGTGGTCGTAACACTATGGGGCTGAGCATTTGGAATGTGGTATAAAAAAACACTAACATTTCTGGGGGAAATCAGGACAACTTATTTTTTTCCCGCAAGGAACTGACTACAACAGACGACTGATCTTTTTCTACGAGGTAAAACGATCTCAGCGTGCAGTCGATTTTTCGCCATCACGATTGTTGATTCACTTGGGTCATTCTCATACCATTCTCTGCCTTCGCAGGCCTACGTGCATTGAAATCTTAAACGAGGCTCAATTTAAATAAAGCTATACACATATTCCGAAATTAAAATCTGTAGTCTAAAAATTCTGCATTGCCGTAATACCAGAACGCCTTGTAACATTACATGATTATTCTTTTGGTTTCTTGGTATGGTTACTGTAGGGCATGTTGTGACTTTAGTTCCTTAATTTTAGCATTAGCTGTATGGATACTTTCTTATTCGTGTCTGTTACAGTTTATAAAAAGTCGATTGAAGATGTCATTTTATTCTGTGAATATTTCATGATGCATATTTTTTATATCGCACATTCGGATGCATATCTTTTATATTGCACATTTTATATTGCACCAAGAGTTACCAACAAATACGTAGATATGCCTGCTATTGTTGTTGTTGTTGTTGAACGTTTTTGAGTAAAACATACAGATTGTCTTTTTTAGTTATAAATATATGCTATATTTATAGTTGTGATATGAGTTTTTTGAAGGTATGCCATTGTACTTGCATTTACAACTAACAACAAATATGCGTAGTTCGTGCTGTCTTATCTTCTTATTCTTATTCTTATTATTATTATTATTATTAATGGAAAACACGGGACCTGGTTAAATAGTTATAAATGTTTTTGTTATTATTATATTTCATGCAGAATATACCGTCTATTTCTAAAATTATAAAGTGTAATAATGTGCATTTATTCAATAAAATTTCGGGTTTTCTTCTTGCAAAGTAAGTAACAAATATGATAAACCAGATTATTATAATACTGTAATACGATGATATCATATAAACACAAAAATAATTTTGTTGTTGACTGTTGGATTATCATTTTCTTTATAAATGCGAGCTTGCTTTAAAAATAATTTTCATCAGAAACCTATATTAACAAGCATATCATAGTTGTGTACGGCAAGGCAATATTTTCTATATATTTTTTCTTAAAGCTATTGTGATGTATCCCAACACACCCATGTAAAGACATCTCTTTTGTGAAAGGCGCTATATAAAAATAATTAGAATTAAATTGGGGTACGTTAAGTCCCAGTATGTAATCAGTTTATGGTTGTGTTTAACATGCAGTTAAACTTATTAGAACAGTTAGGAATTCGTATTTGTCGTATTTGCGACCATAGATGCAATTTCATTTGCAAATGTTACTGAGACAACTCCGAGTTATAGCGAAAATAGTAAAAATAAATAAATAAAATAAATAATAAATAAGTAAATAAAATAAAATATAAAAAAACAATAATTGCCTGGGGGTGGGGGTGGATCGCTCTCGTCTTTTACGTTTAAGTAGGTAGTTTATTGGATTCTGTTTTATGGGATTTACTTTTTATGTCAATGCATATGTGGTATTGGTGATATGCTTCGCTGCAGTACAGTACATTACGTTTTACTTATCGGTGTCTTTACTGTCATTCTGGCAGCTGGATCCTTCACCGAAGCCTTTGCTGATATGGCAGATGCCGATGAAGCATTTGTGCTCTCCGGTACTCCAAATGAGTCGGAGTCAAAGGGTTTACAGGACGACACTAAACAGGAAAGTCAGCTGGGAGCTTCAAGCAAGTCTCCGTCATCCCAGACAACCTACACTCAACAGGTTATAATTATGTTAAAACATGAACATTTTTAACTTAACACTGATCTGAAAGTTAATCTTACGTGAAGATAAATTATTTATAGCTCTGGAATATATAATTATTTGGTAAAGTAAAGTAATCAGGCAATTCATTGAATGAATCTGCAGTAAAAGCAGGTGTGGAAAATACGTCAGTTATCAGACGACCAGTACACAATACGAAACGTTGTGTTTACTATTCAGCTCTCTGTAGGTACGCTAATCAGCAACCCACCGTCTTCTAAGCTCTCCTTCGCTGCTTCGTACGCATGGCATGTGTTTACAGTAGGCATACTGCTTTCCTGGCCAACGTTGACGAAGACGATTGCACCCAATATATACCATTATTTTTCTGCACTAAACTACGTGAAGCCCGTAAACAACTTTAGACATATTTTGTTATGATAAATTGCCTAAAAATAAAATCGATGGCATGCAGTTGCAATTGTGTTATCACTCAATACTGACTAATTATCGATTTTTTTCTGTATAAATGTTTAGATCATTGTATGGTCTTTCTATTTATGTAATGTATGCCGTCGTAATTTGATTTATCTGCGGTAACCCAATATACCTAGACTTTCAGACAGTAGGGGATTTTTTGACCGAAATAATATACTTGCTGTCCTTACATTAATGAATCATCGTTGATTGGTTTTGGGAACGAACACAAAAACTGACTAACGGCATTATAAAAATCTCTAGGAGTAAAACCAGCTGATAGTTTTATTATTTTTTAATAACATTTTTAAAAACGTATGTTAATTCCGTTCTATGTGTTATTAATTTGAAGGCATAGAACCATACGTTAATATACATTCTGTTGTTAATAGGGTATGGAAGGTATAAAGGTCTACTTACATGAACGAGAGCTATGGACAAAATTCCACGAAGTTGGAACTGAAATGATCATCACTAAGGCAGGCAGGTAAGATACAACTTTTGCTGTATATGGGCATCTGTATTTGTTTGATTTGAGTCAAACAAATGAAATTATATAACTTTCGTGTAAATCAGTTTCTCCTACTTGAAAGAAAGCAACCATATGTCATAAAGCAACTCCTCTCTGATTAACATAAAAAGATACATCTCTATTTCTTTAAGTATGGATTTGTTGAGGACATGTCCCTTACATTTAACATGTCGCTGGGTTTTATATTTTTCCATCCGTCCATTTTCTATAGCTGTTTCATCCATGTGGGATCGTGTGTAGATCATTTAAAACCGTTTCTCCTTCTGGAAATATTTTAACCCCCCCAGCCATACATTTCCCCGATCACCAGCACACCAGGACAAGGCCAGTGTTATTCCACCTGGTCAGTGTTAGTTCAAGGAGACTAGCTGGTCAATCGTCCTTGCTATATACTTCTTTTGATGGCAGGTTGTTTGAAGGTTTTGGAATAGTTTATTATATAAAATGTCCATTGTACTCAAGTTAACAAAATGACGGCATAACATTAACCAATGTAATATAAACAGAAAAAAATATTAAAAGAATTTGCTGATTTTTCAAAAATGAAGTGGCTATGCACACAAATTACATGAAATGGCCTATGAGATGTAGAATAAAAAGAATTACAATAAAGTAAGCATTTTTATAAAATGACACATACTTTTATTAAAAAAATTATTTTACTAAATATTTTATACATCGAATGGTACATGTAAATAAACTGATGTATTTAAGCAGTTATTTGTTTAATATATTGCCTTTCCATTTAAATCAATACAATTACACAGATACATTTAATGTTTACATTCCATTCCGGAGCATTATAAAATTATGTTAAAATGTTATTTATACGTGTTTTATTGTTATTGATTTGTTGGCGTTGTAATGTTTTATTAAGAATGGTTAAAGCTGTTCTGTAATTACATTTGAAGAGAAAATTCAGTCTTCCTTATCATATATCACAGTACTATGAACCAAAACTAACTTAGTCCTCATATTACATTTTCAGAAATTTAATGTATCCCATGGAGTGCATGAGTTTTGGGAATTACTTCTTTTATTGTTTTTGTTGAATGAATTAAGGCATATTATTACATAGCCATTCAAGCAGACTCAAAAATGCGTGGCGTTTAACGTAGTGTACAGGTACACAGGAACTGGAACTAGAACTTGAAAATATATTTGTTTTGGGCTGCATGTGGAACCTTAAAATATTCTTGTGTAAGTGCGTTACATAGCATGGTTATGATTAAAATACATGGCAAATTACTAAACTTATGAACTGACTATAAGAAAACCATCTGTCAAACCCCCCGGAGAAGTACTAAAGACTTTTGATCATCAGCATTAATCACCAATATTGCCATCATTAATACTTCCTCGTACTTATTTCATTTTCAGGCGAATGTTTCCAAGCTACAAAGTGAAAGTCACTGGACTAAATCCAAAAACGAAATATATTCTCCTGATGGATATAGTACCTGCAGATGATCACCGCTACAAATTTGCTGATAATAAATGGTATGTAACACATGTAATAAAAGTAAAAATGTTTACTGTGATAGTGATTTAATTGAAGGGGCTTATCATTTTTGTACCTGGATAGTAAGCCCCATCACTAATTGCCAAGTAATTCCTTAACTCATACATATTTAAATTCCGTTTGATTTTAGTCTTTGTGATAAGTTTGGTAAAACAAAACAAAAAAACATTGGTCCAGTTTTCATCCCATAAGCATCACAATGTAAAAAAGCACAATTTTATTATTGTTCTTGTTACTGTTATTACCAATGATAAGTATGACATTCATAAGTTAGATATTTTCATCCACATTTATTATTTACATAATGTATACCCACAGCTGGTGTTTTCATGATCGGGTAGATGGGTAGTGTTCACTGTTCACTCTGAAGAACATTAATTAAATGATTCTCTCTGTGAAAATATTTGTGGGAAAGTTTCTGTTTGTCTTCCTTTTTAAAGGCAAACTAATAGAGTTGTCCTGGTGTGTATAGGTGCATATACAGTGAAAGATAATAATACAGCGGCAGCTCTAAAATGACAGCTAAAATAAGTCCAATGACACTTGAGGATTGACTCAGAGGATCTCCATAATGCTAGGTAAAATATGTGTAGTTATTAATTATATTTTTCATATGAGTTACTGGGGGAAGCACAGTGGCGCAGTGGTTGGAACTATTATCACACACCTCTTAGACCAGAAGTCAAGTCCCTGGCTGTGTGTGGAGTTTGTATGTTCTTCACGTGTTGTTTTAGGGTCTTTTTCTGGTTTACTGGAATTACCAAATTTTAAATTGTTGTGTGAGTGTGCCCTGCAATGGGTTGTCGCCCCATCCTGGGTAATTCCCTGCCTTGTGCCTGTAGCCTCCAGGATAGGTTCTGGACCCCTGTAATTCCTGCAAAGGACAAGCAGGTATAGAAGATTGATGATATAATAATTATTAATGCTTCTGCTATGTACAGCTGTGTTACATTTGAATTTACTAGCATTATTTTAAATCTAAACTACCAGTTAACTTTGAAAAGTACCTATTGAATAGGAAACACCAAACTTATTTGTCAAAGTTAGGGACAAATGTTGAACTAGTTATTTTGAACTAGTGCTTTTCACTGTGAGGGAACCAAAAATGATTAGAATGATATACTATACTATAGTACTATAATACTAATGATATATTAAAGACATTCATCATATAACAAAAGAAAGCTATTAAGTACGAATCAGATAAGTCATCTCACTCCTTGTCAATACATATATGTTGATCATTATCTGTTAAAAAGATGCAGTTATCCATTTTAGAATGTAACAATTTCTTGGCATGCTAAGCACAATTAATACAGTATAAATTCTTACAATTCTGATTAATGCAAGAAGAACAAAACCTTACTTATGTAACATGAAATTTAATTAGGTGTCAGTTCTCAGAATTTAAATGCATACTGCAGGAAATTCTTTAAAGTAACATACCATACCCCTATTGAAGTAAATTAAAATAAACAATGAGTTTGATGAAATTAAAAATGGAGTGGGCCAAATGACAAGAAAAGCGCAGTTCCTGAGTACTGCTTATAAATGGTAGTTTTCAAGGACAGTGGTTTTACCGGACAATTGTAAAGGAAAGGATATTATTGAATTTTCTCTTTAACTTTTTTTACTTGTTTTATTTTATTTAGAATTGTAGTTTTTGTCTGACATATATACATTTTGGATGTCCAAGAGGCTTATTTAGATCACTGCAAATGTGTCACTAGGTTAGGCTTAAGCTAGCACAATGCTAACTGCTAAGGCGAGTCACCTAATGTGATTGTGAACATTGTAAATGTGTGAACGTCAAGCTAATGCAATGCTAACTGCGGTGACACAGGTCTGTGACAGGGAAGGCTGAGCCTGCCATGCCTGGCAGGCTTTATGTCCACTCGGACTCACCTGCCACTGGAGCACACTGGATGAGGCAGCTTGTCTCCTTCCAAAAGTTAAAACTAACAAATAACCACCTCGATCCATTTGGACATGTAAGTGTTAAATGTTTTGTTGTCTTTTCTTCATATTTTGAGGTATTTTATGAAAAAAAACAGGATTATTATTAACCATTTTATTACTGTGCCTGTTAGTAGGTTTTAAAGATAGCAGTATTATATGAATATGCATACATCAAGTATGTATGTTTTTCTTATGTGGACCTAAAACACTTTGTTACTAATGTGCTCCATGCTTTGAAGAGCAATAATTAACAATCTAGGCCTATGTTTCGGCTCTGAAGTTCCAGCCCTGGCTGTGGTTTTCCTGGAGATGTAGAATTGGCATCAGCATTTGTTTTGTTTGTTGAGCAACAGTGCCTTTGAGCCCAATTAGTGTGCTTTTCAGCATTCTAAGGCCATAGATTCCTGTTTGGATTTTATTTGATAGGAAACAGAGCAATTAATGTCCAAATCTCAAATATGCTGTAAAAACTGACATCACTTACGTCATGCATCTCCTTCAATAGTCCTATGTAGATTTAATATGGTGCATTTGGAACAATATTAAAAGAGGGCCGATTTAATAGTCTGAGGCAAAAAAATATTTAAGTTATAATGGTTGACTGCAATAATAACCAAAATAGTCAGTTTTCTCAATGCAGTTTAGCAACATACCAATTCAATCGGATCAAATTTATCCTTTCAAGTTTTTATTTTTTGCACTATGTTCACACAAGCCTTCAGTTTTTAAATGTTATGGGGATATGTTCAGTTTTCAATTCTCAGCAGTGGCAAATAACTATACCGCTGCTAATAAATATTGACGTACATGGTAAGTACTTCTAACTTTGGGGTATTATTTAGAATTATTTTTATTCCTTGTAGGAATAACTATAGAAACATGCCATGAATACTTTACTTGTCAAAAAGGCTTTAAAACAAAGTAATACTTTAGAGAAAATAAAATTTTTGTATGTATATGGTAGAGTGTTCCTACAATCTGTAATGCTGGTCAGTTTTGCCTGCATTTACAAGGACAAACTCTGGCAGCGGCCATCTTGTGGCCTGGTCATTAGGCTCTTGAACTTGCAAATGAAAACTTCGGTTCTTTCTTAGTCCATCTGTGTTCCTATAGGGCATTTTTCTCTTTTTTAATGTCCCCAATATATACTGAAGAAATAGAGGCATAATTAGCATGCAGTTTTAAAATCCATTTTGATGCAACTAATTTGACTTACATATATGAACTTACTGTATAGTAAAGACATTTAAAAATCAATCCATCATCGATCATCCATCCATCCATTTTCCAGCTACTTATCCAGTACAGAATACTGAAGTAAAGTTTATACAGCATTTCAGCCCCTTACTATATGACTGCTTAGTAAACATTAACTGTAATATTTCACTGCATAGTACTGTCTTTGTGTATTGTTGCTTAAGTATGCTGTTTAATTCAACTGTTTTATAGCTGTTTTATTTGGCTAAACAATGATTTGCAATTTTATGCCAAACTTGTCACTATTGTCCAACAACTGAAAGTATAAAACATCTTCAGTAGCCTTCACATTGCATTTTGTAGACATAATAACATTCTAAAGTGTTATATGCTAATAGCCCAATGCTGTTAAACAAAATTATTTTCCATATATCATGATATTAGCTTAAGAAAATGAATAAATTAAGTATGAAAATTGAGGAAATAAGGTTTATTTTGCAAAAAAAAAAAAAAAAAGCAATCTTAGCCAAATAGCATATTACCTGCTTTATTTACCTGAAACATTAGTTCAACCAAAAATTAGTAAGGTAATTATAAAGTTTTCTATTTACAAATATTTGGGAAAGAGGATGATGTTGACTAAACATATTTATTAGGGTATAAATTAATAAGAGAGCATGATTAAGATCATGAGTTATATTCTAGTAATATAATTTCTGTTATGGTATTTAATTATTAGGTATTTCTGCAAGTGTTACAATGAGTAAGGTATTAGCTCGTGCGTTTAGCATGCTTAATATATATTCTGGTAATATGTATTAATACTGGTACATATTTTTGCAGATAATATTAAACTCCATGCACAAATACCAACCCAGACTTCATATCGTGAAGGCCGACGAAAATAATGGATTTGGGTCCAAAAATACGGCGTTTTGTACTCACGTATTTGCCGAGACTTCGTTTATTGCTGTTACGTCTTATCAAAATCATAAGGTAAGAAGTTTGACCTTCTAAGTTCCAAAATTATGTGTGAAAATCTTACAGTTTGTGTTTCTGTTACAAAAGTGCTACAGTTAAAATTTATTACTGATCAGTATAATGTTCGTATAGGCCTGATTAAGTTATTAAAATATATTTTATCGCGTAGGCTCAATTCTTTACATGTAGAAATGTTACATGTTTCAAATACCAACACGATATTTATCTTGAAAGCAGAATTGCTTAACTAATGCTAAATGGCTTTAATACAACAAAATATTTAATAATTAAAAAGCAAACCGAAACACAACAGTTGAAAAGTTAACCCAAATGATAATAGGAGTATTTAGTCCAACTGTGAACAACTGTGAACTTGATGCGTGATGTTACGTGCACTTTCTGCCGTGGTCTGGCGAATTGTAGCATTTTACTGAAGTAACGCTGCTTGAAGGAATCCTTACGTAAAGTATCATGCACTTGTCGTTCGTGTCCATTGATCAAGCCGTCCTGTGACGTTTGACGTCGATTACCTAAAAAAAAGTCTGCTTCTAAATACAAAATATTTCACAAATATTCTAAATGAAGTTGTTTTTATCACAAATACAGAGTTTTAATTTCTGGAGAAAGCGAAAAGTGAAGTCATGGTCCCTTAATGTAAATTGGAATCTATCAAAGATACGTCTGTTTTAAATGTTCGAAGATTAAGTCTGAAAGTACTGAAGCACTTAATAATTTAATAAGGAACTACCAATACATTTGGATTGTATTTAAATAATTTTAGAAGACCCAGTGTTTTTGTGAGACCCGCAAAAAGGCAATCGTTTTTAAAAAGCTGGCGTTGTTTGGCTGAGAATTTGCTGTAATACATTCCGTATTAACCTATAGGAAGAACAGCGTTTCGCTTGTTTGTAAAGTGAAGTGTTTAGCAAGAAGGAATGATTTAAAATGCGTAGGTAGCTTTTTATTGTTTTAATTTCTTTTCTTTCTTTTTGGATGAACCTGAAGTCACGGCCGCACAGTCAGTGCTTTCTTTTGATATAACTACCTACTTCCAGTTTGATTTATTCCAATAAGTCTGTTTACAACATGGATAAGAATCTGAACTGTTTTTTCGCCTTGATCACTGTTATACTCCTTATGGCAGGGAGGAGGCCCCAAGCCCACCAATACAGGTCAGAGAGCACAAACCTTTAAGAGCTGAAGAAAATTACAACATTTGAGGGCTCTTCCATAAAAATCTGAAAAGCATCATGTTTACTTTAATGTTTTCTAAATTTATCTCGATGCACCCTCTGTATATGGGATATATGTTTTCTTCACTATGGGGTATATGATTTTCCCCAAAATAAAGCCAGCTTAATTTATTTTCCAGTGCATTTCATGTTTTGCATGGAAAACCAAATTAATTTCAGCTTTAAGGTGAACTTTTATGTAATAACAGCATTGATTCGGTATTTAATAACTGGTGAAGCATATACATGATGGTGGCAGCATGTATCTAAGAGTACAGAATGTTTCACTGTTCTTAGACATTGAAGGTGAGGCTCCTTCAAATATGAAATGTGGGTCATATAATAATTTTGTTTGAGAGCTTGGTGGGTGAAGTGTTTACTGCATCTAAAGTCATCTGTGAATCTCTGGCACTCTTCAGTATGGTACTGAATCTGAATTTCTGAATCTCTTCAGTATGGTGCTCTGTTTAACTAGAATGTACTTGCAAAGAGTTAATGCCTAAAACATGTGTTTTATTATTCATATCCTAATAGCATATAAATATGAGGTAATTTAAATATGTATGTAATGGTTATACATTTGTAGGAAATTTAAGATTATTAAATTTTGTAGTCGAATTTTGTAGATGAAATTCTATTTTAATTGGTAAAGTGAAACATTTAGACCTATTATTGATAATTAAAATTGTCTGCGATTAATAATTATAACTAAATCATTCATATGATATTTTCAATTTTGATTGATTCATTCACTTGAAAGAGAGTAAGGGTAAAGACAATTTGGCATTGTTGAGCGTTTATCTTTTATATATAATAAAAACTAACATTTAGGTAAATAACATTTTGATATTTTCCCCGACAATACGTTATATTTATGTTTAATCCCATGCTTATTTTTAAGGTTATTTAATCTGCTTTCAAGTTTTTGGAACCATTAAGCGAAGATTACTAGTCAGGAAAACTAGGAATTGTGCTCAACTGAGTGATTTAGACAGCACTGAGTGGGTCATTTGTTGTTTTTTATGTTATTTTTTTATGGAATTCATAATAGTTTAATAGCGTTTGAATATCCTAAAGAATATGAATATTAGAATTAGTAGAATAAAAAGCAGTGCGGTCAAACTAACGAAAAATCTGAGGAGTACTTTAGAGAATAGTCTCCATGAAATATTAATAAAATGATATTGGATTTCTTGCCGCTGCCTAGCTCCGTATACTATTCGAAATAGGTAAGGTGGGGCCGGGAGCAGGAGAATGAAAACCATTATTACCTTACGAGCCAATCAAGACGTCAAATGTCATCACGGACAGGAAATCCAGAGGAATGTTTTCTTCGAAGGATACCGTTAATTATATCCGATCCAGTAAATGAGAGCTCCGTAGAACCCAAGCTTTTGGGCAAATAATTACTTTTATTACCTCATACAACCTAGGGCTGCGGGAGTGAGTAATAGAATGTCTTCGGAGTTATAAACATTCCACCACATGGTCTCGTTTTATTTGTTGGGTTATTTTTGATTCTTTTCAATTATCCAACGAGAATTTTAACTTTCTAAAGATATTTGCAAATGCGTAAAGGTTCTCTGGTGTGCCTGTTAAGAGGTTTTTAAAGACCTCCCAGAGAAATTCCAGAACACTTTCAAAATACTGCAAAATATCAGATAAGAAAGCACGGGCCTACACTTCATGGATGTCGTTTGATGCAGAATAAGCGGTTTTGCACATTTTCGATGTTTTCTAACGTACATTCTATTTATGAACTGTATTTGCAGTGGAATTGGTGTAAAGAAAAGACACGTGACGTGAAAGAACAAAAATATAAACTTTTAATCGAATTAGAACATGCTTAAGATGGTCCCAGTTGAATTGCTTTTAGGCTAAGGTAGCAGCAGTCTGTGGATGATCTAAAATACATAAACTGGATTCAAAATAATAATTTTGTCAAAATGATAATTAAATTCCACCACAGTGACTACTGTCGTTAATGTAACTGTACCATTGCTCGTAACATCAATATTATCAAAAGCAAAATAATGTTCAGTAAAACGTTCTCTAGTTAATAAGGTGTGCTATACTACTTTCATTAGAAAGAAGGACTGCTTTTCAGAACATGACAAAATATTTATTACGTGATTACAAAAATTGGGGTCTGTTCTCCAATCAGGCGCTTAAGTAAAAAAAGCGCTTAGAAAAGTTTTAATCGAGTTTGTGCGTATTCTGCCCTCATCAGAGCGGACACGCCCGTCGTACGTAATCCTAAAAAGAAGGTGCGCCAGTTAAAGAACTGTACTGTACATCGAGCGGATACGGGGTTAAGCCCTTAATTATTCCGGCAACAAGAAAAACGTGGACTGTTTAAATTAAATTGTGAAACTAATTGAAATCCATAGAGACCCTTTGATTCTGACAGTCAAGGCATGGTGGTAGTCCTGTTATACCTATACTTGGTCATTCTAACGAACAGGATCGCCCTAAAGCAGCAGAAAAAAATCGTCAGTTCCTTTATATTGGAAACATTTCAGTAGCACGGGGTATCTGGCTGCTAACTAGTTAGCTGGCGCCTGTTTCACGAGAAAATTTGTGAAATATTAAAACTAGCTAACTGCAATATCACGCACTTCTTCTGATTAATTTTCGTTCTTTTGTGCCCCCTAATGAAATGGCGCTTCAGACAATCGCCTATGTCACCAACAGGGTACGCCGACCCTGCTCACTAACATGAGAGAATCAGTACAATAGACAAAATAGACAATCAGTTTGTATGCCAATAATATACGATCATTTCTTGATAATTTTGTATTGTCAGTTGTTTTACTCAGCAAATTAACTACCCGAGAGGCAAAATCGACATTTTAGGCAATGATTATGTAAAATGTGAGCCTGCCGTTAGACTGCATTGCTGACACTCCCTCCACTGGGTTCCCATAGCTGCCCGCATCATATTCAAAACACTGATGCTTGCCTGCAAAGCCAAAAATGGTCCAGTACCCTCCTACCTCCGATCTCCGATCCTCCAGCACTGCTCGACTGGTCCCACTATTTCTCAAGGCGCAAGGAAGACATGCATCTAGGCTCTTCCCTGTTCTGGCATCTAGTTGGTGGAATTAACTCCCCCCTAGATGTCTGAACGGCTGAGTCACTGGATGTCTTCAAACGACTAATAAAGACCTACCTCTTTCAGAAATACCTGGATTAGCACTTCTGGTATTTTACTCTTTTTATTAAGAAAAACTCTGTTTTTCCCCAATAGAGTATAAGACAGATGGTATTCATTCAGCCTGGGTTTTATTTAACTAGTATCAGAATATATTCACTAATGGTCGTGAAAGAACTTACGTAAGTCGCATAGGGCGTCTGGCAAATGCTATACATGTAAATGATAAATTAATAATGGAATCAACTACATAGTCCAAACAAGTTTATACTATGCAGCATAAGCTGCAACGTATTATTTCAAACTAATTACTAGTCACTGCCACAAAAACCCACACATATACCTCATTAGACGTAAAATGGTTACGTCATTAGGCGTAAAATCTGGCGACAGATTAGTTTCACTTAACTCCATAAAATTCTTTCGTATTCTGCAAGTCTAAAAAAGTAAAAAGTAGTACAGACACCGAGTTTTCTACGAGGAATTTGGAACAGGACACATATAACGATAAATGGATACTTAAATGTTTGTCAAATGTGTGTCGCTTGTTTCTATTGTGTGATTCAGCAATTGAATATATCGCAGAGTGGAAAGACAGCAAATGCAACATCCAAAGCTATGTATCGCCTAGCGTTTCGGCGGTGTGATTGCGGAGCGACTCACCAGCGCAGAACTATAAATGTTAGCAACGCGTAGTTCACAGCGTACGCTCAATTTTTTTTCTGTTTAGTTTTCAGACTTGAAGTAAGACTGGAAAATGCTTTTTAAAAAGCATTTTAAAAATCTTTAAAAAGCTTCTGCTTAAGGGCCTAGGACAGTGTGGGAAATTCTGACAGACATTATGATCAAAATGCAATTTTTAGCACTGACATGGTATTTCAAAATGTATCCAACATAGTCTGTGTGTGGACAGGCTGAAGACCATAAACATTACAAATCTGTTTATTAAAATGTAAGCAAATATACATTTGACACTTTTCAGTCTTAACCCTGGGGAACCCATTAGTCATTTTGCATGATCGCCTCATCTTTCCCAGAAAGAGGAAGCCTATCTTACCTTCAACCTTTTACTTTTCTACCAGGTTCCATTTACAACCTTATACATCTGCTTTAATTAAGTGTTATAAATGCATATATATTTCACTTACATTCAGTTAGATTTAGCAGCATATCAGATTTCTGGTTACTGTACACAATATTTATTATATTATGTAGAAAACTTTAATCAAGATTAATTAGAAAGTAATTAGGGGGGGGGGAGGTACCAGTGGCCATTGTAGGCCCTTTCAGTACAAAGATCAAAGACTCAACAGGTACCACTGTTGTCACAGGGGTATATTTTGCTACTGAATATCCCCCTGTATTTGTAGAAACAAGAGGCAATCCTTGGTGTTCCTTTAAAGTTTCTAAACATAAAATCAGGGTTATTTAGTAAGATTATTGGTAATTCACACTTCTCTTTACATACTCTTGGTGACACTCCTATCATCACCTTCATGGATGTAACAGAGTAATGAGATGTTAGTAGGGGTGAATTTTCTGTAGGTATGCTTGGTGATACTCCTATCTTCTGCATCATGGATGTAACAAAGTAATGAGATGTCAGTAGGTCGTAATTTTCTGTAGGTACTCTTGGTGACACTCCTACAGTATCATCACCATCATGGATGTTACACAGAAATGCACTGTGGACATGTTCCCTGACACCTTGGTGGTTGTTCCACAGATCACACAGCTGAAGATTGAGAACAACCCCTTTGCTAAGGGCTTCCGGGGGAGCGATGACATGGAGCTGCACCGGATGTCCAGGATGCAGAGGTATCTATAACAGCCACACACACCTTTGAGTGTTTTTGGTGGCTTTAAATGCCACTTCCTTCCTTTAGCAATTTAATAATGCAATTTTATTTATTTAGCGCATTATCACAACATTACATTGTCTCAATGCGCTTTACATTATCTCTGCATTATGCGCTTTATATTATCTCTTGGTTACTGTACACAATATTTATTATATTATGTAGAAAACTTTAATCAAGGTTAATTAGAAACTAATTGGGAGGAAGTACATTCTAGGCCCTTTCAGTTCAAAGATCAAACAATCAGCAGGTACCACTGTTGTCACATGGGTATATTTTACTACTGAATACCTCTGTATTTGTAGAAACAAGAGACAATTCTTGGTGTTCCTTGAATGTTTCTACACCTAGAATCAGGGTTATTTAGTAAGATTATTGGTAATTCACACTTTTCTTTATGTACTCCTGGTGACACTCCTATTCTTCATCATGGATGCAACAGAGTAATGAGATGTTAGTAGGGCAGAATTTTGCATAATAAGCATATAAGCCTTTCCTCCTTAAATGTATTGGATAAATTTGTGCCTAACAATGATTTTTCATTGCCTTGTAACAGATTCCCAAATTACTCAAAACTAAGGACAAAAAAATTGGAATCATTTTTTTATTAGATTATAATTCAAAATTCTCATATTAGGCAAAACAAATCATGGAACTCAAAGAGGTTGTCTAATTTTTCTTTGCCTGGTTCTTGTTTGTTTGAGTGCTTAATTATATGTAGCAAATGTTATGGGCAGCAGTTTAAATTTCAGAATTTAGGGGGTATTTCTCCCATGTGTCTGATTTACTATGATGATCACTATGAGCAATACAGTCTGATTTTTGTCAAGGCACAACACTGACCATGAAAATTTTCTCCTATAGCCTTTTCGCTAACACTTAGATTTTCTATATATAAATATAACATGTATATATATATATATATATATATATATATGTATAAACAACAACACTTTGCCGAAGGCTCAGAAAATTACAAAAACATACTGCTTTATCCTCAAGGGATACTGGTTTGCCTGCCTCTGTTGTAGTTGACAAAACCAAACATTTAAACAAAAAATAATGATTAAATGCCTGTGCTGAAACGGTTCTTCTCACTCTCTCTCATCCAGTGGTGACATAAGTGCAGTTATTGGCCAGGCGCCAGCTTGGAGGGGCTTCCTTTAACATTAACCATAATGGTCACACTGGTGCAAAATGTAAACCAGTGAGCATGTTTCAGTCTAAGAAGTAGCTACAAGCTTCCCTGATTATTCTATCTGGATGCCAACTGTGGGACTTAGTCATACAGAGGAGCAATCAATAATAAGCAAACTGTTCCTATGCCCCAAAATATTTTAATGCATTACAAAAGAGTCTAAAAGGGGGGAACAATGATTACTATACACTTCTGCCTGCTAAAGTCCTAGGCCCTGTTGTAGTACCTTTGACTTAGGAACTTGTATTTCTACACTAGGTATCTCCTGTTCTATCAACAGAAAAAGATCATTTACTGTAGCCGTCTCTCCACTCAGGCCTATAGGGTGTAATGTGTGGTACTGTGGGGGTAGTGTACGGGGAATACTCATTGCCCTGAAGGGCCACAGGGGAGGACTGGATACTCCCACTGGGGCCACAGGGCCGGCCTAGGGTCTGATGGGGCACGGAGCTATGGTACACACCATGGGCATAACCCAGGGAAGGGGAGGCGTGGCCAACTAAGTCTTGGCACCAGTGGACTGGAACAGCCACTCTGTAGGCCATGCAAGCCATTTTTTCAAGGTATCTGCTAAACAATTTAATTTTATTATTACTAACAAAACATCTTAAATTTAATATTTTATGTGGTGCTTTTAGAAAAAAAAATAAAGGAGAAGCTTCATTCAAAAAGATTGTAAGGTTCATTCACTGTTTGAGAGATGAGAGTAGCTTGTTGAATCACAAGGGAGATGGAAGCTATTGAGTCACTGGTTGGGTTTAGCAGTGGAGATACTATGTAATGTGACATGGCTTTGTGGAGTATTTTTAGACTCATGCTTTATGTGCGTTACTGAAATTCAGGATAGAATAATAGTCATGCATCAAAATACTATAGAATTTTAGAAAGGTCGGAGTCTGAGTTTGGATGTTTGTATGTGGGAGGAAGGGAGAATGTTTTGGTGTGAATTCCTTGTGATTTGAAGCCCATAGTTAGATTGTTTTAGTCCGGTCAAGCCAAAATTAATTTCTTTATGAATGTCACAGCATTACTAAAGTTTAAAAATCTAAGCTTCATAAATTAAGTCATTGTGACATCTGTGCCTTTCGGGTTTTGTATTTTTAACGTTTTTAAAATGGTGATTACCCTTTTTCAGAGGTCATGTACAAATGCATTGCCAACAATATCACTACTGTATTGATTACTTGCACAAGCTTTTGAAAATTGCATTAAACCTTTAAGGAAAACAAAATATTTTCTTATGCTATGCTGACTTGCAGTGGAGAATAAAAATAGCACCGTATTAATGTTTTTGAAGCCCAGGAGAGACAGCTGCAACCAAAATATCTAGCATCTTTTGTTAAATGAAGGTAATTAGGACAGAGGAGTGTGACTTGCTTGGCACTTTTTTAGCTTGCACAGATTCACTCTTTGTCAGAAGGTGTTAGTCATCCTGTCATCGTATCATAACAATGGTCATAAATGGAGATAATTATCACTGTTAAAGACGTGCCTTTCTTCATGCACTTCCATGCCTTATTCTCACTGTCGCATGTCTGCAGCAGTAAGGAGTACCCGGTGGTCCCTCGCAGCACAGTGCGTCAACGGAGCACCTCAAGCCAGAGCCCCTATAGTGGGGAGGGGCGTGGCCTCCCTACGCCAACTGGCCTGAGCTCCCCATACCCCTGTGAGAACGGCATAGCCAGCAGTCCACCAGACCTGCTCTCCCAGACAGGCTCCTACCCCCTACCCCATGATCACAGTCAGGTGTACCACTGTACCAAGAGGAAAGGTGGGCAGGCCTTCGCTACCGCCGTTACACCACATAGACGACATGTTTTCATTCAGTGAACATGCAATGGAGCAAGAATGTTATCACACATAATAGCAGGGAAGGCACATAAATGATCTTTAAAAAGTCTTCTCAAGTTCACAATTTGCAGACATCAAAATTCTAAACTGCATCCAAACCACCTTTATAGTATTATATGCTCAACCTACCAGAAGAAGTTGGTAAAAGTGTAATGGTGTGGCTTATTCTCATGGAACTGATAAAAACAGGTATCTGTATCGCATCGAAATAGAGTAAGAGAATGTGGCGTGTTTCAGAGATAAGTACTGAGCAACTTCTTATTCTGCCAAGTAATAAAAAATGATTGCAAGTATCTGGAGTAATGAAAGAAAATTAAATCTGAGGTCAGAGCACTCTTGCATGAACTGGTATATTCACACTAGTTAGTTATCTAAGGGGGGGAAACTTAAAAATGAAAAACCAAACTCATAGACAAATGCCTTACGTTATATACACCCAGGGACCAAAAATCGAAAGTTTTCCTCAAAACTAGATATTCAAGATTTCTGAAGTATTTATGCTGTTTTATTGATCATAAATAGTTTGTTTTTGAACTCATGCCTATTTGTAAATTTGATCTGTTAGCCTTTAAGTTAAGGTACTTTTCGGTGATCTCAAATCTTTCTTTGTCTCTGCCTGTAGTGGAGGATGAGTGCCACACCGGAGATCACCCATACAAGAAGTCCTACCTTGAGAGCCCCCCAAGTGAGGATGAGGCCTACTACTGTTCTGCTAGCTACTCCCAGCCTGCAGGTCTGGCAGGGAGCTATAGGATTGAGTCCGCACAAAGGCAGGCGTGCATGTACGCTAGTCCTGCACAAGGACCTGAAGCCATGACAGGTTTGGAGGACCTCAGCTGCAGCCCCTGGGCTACTGTGCCACCCTACGGCAGCTGTCCTGTGGCGCCTATGCAGCCTACTGAGAGGCTACCTTACCAACACTTCTCAGCCCACTTCACTTCCAGTCCACTGGTGCCAAGACTTAGTGGGGTGACGAGCCATGCCTCCCCTCCCCTGAGTGATGCCCATGGTGTGTACCCTAGCTCCGTGCCCCATCAGACCCTAGGCCGGCCCTGCGGCCCCAGTGGGAGTATCCAGTCCTCCCCTGCAGCCCTTCAGGGCAGTGAGTATCTCTACACCCACGGTATGCCCCGTACACTATCCCCACAGTACCACACAGTGCACCCTGTGGGTGTCATGCCTGAGTGGAGTGACAGCAGCTAGCTGGACGATTTTTGTACATACCTAAGGAAAGACTGCAGCCTGCACATTTTTCTAGAGGGCAGAGGGTGGAGTTACACATTTATAAATATTAAAAATAAACTGTTTTCACACCTAAAGAGAGTAGAGGTGTATTTCGCCATTTGTAGTGGTCATACAATGGCCAGTCCTTAAACTAACAGTAACATCATAGTCTTTTTTTCCTGCAAAAAGGGTAACTCTCAGAGGCCTTAAATGGAAGGTACAGATTCAATGATATCTTGAGAAAGTCAAGAACATCATATCATGAATCCTGTTCTTTTATTTATTACTTTTCTCTTTGGCGTTTTGTTCTGGTGAAAGCATTAAAGGTTTTTGCTGTGGAAGAAAATACTTAGGATCCCTGTTCTGATGGAATAGCTTCTCGAAACTGATACATCTGCTGTCATCTCTGTGAAAGAGACCAGAGTCCTTTGTTTCTTTCCCTTAAAAATCCTGTCAGGGAATTGCAAGTCTTGGATTTTGAAATACTTGCTTTGTCTGTTGATAAACTCATATCAGCAAGCACATCGAGAAAAAGAATAACCTACAGTATTCTTAACCAAACATGTTTGTACGCTATAAAAAAGTCCAGAAAAATGCTGTTTCAGAAGTGATTCAATAATATTAATGTGTACACACAATCCTCTTGAAATTAAAATGTTATTGGTTGATATTTAGGTAGATTTTTTAAAGATACTTATGTAATAACTTGCTATTAAACATATAAGTAAAATAAAGATAATAAAAAATAAAGTCATTCCAGTTATTAGGATGTCTGTCCCTGTACATTGTCTTGGGACTATTGTGCCAAATTGCAGATTATTCAGCATAACATTGTGGTATTATTTGTATCACATGCGTAGCGGCTATGCAGTGTCTTTTCTCATTAGAAAAATTTCAAGGGGGGTTCAAACTTGATATTTCACTTTCTGGCTGCTTTCCAGATTGGGAGTAAACACATTTCAGGTTGGGGTTCAAACCTATAATTTTATTATATGACAATGTGCCTGGTTTGAAGTAATGTTGCCACAATGCCAAAATTTCTAACTGTGATACTGAACCAAGAGTAGTATTAAAATTCGTTACCATTTTTGATACTCAACACAGTAAATAATGTAACTGAATAAATTTATTTCAGTTGCAATTTTGTTTGCAGTAAAAAAGACTGCATTATATCTAAAAAAAAACTGCATTGTACTCTCAGTCAAAGCATCATTTTAAGTGCAGTAGTAGCCATTGTAATCATGCTCAAATCACATTCAGAGACATTCTTCAGCAGTGAATAATTAAATGATACTAAAAATTACATTAGTTACTTTATATTATTGTTACAATGCATAATAGAAGAGATATAAATTACTTTTACATGCCTTCTTTATCTTGTGTCTTAAAGCACAAACACTTTTAACAATTGCATGACTCTAAAAGTTTGTATCTGAATGATCAACACAAATCAACAGGACCTCACGAGATACGCATACACAACCCACAGGTAAAAAATAATTGCAGACCATTGTCTTAATTTGGAAATGTGTAAAAAAAAATGCATGTCACTTCTCTATGTTAGTTGTAAAAATTCAGAAATAACCTATTTTCTCAAAAATCTTTGTAAAGAGTCCATGGTGTTGCATGTCAGTCCTTTAAATATTTAGCTAATTCATGTATTTAGGTAATTCTTGGCCCCCTTTGGTGGTATTGCAGTGGCACAACTTGCAGATGTCCTATAGTTTTTATTTAGCACAAAGTTAAAAAAAAGTATTTCCAGATGCCACTCTGGCTGCATTCTTTATGAATTAAGCGCAGTGGAGAAAGCTCTGATGCTTCTCAACTAGACATGTTAGTTTAACACCCTGTATGTGAGACTGCACTCAGGTCTAGACATGCACACTGGTAGCCTACAAGCCTCAGTGGTCAGAGTGACCTGAATGTGCAGGCTTTAGAATTGATACCATGAAAATGAGTATTACAACCATTAAATACATGATAGAAATTGATACTTTCAGTACTTTAGATATTTTTGACAAAACTAGGTTGAAGTCCTGTTTCTAAAAGCTTACAGGAACACCTGTGGCTCAGGGTTAAAACTCAGGTGATGAATCAATGGGACAGCCTTCTGGGAAATGGGTCCCCATAGATTTCCATCACACGGCATGAACCCAGGCAATGCACCAAAATGCATTCTGGTATGATGCTATGCTTCACACCACACAGGTGTTCATTTTAGTTCATTTTAAAGTCATGTCTACAGAATAACAGTTAAAAAATTAAGTAAAAGCTGTTATTTAATGGCCGATTTATCAGTGCTCTGACTCAGGAAATCATTCAGCACTCAATTGACCACATTTCCTGAAAAGTTTATTTGTATACTTATTTGTAGATATTTTGTCAAATTATATTCTTTCTAAAAGATCAAGATTTTTTTCATTGCAGATTGTAATGGATAATGGGAAGACAAAGGTCTATACACATCCCTTTTATACAGTCTGTGAAATCATGACTAATGTTGACTGTTATTTTCTGAAAGTAAAATTGTAGCTTATCACTCATACCTTGTTAACAATACTGTTAGTGCCCTAATTGTAAAGCACAGGCTTATTTGAGAAGTATAACATGAAATGCATACTTAAGTATGTGTCAAGCAATCAATGCTAAGTGTGAACAAACAGCATTTTGTAAAATCTGAGTAGGAACAAGTATTTTTCTTGTTCATAGTATTTATTGCTATAGATATAAATCTAAATCAATTTGTTTTAGCTCATCTAATGATATATTGTTAGTCAAATTGTCTCTCTGGTTTTTGTTTATTTTTGCTTGATTTTAATTGAAGTAACATATTAAGCAATGTTGATGAAGTAAATGGTTTAACTTGTGTGTTGTTTATGTAAATAAACACAACTATATATGACTACAGAACTGCAATAAACTTAAAAGAGCATTTTGGAGTATTTAACCTACTCCTATATCAACTTTTTGTCTGAACACCCATTTATTCATGGCCATGCAGTTTCAGGTAGATTTAAGTACTATATTTCCTACATTTTCACTTCATCACCAACGTTTTTGCATTTCAGCAATTCATTTCAGAGTATGCATGAATTGCATTTTGGTACGGCAATCAGGATTTCAGATATATAGGTAGAAAAAGGACTGTGCATGCTACACTGTTTGCAGGGCACGAGATGATCAGAATGCCCCTGCTTTTTTTCTTCATAAGCACATGCCTTTGATCTTTGGCAGGCAGCTTGTGGGAGAGACTTGTGTGGCTTTAGACTCAAAGACTTAGGGTATTTTCTGCTGACCAGGGCAGCAGTGGGAGGCATGCTAGTCTATCACTTGTTCAATTGACAGTGGGATCAAAATTAGATTAGTTTAGCTTTAGTGTCTTAACCCTGGCTAGACATTATGGCCTTTGTTCTTGAATTTGAAGATTTCAACAAGAACAGTAAAAATGGAGACAAGTTGACTCCTTGGAACTTCCTGCATTTAGATTCAGTGAATGGCACATCGTGTTATGTAATGCTGTTGGCCAAAGCTCTTAATAAAAAAATACAAAGGAACTACCTGGCCTCATCCTATTAAAATGCTCGTGTTTTGCCACAGTCACAAATAAAACGGTTTTAGAAACCATGACAGGCAGTCCATGGTCCATGGAGGTGTCATTTCATTAGCCCCTGGAGTTATCTTTGTGGTTTAATTGACAACACTATTTTGTAGCTCCAAAGAAGAGCCCCTGGATTAGGAACCTGTTGGCAGACTTTTCTACCAGCTCCCTGGAGAAGTCTTCATCTTGTGAAGTCTACTACGTGTCACATTGGTCCTGGAGTCTCTACACGAGTCCTTTTTAATCTTCTACCCTTGCTCCTACTGATGTACCTCTTTAAGACTGAAGTTTCAAATTATTTATTGTCTTATGTACAAGTACAGTGTAGAAAGTACAATGAAATTCTTTCTTGAACCCCTTCACAAACTACAGACAATTAATATAGCAGTGCAACATCACAATACAATAAATACTACAATAAAAACATCACAATACAATAAATACTAAGTACAAAAATATGTGACATAACTAATAACATATAATAAAGTATTCAGCAAGCAGTAGTAAAGTGATATATGGCAGAGCAAAGTATCAATATAAAGTGGTGCAATATAGAGAATGCTGCAGCAGTTTTACAGAATGAGTAAGAAATAAGTGACAGGACAAAGTGAGGGGTGAGTTTGGACCAGATAAGTACAAAATTTCAGGCTGTAATATTTTGTTCAGCTAAATGATGAACTTCATGAAATCTATCTGAAAAGCAATTACTGATGTCAACTGACTATCCGTTGAAATCAGGCACAGGAGATTAACCTCCAAATTTAAACGTTACCTTTCTCACTGCAGACAGCCTTGGGTGCTAGTACAGTGGAAATTAAGCAGCCCACTCTGATCTCAAAACATTTAAGTATTATAATAAATTTTATGTAAAAACACACTATTCGCTAAACATATGTCATATGAATGAATGAATATGAAGTCTGAGCAAAATGCAGCTGTGATTTTATTATAGATTTGTACAGTATATCTGCAAATATGTATTCTAGTATGATCTTTTAAATTTTTTGAATGCATTTTATGTATTATTTATTTTTTGTACATACGACCATTCAGTGGTGTGTGCTATGGGTTGGCACCCCATCCTGGACTGCTCCCCTTGTCCCAGTAGCCTCCAGGATAGGGTCCGGATCCCCTGTGACCCTGAATAGGATGAGCAGTTTCATGGATAGATGGATGGCCATTCAGTAATATTCTGAACAACAGTTAATTTCCATGAACTGATGAGCTAAATTTTTTAATAAAAGGGAATTGCTTTTGTGCACAAAGTAATTTAAAAAACATGTTCATAATTTTTATTTCAGAAATAGTCCAGTTAGGATTTTAGAACATGATTTACTTTTTACTTTTAATATCATTTATGTAACATGATATATTGTAGGATTCCCGCTTTGGTGTTACATACAATTTCTATTTTTATTACTATGTGATGTGGTTATTATGTGACTATACCTTTTCCAATATATGTTTTGATGAGATAAAAATCATACTTTTTATGAGTACGTTGATATTATATTGCTCTAAAAAAATGAAATTTCAAAATAATTGTAGATGAGTAGGAATCTGCCAGTCTTAAACAATTATTCCAGCTAATTAATTTTAGAAATTTGAATAGTCACAGAAATAACAGATCTTTGAGAAATTTCATTCTTCCCTAAGTGATCAGGGCAGGACCTAAACTTCGTGTCCCTTTGGGATTGCACCTGCATTTTACCTCCTTGATCTGCATCAAACATGAACGCTTTAGAAAAAAAGTCATTAACCTCATTGTCCTTGGACCACAGTTTATGATTTAGAAGCATAGTTCAAATAACATTCTCCTCATGTTTTCTCTTCTTGCGGGACACATAGCAACAAAAATTTTTTAAGTTGTTTATAAACCCAGAATCTCTATTAGCTATTTTTATAAGGTCTGAACACAGCGAAAGCATCTTCTGTAATTCATCAGGCAATGCACATAATACCTTTTGAATGAATTCTCTGCTTCAATGCAACCTTTATCTTGTTACATTGTTGTGATGCTAAAAAGGTATGTAAGCAGAGAGATCCAAAAGGGTGATGTGTACGGGCGTGAAGAAAAGTGAAAGATGAAGAAAAGCCGACCTCAGGTCCATCAAGAAAACAAATTCCCATCAAGGCCTTTCAATAGAAGCTAAATAAAAAGGCATAAAAGCAGAAGAACAAGGACATTCCTAACAGCAGAAAATGATAGAGGGGATTACTCCATTAAGATGTGCTGAAAAGCAGCTCACTGGTGATGGATTACATGTTGCAAAAAAAAAAAGCCAAGAGAGACTGTACTTTGTAGCACTTTTTCTAACATTGTCATTCTTAGTGAAGACTTCATTAAAGTTCTGCTCTTCAGTTATTACCAGAGTGCTCTACCGCTGTGTATTTGATTGTGTAGGAAGATGTGAGTGTGAAGTGGGCCGATGGGCATAGCCCTGCATTGCCATCCAGAGGAGACTCAGGCTCACTATTGGCCTAATGGTGAGAAGCGGGAACCCCCCATCCCCCACATCCCCAGGTGACAGGGCTGAACTGGGCAGTGAAATTAAGCAAGTCTCCATCTGATAACACATCTTCTGGTTCATGTAAAATGTTCAGGAGATCAACAAGGTCATCCATCAAGCTGATTGAGTACCATCAGCACATGCAGCTTTGGGAGAAAATGGGAAGTCTGGCTGACTTCTCTGAGAACTGCTTCACTCCCCTCTGTGTGTGAGCAGCAGCCCTGGTGACAATCGCTAGCCAAGGCGAGAGGGTGACACAGTCACATAGACAATTTACATTCCATTCACTTCCTCATTATCCTGTAGAAAAGCACAATGTCACACTATTCCACACTGGTCATGAGTATAATGATTACTGAAATCTCTTCTCCCTGTCAAGATACACTTGTGCCAAGTTATTGCATTTTTTTAAGTTGAAAATGAATTGTTCTGTTAAGCTTATACAGTTATAATACCAATGTTTAGACTTTTGCTACATTTTAGCACATAAACTCAGTTATGGGTTAGCAGGGTTGGGAAGGCTATTTTAGAAATGTATTCTGATACAATTACTACATACCTGCTAAAAACTAGTCGGTCACTTAATACATGTAGCCTATCAAAATTTTAAGTAATGTAACTTTGTTTAGGCAAAAATTACTAACTGTTACTTCTGGATTGGCTAAATGCTTTGTTTGCATACTAACACAAGCAAAAATAAATATCAATAAATCTACTTATACTTCTGTAAGTATTCTGTAAAACAACAGAACAATGTAAGATAATCTTAAGAAAGAAAATGGAGGCACACATCAAACATTTTATCATCTCTTTTAGTCTATAGCAGGGGTCACCAACCCTATGCCCGCGGGCACCCGGTCGCCCGTTGGCTTCATCTCAGTCGCCCGCGGACTTGTTC
>JAODKK010000039.1:31002596-31016918 GCA_026774405.1 Petrocephalus microphthalmus
AATAATTCAAATGGAATAAAAGTGTCCAATCAGTTTAATTTACACATCGAATAAAGGTAGCCATTGTTCATTTATATCACGAGTCATGCCATCAAATTTACAGTAAACCTTCTTTGAAACTTTTTCCAGTTTTAGCAGTGCAGGATTTTGTGCACATGCAATGCCACAAATGGACTTATTTGACGCCCCCAATATCTCCTTTCCTATCTCATTTACTTGTTTATATGGAGGACCCCCGCCTGTATGTTAACGAGAAACGGGAAAAAATAATAATTATTATTATTATAGCGAAGGTCATGTGAGCAAGTAATGACAAACTTGCATGCTTGCTTTGTAAGCTGCGATTTCCTTTCGCGAGGTAGATAAAACATTATACTACCTTTATTCCCCACATTCCACTGCTGAACGTCTTGTCCGAAGTTTTTTGTATTTTGGATTTATGGAGCTTGCATTAGCCTCCCAAACCTCCTTCCATTTAAGCACCAACTGTGCCACGAGAACCATTTCTTTTGTCGTCCAGTTTGGTTTTATTTTAGAATCCATTGTCTTGCTATGACTTTTGACCCATAATATATACATGTGCATATATTACTGAAAATTGATTGGTGATGTGCTAGGTAGATTTTAGTGCAACCAATTAACGGTATAATCACAAAAAAAGTGTGTTGTATAAAGCCCTACATTAACGGTTTGATGTCACTAATATATGCACCATGCAGCTCCTCCATTGGTTGAACTCAGTAGTTGGGGCGGGATTTTATTTGTAGTCCTCATTTCACAACACTTAAGTGCTGGCTCTGTCAGCACTTAGGAATTCTGCTTAGACTTTGCTGAAAGTAACTTTTAGCATCTTTATACAATGCTTTTAGGTCCTACTTTTTGCTAAGAGTTTTTTAACTCTTAAGTCAAAGTGTACGACCAATCTTAAGACCATTCTTAAGAAGTTTTATGCATCCCAGCCCTGATGTTCAGCGACTCCCCATGCCTGTGTTCCCACCTATCTCTCCCTCTTTTTCATGCTGCTATAGCAATATCTGCCGGAGCCTAGATGGATATTGAACTCGACCAGTTTGTTTGCACTGCCTCTAGTTTCCTCAACTCTGGCTAATGCACTATTTTCTTACTGCTGCCTGGAGACCCATGAGTTTGAAGACTTTCCACCTACTCTGCTGTCTGCAAGACCACTACCTCTACTTCCGGCAACTCCCCTCCTGCCTGCCTGCCCTTTGCTCCTGTGATGCCTCTCCTTCCTTCCCTGCTGCTGTACCACTGCTGATCTTGCAATCAAGAATCAAGCACCCCATGCCAGCACCTGTCTGCCCCTGCATAGAGACAGAAATTTCGACACACATTCTGTATTAACTTAGTTTTGTCATCTTGTTTTGTTTGATTGATTCCTCTGCCGGCCCCTGGAGGATGGGCTCCCCCTTTGGGTCTGGGTCCTCCCAAGGTTTCTTCCTCCTAGGGAGGTTTTCCTTGCCACTGTCGCCTTTGGCTTGCTCACTGGGTGGTCTTTATGTGGCAGAGAAAATGTAAAGCGCATTGAGAAAATGCAATGCTGTGATAATGTTCTATATAAATAAAATTGCATTGCATTTTATTACTGCAGTTTCACAGTTTCATACTCTCATTTATGACGCGGGCTGTATCAAATACACCGAAATTAATTGTACATCGTTTATAAATGTACAGCAGTGGCATGTAATCGATTTGTGACAATAAAACAGTGCAAAGAAAGTCCAAAATATTCCAACTACCATGGCTGCTCTTGTGTTATTAGAAGATATTGCAAATGGAAGAATTAAAAGAGAGTGTGTATTTAGGGATCATAGTGATCTCTTGGCTCATGATGATGACTGGCTTCTAAGTCAATTTAGATTTCCAAGGGCTGTGTGCTGAACTGGGGTCAGCTTTACCAAGGCAGACTTTGAGAAATTCCGCTTTACAGGTTCCTTTACAAGTTCGTTTCACCCTCGAATCTTTAGCCACAGGAGCTTTTCAACGTGAACTTGCATATGTCAATGGAAAGAAATTTCGCTCTGTTGATGTGCGATGTTGTAGTGTTGGGAACCAGCTTGAAAATGGTGTGGTGCGTGATGGCTGGCTTCTCAGTAAGAAAACATTTTATATTTTGAGACTGAAATTGTAAGTTTTGTGTTTGATGTACCCATTTGACAGTTCCTTGGGGGACGTGGCTTCTCACCCCGCTAGCAAACCCACAGACTGCACAAGAGCGGTGTTATAACGGCGTTCGTTCCGGGATCGGGTGGTGGTCGAGCGGGCAGCCTAAGGGCCATTGGCGCTGTCCGGACAAGACCGGTGGAGTGCTGCTCACAAGTCCACGGGAAGTGTGTCGCTTTGTGCATACACGTAGCGTGCTGCATAACGTGGCACAAAACCGTAGCTTGCCTGTACTATTGTCTTAAACTATAAACAAAATTAATACCACATCTGCTGTCTGTCTGTTCATCTGAAACATGTAACTAATTCAAAGAAATATGGTACAAACAAACTCACGCGTGCTGATGTCAGAGTCCCCCTCACCCGCTGGCAAAATTGCTGTTATGGCCGTGTCCCCAATAATTGCAGCAACTCGCTGCCCAAAGGGTGCAGCCCCTGTGAGCCCCGCAATTCCGCTCCCTCTTCCAGTGGTGTTGAGCTGCAACTCCCTTTTTTACATCGACTTTAATATCCAATCATTTATTTTTTATTTCGGCCACTGTGCGACTTTCCAGAATTACATTTTTGAGTGCCTCTGCCACACTGTGCCATTCCATCAGTTTTCTTTTGTTGCTGATGCCACTGCTTAAACCACCAAACAACATTTTTTTTCTTGCCTTGATCTCGCTAAGCAATACGTCTACTTCATATTCACTAAATTTTCTCTTCTTCCCACGTCCCTTGGCCATTGTTTTTTAACAAAACAATGGATCGAAGGGGATCTTTATATTAATTTGCACATTAAAATAAGTATAATTATGGGAGGAGTCGGTAACATTTCGTGCTGATTGGGCTGTAAGAAGGGAAAGTGCGACGAACTTTGCCTACGCTCAGTTTTATGCATCTGGATTTTTTTTTTGGAGTACACACATTTCTGATTTTGTCAGTACGCCATTTTTTAGTGTGAATTCTACGCATGCTGTTATACATGAGGCTCCTGCTCACTCCACCACAGTGTACTAAAAACATTCCTGCCTATTGCCATCAGAAACCACCACGCATCCCCGTGACGAGCCACCCCTCATCCACAGCTATAACATGCCAGGAACGATATCTTGTCTTGCATTACAACATGTTACAACAAAATCCAGTGTTTTGTCCAAACTGGACATTATTGATCTGCAGACTATTATTCTTTAAATATTTTACTAACATTATTTTTGACCTGCATTCCACAATTCATCATGTTTAAGCAAAATTAAAAATTAAACAAAATTCAAGCAATAAGCAATGATACTATTTCAAAATGTTCTAAAATGTAAGTTCTTAAATATATTATTATCATCTGGTACAATTATCTGATTATAAACACTTTATTTAAATGCATAATTCTAGTCTTTGGTAAACGTAATATTCAGCCAGCTTTTAAGAAATAATTTGTCTGTAGTCCGCAGCCCAGGACCCTTGCTGGGATGGTCATGGAAACATTTCCCTTTAAATAATTTTATAGCTGAAACAGCTCTATGAATGTTATAGTCATTCAAAGCAAAAGCAACAGAAACAGTGGGGGTAGTTCAGCTCCAGAGCACATGCACTGTGGGGAAAGCCCACTGGTCGGGGTGGCCCATATGAGGCAGACCGCTGTAAGGGGACGTACTCCACTGGAAGGCTGGGAGCTGGTCCCATGTGGGGCCGCTTATAGCCAGCATCTGGAATTTTCTGTACATTGTGAAGGAAGTCACCTGTGGGCACAAAGAGACAAACAAAGTCACCCTCAGGGACATAAAAACAACAGACAGAAGGCATTCGGCATCACCATCATGGTTAAAATACATTTTGATATTTACGTTCGATTGATTTAGCAGATTTTAAGAAAGCAAGGTCAGACAGTTCCTGAAGCAATTGAGGTTAATAGCCGTGCGCAAGGACCCAATGGTGGCATCACTATGCTGACCCCGGGATCTGACCCTGTGACCCTACAGTGTCCTAACCCACAAAGCCACAGTGCTCCCACAGCTTCAGGTGTGCTTAACAGAGCTCGGGAAAGGATATACACTATACCCATGGATCACTGAATGTAGATGAAGCTGTGGTAAACTGTAAATAATGGTCTGCTTTACCTTCATGTCTGTGCCCCCATGAGGCCTCTGCTTCAGAGCCCCAAAAGGGTAGGTGCCATTAGATGGGTTAAGGTCAGAGCGGGCTGATATGGCATTCTCCCCATTATTGGCGGGGACACAACCCTGACATTTAGACAGAGGGTCATCCTTGAAGTTGTTGTACCTGAGTGAACAACATGCAGAAAAACAGCAGCTAACAATCACTGTAATTAAATCAAGAACAATGGTCCTACGCTTAGTTAAGATTGTGACAAAAAGGACAGCACAAGACAACATAGGGAAAACAAACATACCTCATGAGACGGATCATGGACTCCATGTCAGTGATGAGGCTTTGGTTCCGCCGGAAGATCTGGGCTCGTGGATTCATGTCAAAGGAGAACCAGTCTCCGTACTTCTCAACTAACTCATTGCAGCCGCTAGTATTGAAAACTTCTGGATAATACCTATAACAGGCAGGATGTCTTTACAGGCTGACTTGCCATTTCTTCATTAACTACCACAGCAACACAACACGTTTCAGCAAATGTGCAGCAGAGTACATGCATTTATTCCCCTTTAATTCAATGTTAAGATTTCAGTGCTAACATTTGAAAATGCCCAAAAGGGCTGGTAAAGAAACATGACACCCCTGGGCCCCAATATTTTCTATTTGTTACCTTATCCACATATTTATATATATAGGACAAAGAGATACAAATCTAAATTATACTGAAATGCAGCTGGTGTTCCCCAGTATACAACACTAAAAAATAGCTTGTATATAAAAGAGGCAGGCTCCGTTTATTTTGTGGACAGCACTTACGGAATATTGTAACTGGCCCAGTATCCTTTCTGAAACAGTTCTTTGGTTTTGTCCTGAGCTATAATTAAGCCACTGTAACAGAAGAAAATACCACAAGGTAATTAATTTTATATAACTATACATTTCTTTTCCTATTTTTGTTCACAATTTTTTTTTTCTTATTTTTGTTCACAATTTTTATTTGTATCTTAAATTGTGACCAAATCAATCACCCATCCATCCATCCACTGCTCGTCTGGGTTGCGAGGGTAGCAGACTGAGCAGAGATGCCCAAACCTCCCTTAGCTCACCTTAGCCCTCATTTATCAAGCATGTGTATGGCAGAAAAACTGGTGTATGGTCATTTCTAGGGCTGCAACTATTCATCGAGTAATTCAAATAGCTTGATTACGAAAAAATCCTCAATGCAAATTCTTTGCTTCAATGCTTCGTTTAATCGACACGACTATATGCTGCTCAGTGATGACCATGCTTCACACGGAGGATTATTACTGTCGCACAGTGTGCGTACACTGTATTGCGTGTAGCAGAGTGGTAGAAACAGAAAAGAAAGAAACAGAAGTGTAAGACACCGAGTGGTGCGGCTGTATAGATTTGGTAGCAGCAGCCACACTCCCGTCTAAAATAAATGGCGGAGACATTTTCGGCAAACTTCTGAGTCAAGGAGACGGTGAATAGTTCCAAACACTGACATTCGCGGCACTGAATCACGGTCATTTCCATTGCTACTGTAAATACCATGTGGTTTGTTGTTAAAATAACAGATTTAAAAAACATTTAATACACTGGCTGTCATTAATATACTAAATACTATTTCATTTTTATATTGGCGCAGCATTAGCTGCTAATAGTTATCATAATTAATAGTTATGACCAAAGGTAGCTTAGCAGGTATCAAGGCTAATGTCCCCATTTCACTGATGATTTTGTCTACTGATGCAGGGTAACGTTACAAGTTGTTCTGGTTATGAACTGCTTCATAATTAGTTAGCTGCACTGCTACCATGTTAATACAGCTGATTAAAATATAAGTTTACAGCTCTCCTCAGGTCACATGGGTCATTGTGAATTTACTACCAAATTCATGGTAAAATAAATTACCACAAAATAATGTAAACTATTTGCCAAAAAATAGTGTTTCGGTAAACTGTCTGTATCATTACGTGTGCTTTTTAAGTGCTGCATTTGCAAACAGTGCTTGAACAAAAAGTGCTTTTTTCCAGATTATTTCATCTCCCTCATGTTGAATTACTTAAAATACCATAGTTATGTTATGCAGTTTAACCATTAAAACCAATGAGTTGTTCATTATAAGAGACCTGTCTTTTTTCTCTTTTGAGATACTATTAACTAAAGTTACTATTGCACTTTAATAAGACAAAAGTATTTCTTATCCCATTACTCGATTAATCGATGGAATAATCGATAGAATACCCGATTACTAAAATAATCGATAGCTGCAGCCCTAGTCATTTCAATGCAAATTTCGGGATTTATCGATTTGGACGTGAGCGTAGGATACGCTCAAGTCCCACACCATCTCTCAGATGGTATACGCAGTTTTCTCTCAGTACAGACTCGTGCTGCGGCAAAGCAAATCATGCTGTGTCGGAGAATTATTACATCGGAGTTGCGCTAAAATGATGCAGATAAAAATGATGCCAATAATTATCAAGATTTCAGGTGAAATGTTTATTGTGGGTTATATTTGATTATTGAATTTTCTTTATCGATTCATGTAACTAAGATTTCAGACTGCAGTCTTCTAGGTAGAGCTGAGTCTATGGGCCAAAAATGTTATGAAGATGATAAATGTTCATGCCTGCCACTCTGGTGCTGTTGTACCAAGACTCTAGAATGCCATTCCGTGGAGTTTGCGAAATGTACAGTGCATTACAACATTCATGCTCTAGTTAAAATTACATCTTTTTCAGGAATGTTACAGTGTTTGATCCAGTTTGTAAGGTTTCTATTGTCTGCTTTGTCTCTTCTTGTATATTATTGCATATTTAATATTGTTTGTGTGGGATTTCTTGTATTGTAAAGCGTCCTTGAGACTGAGAAAGGCGCTATATAAATAAAATGTATCATTGTCTCCATTACATCATTTATGAGCTATTAATAGTACAAATAGTTAGAATGTGTTGCTCAGATCTGATTACCCTAAACCTGTAGCTTTTCATTTCAGTCCATTTCCTAAGAAACTGTTGTGAAAAAGTTGTGAAAACCCTATATAAAACATTCTGTTTGCGTGGACAAAATATCAGACAAAGCAAGGTTTGACTCACGGAATCTGTTCCAAAACTGTAAAGATCAGGCTTTCAGCAACTGTCTGTCCTGGATTAAAGGCTTTGTAATCAACAATCATCCACTGATTATTGTACCTTAAAGATAAACAAGAAATTGTATCAACTTATTATCAATAAACAGCAAAGTAGTAATATCAACATCAATATCAATTCCAAGATAATGGTTAAAGAAAACGTTGCACAGATTTTTCTTGTAGTATTTACAACATAACCAAAGTTAATCAGCTGGGAAAAAAACGAATCAGTTTTTTAGTGCAGCAATCAAAGATCCCTAAACCAGTTCAACATGTTGTTACAACATCACTGTCTGCTAAAAGAGTACACATGATCTACAGATCTACAGGGCAGAAGAAACACTGACTTACGTCCCACTGTTGTATTTGCTGAAAATATCTACCCACTGCTTGCCGCTTTCTGCAAGCCTATTGGCCACAACATTCCTTAGCCACTCCATAACAGATCCCTTTGGGGTCACAAACTTCCATAAGGCAGGGTTATTGTTCCCTATGGTGGTCTCTAAGGTAACCTAACATTTAGAACATAAGAACATAAGAAATTTACAAACGAGAGGAGGCCATTCGGCCCATCAAGCTCGTTAAAACCACAGCCAAAAAAATTAGTGGAAAGGGTATCAAAGGACCAGACATTTCTTTTGTTTCATTCTATCAACAGGCATATTTCTAATAATCACACAGGTGATGGAGTGTTCTCCCTCTATGTCTAGTGTGTGAAAGTCTCAGTATTGTACGTCTGATAGGGTATGTCATGCTGAACTCTCACCAAGCCACTACTAAGAATATAGAAATCATCCCCAGAGAAGACAGAGCCTGGATATGACGAAAAGGCCTGGGTCCCTCCAGGAATAGGCACATCAACTAGAAAAAAGGACATACCAAAAATGTACACAGAGCCTGAGGTTTGAAAAACAGTTAATAGTTAACTAAACAAGCACTAATCAGGTGTTCGTCACAAGAAAGGCAAAGGTTTCAGCTCTCATCCGTTCATTCAAGTCTTTGTGGTATTAAAGTAACTTGTGCAAAATATCACATCATTTCGACTGCATTTAGGGTGTGCTCAAACACAGTGAAGTTATTACGATTTTATTAACATTCGTTTTGATGTGCTGTCCTAATGTGCTCGCATGTCAATGCACTGCTATGCTGTTTTGTTCACCTGTCTACAAGAATACAACTTAAATGCACAAGTTTTCATTGCTAGAACTCATCTACTTTAATCATTTTTAATTTCAGTTTAAAATTTTTGTAACAATGTCAAATTCTCTAAGTTTATTTAATTTTATGCAATCTTCAATTCCATTGCTCTGCTTTTCTATTTTCATGTAATAGAAAACTAAATATATTCAAGACCAGACAGCACTATATGGTTAAACATTTGCATCACAATAGCACTGCTGCTGTGGGTTGCCAAAAAGCATCGTAGGGCTAAGTAGTTCGTTATCGAGCACTTAAAATTGATCGTTAATTAACAAGGCCGCCCGAAACCCTTTGTAGTTCAAGTAGTTCGTTATTTCACTCGTAGATTTACGAGTGATCAGACCCACTCGTTATTTTCTAAGTAGTTCGTTGTTTGAACTTTTGCTTGCTGTCCTGTCACAGATCACAAAAACACACTGATGGTCTTCTTTGGCCAACGTAATAATGCCAATGATATAATAAGCGGACAAAATTAACATGTACAGTTAAATGTACAGTTAAGACAAATATAAAACTATAACAGACTATAAATTATCGCAAACGGCGTTCATTGTTGTAACTCCTGTGCGCATTATCAGTTCATAAGAGGGACCACTCAGCGCACCATTCAGAATTGACTTGCGAATGACCATGAAAATGAAATGCAATTCATAAAATTGGTTGAAAAAAATGCTGCAGAATCGCAATTAGAATTTTAATATAAGGAAGTATAATTAAAATGGGAGTCATTTCACATACATAGTGTAAGTGCAGCTGTAAAAATACAGCTTAATATTTCAAATGGATTACACAGCACGTTAACATAAACAGCATACACTGACACCCATGGTGGACTTCATACAGCCATACAAAGTAACCCTTTCACAATCCTATCCTACGCGGAGGCAGGGGAGGAGCCAACAAACTACTACTTCGAGATCATTTGTTAATTCTGAAATAATGACGGCTTTTGGGGCAGCCACGTGGACCTCGCTCATTATTTTCCTAAGTACTACTTTATCTTGTTTGTTATTCACAACAATTGATCACTTTTGGGCAACCCACCCCTGGTCAAATCAGTTGCTTGAATATGTGGGTTGAACATTAACATGACATGACTGACTAAGGTTCTTGACAACAGTCACGGATGACCTGATGAGCAAACCGAGTCTGTTACTCATCTTTGGTCAGCATGCCACTGAACTCTGGTATGAGTGCAAAGGCTCACTCTGTGGTATTATTTACACCGCAGAGATGATGGGTAATGTCTTCACCAATCAGATAGTCCTGATTAGCTGGCCATGTCTCTGGATCAGCCAGCAGGAAAGAGTCGGGAATAAACAAAATCTGGAATATTTTTGTGGTATTTTTTATGACAAAGGTTACAGTTGTTTGTTCAGAATTCTGAAATAAAAATGAGTTGAGCACACCCTGAATGCAAACCTAATTAAATAAAAATGTACTGGAATTTTTTTGGGTGCAGCATCATTTTAGGGGGTGAGAGCAAAAGTTTGCAAAAATCTATTTTTTGAGCCCATACTGTATAAGGGACACCCTAGGGGTGGGCCTCTTACCTTTAGGGGAAGTCCTGTATGCAAAGGAGTATTTCTTCATGATCCTGAGCATGCTCTGGTAGTTATTCCAGGTGTCATGGGAAACGAGCAGATCTTTGTTACCAGGCAACAGCTTGACAAGGGCAGAACATGAGCCCGAACCCAGTGTTCTGGACAATGCGGTTTCGTTGAGTGCCGCTTCTAAGTCCTCCAAGTCCCCACCCATCTGGAACAACCTGGCAATGAAGGAAAGGCATCTGGACACAAAGCCAATAAGGGATAGCAACATGCTACTGCAGTATCAAATAGCTTTTTCAAGGCAGGAACTTAAAGCGGTAGCTTACAGAAAGCCAAAAGGATTCAAGGAGAACTGTCCGTTTGGGAAGTTGACTTGGTTATTGTAGCCATCCTCCAAGCCTTTGAGTTGCAGCAGGGCAAGCCGGATCTACAGGAGTGTTCAAATGACAAATTTCCCCAAAAGATCAAAATTTCAGAACAGACTACATACCAAAGTGTCCGTGGCAGTGGGCCGGGACTAAAATCATATGCATTCCCTGAAGTCCAGGGAACACAATGGCAGAACCTAAGGGATGCTTATTTGTACATTGTAAAAATATGCATGTAAAATAAAAAAAGAGAAATTGAAATATAACACCATAACGATCATAATAAACTAAATCCTGTCTAAATCCCCATGAAGACTGGTCACATATCTGTAGCACAAAACACCCCAACAGCTGTAATATATTTTTTTAGGCTAGTCTGAATTACTTGGCAAAAGCACATTAAATGCCACTGGTTGACTAACTTGCAGAGGCTGTGTCAGCCTTGCTCTGGTCTTAAACACATCTGGATGATGTCATCTCAAATGAGTTAGCATGGTGGCTGTGTTTCCAGCAACATATCCAAGTTTGGTATTAGAGCCAGTTAACAGTCTCTCTTCAGTTTCAATGTGGCTTAGTGGGAAGCTAAAATATTCCCAAACTGCTGATTATGAGTGTACTGCACTCGGCATTAACTGTAACCAATTTCCCAGCCACAATTAAAATAATATTTTCTGTTTTGAACATCTACTTCTGAATTTATCCAACTCTGTCAAATGATGCATTCATTTGTTTTATTGAGCATACCAAACTGAAAATCTTGCTGAACGGTACGTGACAAATGTGCACCATTACAGCCCTGGAACAGACCAAATGGAAAAACTGAATTTTTAATGCACAAATTATACATTTAGTTAAGCCACATATTACGAGCTGTAAATTGACAGCTGTGTTTCAGTAGAGAAATCTCTGCCAAAAGTGGGACAAAAAAATTGTGCAAAATGTTAATTTCTTCATGTACAACAGTGAAATGACATATCTTAATATCAGCTATTCAAAACCTACAGGTCAACAGCTGCCAAACGAAAGAAAAAGCTCTTGACAGTTGTCAAGCAGTCATTCTGTTTCATTGACAGACTCATGGGCTAGCTAGCATCAACCATCGATAAATGAATGAACCTGATGCCAATATTCCACGTCATCTCCCTTTTCCATCTGTGCTTCCATCCACCGTAGGTTGGTGATGATGTAATTCCTCAGGCGCTCACAGTAGCTGCCGCCTGAAGTTAATGAACCACAGAATCCTGCTATGGTGTTCATCCAGTGCTGGTAGAGGAGCTTCACGTAATTAGAGAAAAAGAGAATTGAAATGGTAAGGATCCATATTTAAGGTTAACTTTACTGTACAAGTTAAACATCAACCATTTATTAAAAACAAATGACAATTTCATTTCTACCTCAATATATGCATATTTTTCACAGCACCTATAATAAAGCACAGCAATATTTTACAGATGTTTTCAGTTTTATAAAAAATGTTCATATAAAATTGTCAGACAAATCTGTATTAAGCTGTAATTCTCTTTCTCTTTTTAAATATCCTTGCCACAAACCTGAGAAGTTACAGAAGCCTCTACAACGCCAGCTACATAGGCCTGCAGGCTGTCATTGTATCGCGGGTTAGTGGTCACTTCCAAATAAGCCCATCTGGTGGAAAGGGAAATACTGACACTGACGTTCTAATCAGATATGAATATAGTTCGTATGCATATAAAATATATCACACCACCACTAGAAGTTCGCAAACTGTGTAGTGACAACTAGGTCGGTGGCCAGAAAAACATTTCGTGATGGATCCGCAACCCAACCGGCAGGTGGCCTGAACGGACTTTTCCAGCAGGGGAGGTTCAAACAATTTTACTATCTGGCAATATGACTAACAAACAAATATTCGGAGGGGGTTCAAATAAATTTTGGCTTTACAAATCGAATAAATCATGAATCTACATTAATAAACACAACTAGAAAATAAATGTGTATCATGAAACAGATTTAGTGCACAATTTCTCCAAGGTTTTGTCAACATAAGAAATAATAGGTTAGCACATTATACACAAAACTGTTACCGAATTCATAAACAACACAAGTAAGAATTTACCCTGTATTCTTAATGTCGTCGGTGAAATTAGCCTGTGCGATATAGTCGATTTGGGGTCCATTCTTGACAGATAATTTACCCGTTTCCTTATCGAAAACTGCTGAATGGAAAATGCCTAGGGCCGTACACAGGCAGGACCACACAAAGAAATAAAGAAGTACAACACGTCCAGACATTATCACACAACCTCTCCAAGAAACCCTAACACACGATATATTTCAGTCACATGACTGGCTTGAGCGACAGTCACGTGACCTATAACACTCCAAAAAAAAAAAATCAGTTGGAATTATGGGTAATGTAGTCGTCGCTTGGTTGTAGGGGGCGTCTATAGCACTGGCGTAATATGTTGTACAGCTATGGAAAGCCATCAGGGTCAAAAGCGTACGCGTTAACGCGTAAAAAAATGACCGCGTCAACGTGCTCATTTCATACCCGTTAACGTGCACTCTGAATAACGTACGCGTAAACGTGCTACAAAAAGTACGTGTTAACGTGTCTTGAAAATTAGGACCCAACCATTGTGGTCCAGAGTCGGGTAACCTATCTCAGTTGCTGCCATTAAAGGCAGAGACACAAAAGTTTCTCTGTGTTCAAGATTAGATTCAATTGTATTAAAGCACTTAATGAAATATAATACGTAGTCTAAATTATATATATATGGGTGTATTTACTTATGGGATTTTATCCACACACTTTTTTAGTTGATTCACAAAGTTATATGCATTTCCACCATCATTGTCGAAACATTTACTTTCATTTAATAACACGTAAGCATGCTCCGATCGATCGGCTACTGATCATCATCGGCTGATGTTTGTTCTAAATTATTTAATCGGCGCTCTCTATAAAAGACGATCATAAGCGCCGATCAGATGACACGATATGTGCCAGACATATCTCTAATAAAAGCGAGCGAATGCAGTGAATTCTTTCGGCGAGTAGAGGAACAGGCTGACCTCCACACATGCGGAGCTGCTCATATTCATATATAAAAACTTCCCGTCGATGCTTAACGTGTAAATGTTGAGGAATGCTTTACATATAAGCTAGCTATATAGCCTGTCTTTGTTGGCATTTTACATGTCTATATTTAGAAAGGCCCTGTATTTTCCTTTGTCTATTGGAAGTTTTTGCCTCTCATAAACGTTTCTCGTGTTTACTTTTGTTTTGAAAAATAGTGCTCAGTGTTCAGCACATTCAACTTTGATTCCATATCAAGAGATATAGGTTGCCTTTCTATAAATAAATATTTGTCAATTTATAATGCTTCCTCATATTTCTCTAGTTTAAATGTAATGCGTGTAAATGTTTTTTGAACTGTGATCGGTGCAAAAATCCCTGATCGCAGCATCCCTAATACACTTCGTTTACCCTAATACACTTTATTACATCGTTTAATAATGTATGTAAATATAATGTAACGTGGTTAACGCAATGTACGCTCAAAAAAATCAACTAGGGCATGTGTTTGATTAGCAAAGTAGTAATATGTTTACTTTACATGAATAAATCATTTTTCTGTTCATTAAATGCTTAATTCTTTTTTGTTGAACATGACTTAAATAAAATTCTATGGAGCTAAATTAGGGCCAAAAGTTTCGTTAATCTGAAAAAAAAAAAACTGAAACTGAAAGTTCAAGTTTTGCTGTTGAACTTTAAAAAGTACAACGATGTATTCAAACTAAAAAGACGTGTTTG
>JAODKK010000039.1:31035909-31050757 GCA_026774405.1 Petrocephalus microphthalmus
AAAAGGCAAAGCTCTCAATTTACCAGTCGATCTACACTCCTACCCTCATCTATGGTCATGAGCTGTGGGTAGTGACCAAAAGAACAAGATCCCGAATACAAACGGCTGAAATGAGTTTCCTCCGCAGGGTGGCTGGGCTCTCCCTTAGAGATAGGCGGAGGAGTTTGGTCATTCGGGGGGGACTCAGAGTAGAGCCGCCAGATGAGGTAGCTCGGGCATCTGGTCAGGATGCCTCCTGGACGCCTCCCTGGTGAGGTGTTCTGGGGATGTCCCACTGGGAGGAGGCCCCGGGGAAGACCCAGGACATGCTCGGCTGGCCTAGGAACACCTCAGGGTCCCCCCCAGAAGAGCTGGACGAAGTGGCCGGGTAGAGGGAAGTCTGCGTTTCCCTGCTTAGACTGCCCCCGTGACCCAACCCGGAAAAGCGGTAGATAATGGATGGATGGATGGAGAAATGAACATCGATATGCAAATTAGCGTGTGATGTCATCTAGCGATATCTAGCGACTTTCCGGGTATAATTCAGTGGCTTCTTGTAGGAAATAGTTGGAGGCACTGAGTGAGACAGCAAGAGTTGTGCTTGTGTCCTTAAGAAAGTGGGATAAACCACTTTGAGGTGAGCATACAAAAATAAGAACTCCTACTTGGTTAGCAGGCTGACACGATTCCTTACGTATAATTATACTAGCTGAGGGGCATATACAAGAATTTGTGATTTTAAAGATTTTAAAGCCATGTATACATTAAGAGGAACGCGTGCATTTTACAATGTCTACCTACAGACAGAGATGGAGGGAGACAGTGGGAATGTGCATGTTCAGGCGCGGGGATGCGCTGTATGTGCGGTGATGCACACGCGTGTGACTGTATGGGCGGGGATGCGTGTGAGCGCACTCCTACCTGCAGCAAACACGTGCTATAAGTAGCTTGTGAAGGTCAACACAGTTTGATGAGTTCAAACATCACAGCATCCATCCCTATGCTACTTATCAAACTTTTGCTATTTGTCTCCCCTCAAAAGTAGGGGGACGGGGCCCCCCCCCCCCCCCCCCCCCCCGGCCCAGGTCACCAGACAGTTCTGCATATTGCATTACACATAACAATCCCAGAACTGGGTCGAGCGATGGGATGGAAGTACACACTCACAACAGCCCTCTGACAGTGGCCATAATCTGTCTCTGCCCCAGCAGTCTGATTATTGCTGTCTAGGTTGTTTGAACTATGTAAGCCAGGGGCTTAGCCTGAAGCTGGCTAAACTGATCTTCAGGTAGCAGAAGCTTCATAAAACCTTTCCATCTCCAACCATACACAGTTTTGTTCTTGTTTACTGTTACTAGAACAACAGTAAACACATTAATTGTAAAAACAGATACTTTTCGCCTTACCAACATGCATCCAAAACTATTTTTAAGCCTGACACAGCGGAAGGAGAGTATTAGCTGTCCTGGAAATATTAATTACATAACATTCCACAGCATGTGAATGTGCGCGAGTCACATATTGATATTTTTTCTGCACAAATCATTCAAAATTAAATGCGACCGAGACAAATACACATGAAGGACAGAAGGTAAAAGTGGGTCAGCTGAATGTAACTCTTTCAGGGTAAACAAGACTGCAGTAAGCTTAAGTGTGTTCGGCATAATATTAACAAGGTGGTGGTTAATGCAGTGAAACTATATGAAACATACTGACTGAGGTAAGGATATTCTGCAAAACGAGCAAAACATTATTACCTTTAACACTGCAAAAGCCTAGGTTACTTCAGCATTTAAAAATACGTAAACATTCGTCTAGTCTACTGAGAAGAAAAAATAGCTCGATCAAAACAAGACCATAAAGTCAAGCGAAATATCTTGAAATTAAGAAAATCAAATAGTGATTAATGCTCTTTTGTACTTTGCGTAGTACTGAATGATTGAGGCTAGAATCCCAGCAAACATAAGTGGGCAACTGAAAACACGTCCGTGCGCTTAAGTGAGCGTGTTACTTTACCCACCGATGTCTAACATATGCCCATTTGAATTATTTCAGGTTTTGCAAAAATAATTCTTTATGCCACGATTTTAAGTCAATCAGGAATCATCGGTATATGTGTTTTTGATTGCTTGGCCAGCAACAGAAAATGTTGTATTTGACGAGATGCAATTAAAATGAAGTTTCCACTTAACAGGTAAGTAGGAAAACGCCGTTCCCATACCAAGGACGCAAAACTAAATTGTATTTCCTTTTAAAAAGTTACTTTTGAGAATATGTCCAGTGTTTCCTAAATATAGCTGTTTATTTGTTTATTTATTTATTTATTTAATTACCTAATTTAAAAATAATAAACAATACGCCACAGTATGCGAAAAATAAGTCGTAAATGAAGGCGCATTTTAAAATGTAGCACATAAAATTAGGACCACTTTTGTAGAATGCGGTTTTTAAAGCTCCCCGTCGAACACAAGGTTTTAGAGTCAAAATAAATGAAAAGGAGTCACTGAGCAGGTGAAAATCAGATCGGACAGACAGACAGACAGATAGAGAGCGTTCGGAAACATCAGCGCCAGCATCACTGCACACGGATGAGCGGCCCTCGGCTGTCATACCTGGATTACTCGCATGTTTAAACCCGTCTCCTGGGCGAGCTGCTCCCGGATGTGCCTCGTCGGTTTAGGCGTGGCAGCGAAGGCGGCCTTGAGGGTCTCCAGCTGCTTGGCTTTAATGGTGGTCCGAGGCCCTCTCCTCTTGGTGCCGGAGTTTTGCTCTTCGTTCTCGTTGTTATTCGTTTCCTTATCCGAGGATGTTGAATTGTCCGTTTCTTTCGTGTCGTCGTGGATTGGATCTTGGAGGTCGGGCGATAAACTTCTGTCGGTGCACGATGAAACTGTGAAATGATAAAGGATATGTCACCAAGTAAAAACATATCTAATTTTTAAGTGCATGGAAGTGAACTGGCGCTTTTAAAGAACAGAATATCTGGTCATTAGTATTGGCCTAACTGCATACGCCGATAAAAGGAATTACACGACAATATGAGATAGACCGCCACATTTATAAACCATTATTTTCACAAATGTGTTCACTGGAATTTCTCTCGGATTCTTTACATTTCATATTAGGTTTTTCCCATGCGCCTCCCGGTGTAGTTTAGGGGTGTTATTGTGTGATTCTGTAGACCTACGCAAACAGAAATGAACCTAAAGCAAATTAATTCATGAGAAATAAAACATGGTATAGCAGCGTAATCTAGCTAGGTCAAAATATATAAAGAATATTCGCACAGAAATACTCCCACATATAATGACCGTTTCCCCATTTTTATTTGTATCTTTGGATTTGTTTATTTATTCATTTAATCAATGTCATTGAATAAAGTATCAGTGTCCGGTAGCATTTAAGGAAACAACTGAGGTTTCATTTCTACGTAAGTAATCACGTGGTGCGGCTCAAAAACCAAACAAAACACTTTATGAATACTATTCTGACGGCACATACTTAATCACTATTCAAAATATGCTAACAGTATGTTTTAACAAAAGACTAACAGGCAATTGCAATATTACGCATACTACATCTAAACTGTTCAGCAGGTGATTGTGCTCTTGGTGTGTCTATTATACAATAAATAGAAATAATAATAAACAAGAGTAACAATATTACTGTGTTGTATATAATAACTAGGCCTATGTCTCTACACCATATATCCAAGTAAACATGTTAAAGAAGACATTTTAAAATGTACGCCTAATTATTTATACATTTTAATTGTTGCAAGTTAGCATTTTTTCACTCGACAGCATTTTTGATTGAAAATCTTTTAAACGATTCATTATAATCATGTGTTTATTTAGCATTTTTAGACGGCAGATGTCTTTATACGTTATTTTTGAATATATTTTATAACAGTCAAATGGCGGATATAGGCCTATATTTTGCATAGGTTTTATATTAAACCACTGATAAATTATAACGAGTATGAATATAGATTGAATACAAATGCATTTTAGCTTAATGTAATTCTGATATATCTCAATTACATGAATGAATAAACAGATTTAAAAAATATTTCCTAATATCTTCATGTAAACTTGACACACGAGAAGCCAAATAATATCGCGTAGTGGGTCGTTGTCACATGACCGTGTAATTATTTTGTTTGGCTGTTAAAATCTAAACCGATTAACAACATGAGGCTGAAATTATGTAGTAGTAATATTACCCATTACTACGTCCCCATGGGTAGGATACGTAACAAACAACACCGGGTCCCTAAAAGTGCAAATCTTTAAAATCATTGAAATATTTAAGGTTTTAATGTTTTGTTGTCTGATAACCTGATCCAAATTCTTGTTTTAATATTTCTCTTATGAGAAGCTATTCTGAATAACCCCGCACGCAATTTAGAGAAAAGCTCGTGAATTTAGAATTGACAATATGTATATACATTTTAAGAATGTCATACAACCATTTGAGGTCAAGTCCTATCTCTGTAATGTCAATAAGGTAAATAATTCATTGCGGTATTAGTGTGATATCGTAATCTTTCACGTTTAATTTCTGGGTGGTATCTGAGATTAAATAATAATAATTATTATGTTATTTTTGTTGTTGTTGTTATAGAGCGATAAAAACGATAAAAGAGAATAGAAAAAAGTTATCAACATCTAATTAGATAACGTTAAATAGGAGTATAGGCAGTCATAACTGCCCCTGGTCCCGTGCCAACACTGGTCACGTGAAAGCACTCGTATTACTTTGTATCACCAGCCAAATAGACCGGAGAATATATGCCAAACTGAATGATTGCGTATTAGACTGGACAGTGATTAATTAAAACAAATAGATGAAAAAGTGTAAACACAATGCATCACTTGGCACGGAGTTAAACTGATGTACAAGAATACAGTTGCATCGTGCATATGATTGCAGAATGTTAAAATCTGCGGGGTTTGACTCTTTCCAAATAGCGGAAGCCGTCAGCATAGTGCACATTTAAGTGTCGATTAAAATGAGGAAGCCTCTAAACAAGGGTAAAATGAGCGTTAAATCTCTGTCCATGGTGCTGATTGTTCGGATAAGATTATAAATGAAATGTTAATCATAGAACAACAGTTTAATTGAGTACAGAATAACAATAGAATAAACAGACTTTTCAGTTCGGCCTACTTAGGTGATTTGATAATGCAGAAAAAATGGCAAATTGTGATTACGATGACCCACAACACTTTTCACCGTATTTTCCTTTTTTAATTATAAGCCTACTTTTTCATTTCCGAAAATTGCAGGCTGGTTCATCAGCATAATTACACATTATGACTGAACCATCAACAGCAATAAATAAATAAATATGTATGAGTATCCGCACTTTAAGCGAGACTTTAAGCAAAGGACTGAGCCGTTGCGGATTGAGCGTAGACTTTATGTAACATTGTCAATAGCTCCGTTTAAGAGAAAAATGTTTCTTTAAGATAAATTTATGCTTGTTAAAATATTTAGGTCTACATTGGTTTAACATTGTAGGTCACCTTAACAAAGAAGAATCTAAGGCACTAGGTCTAAAGTCAAGTCAATCGTGTTATTTTTAAATAAGAAGATTTTAGGATCTAACAATTATTGTTTCGAAGACAATAGTAGCTTATTTATTGTCATATATTTATTTGAATATATGTTGACACACAGTGACTATAGTTACGATCGACATGTTACACAGCACCACTGCTTGTGTGACAATGTATGTATATTTTCACTGATATACAAGTAATATGAAATGTCTTTACCTGAATTTAAACTGACTTCTTTAATGGCGCTAGTATTCAAGTAATCTTCTTTACATACAAACTTGTTTTCGTCTATTACGTACAGTTCTTCTCCGGTGGATAACTGCTTGTTGCAAACCATGCAGGTAAAGCAGTTCAAATGAAACACTTTGCTCCGAGCTTTCCGAACCAGGTCGCTAGGTGAGATACCTTGGAGGCAACCTGCGCATTTCGTGCCAAATCTCCTGAAATTAAAAAGGAGAAAAGGGTCAGAATATCAAAATAGAGATAAAATAATAAAACAGTAACCAGACGCCGTCCTAATTTAAAATAAGCCTATCGTAATTTTATTTGTTAAAGAAATATAATGACTACAAATACTCGACGTGTTAATTTAAAATGCAGGCTGTAATTCTACTTTCGGTGAAGATGGCTGATATTAACAGCTCTCCGGTAGATTAGACCTCTTATATTCGAACTGCAATTGCGATAGAAAAGCGGTGGAGAGTCTCCGCATTTACATTTAAATAGCCAGAATTAGAGAAAAACAACTGTTTCGCCTGTGCAGCAGATGTTATATATATATAAATATGATACATATTGGTTCAGCACCCAGATATTTCTCTATATAAAAATTATTACCATATTTTACCCGGAATCTTTTAAAAAGAAGATGTTTTATACGAAAAAAAAAGTACTACAAACACTGACAAGTCTTGGTTAATGTCACAGTTTGATGGCGTGCTAACATCTAAAATACATTTAATTTAATATAGTTGTTATGAACATCTGTGCCATTTTTACCATAGTTGTTATGGACAATTTTGCCAATTAACGGTGCGTCCCATTAATGTTATGTTATCGACAAGAATGAGAATAGTGGAGAAGGAAAATAATATTTAATTTTCATGTATTATTTATGTGCTAAACACAGTACTACCCTAGATTTTAAGACATTTTAATTTCGCGATCAGTGTCGGTAAATAAAGCGGCCACGTGAAAGCACATTTTGGGTTTCTGCCTGAGCTCCCTTTAATCATCTGATGGTTGTCTATCAAGATTTCCTTGCCAAACAGATTATTACCGTCTTGACGGAATCCTACAAATTAACACGATGACAGTCAAACGTGCGCAATTCACAAAAACGTATTAGTGACAATCAACATATTATAACATCGGAGAGAGTGCAGGATTAGAGAGACTGCAAACGTTTGAGTATGCAAAACCTGTTACCTAAAATAAGATGCTAACGTGAATGTAATTCGCATTTAGCGCTTTATAAAATACAGAGAAAATTAAGATATCCAGATTTACATGCAGCTTTTAAAAGAACTATTAAAAACGATTAAGCGCTGTTACTTGCGTAGTCCTATTATTGTAAAAAACGCCTACTTAAGAAATGTATAAATATTTGTTTTAATCATATTGCTGTAGCATTAAACATGACATGAAACACACAGCGTGCGGACAGTATTTAAAAAAAAAACTAACTCATTAAATTATATTCTTGATTTATTATAGCTGCATGTACATTGTAAGTATTTAGCTTTTGCGAATAATTAAATGAGAGATATTCATTCGACCGATGCCTCATTCTGACTCCAAACACCATCACAATGCGAATCCCTATTTGCAATGGGATGGCTCGGCTTCATCTTTTCAAAAGCACCTGGAGATGGCCATTGGAGAAAGAGACAGGGTCTACTTACACAACAAATAGACACATCGTGGACATTATTGTTTCCAGATAACAGGCATTGTATCTATTCCGTGCCGCGCTTATTGAGATTCCGAAATTGATGGTCCTCAACATGATGGTCAAGGCCGACAATCCCATCACAAAGGCTTTAACACTTCGCGTCATTAAACAATTTGGACTAAAAAATTTAGCATTACAATTATAATTACAATACAAAGGTAATGTATCTTAGAAACGTATAGTAATTTAACGTAACACGATCATTATATACATATATGTGTGCCCGAAACTCGTAACATTGTGTTAAATTTTACAGCCTTACGCGTTATAATATCCTATATTTATGACTTATTTTTTCACATTTAACTGCGATGTATTTAAACTAATTAATGTAATATTATTGCTGCAAGTAACACATCATTGTAATTCGCATTTCCTCGACAACAAAAAACAAACGCTATAAACGTGCGAAGTATATAACTGTTTTTATTGCTCACAACCGAACAATAAACAGAATAAAGAATATAGAACAGAATGTAGCTTTAACACATGCAGACGTTAAATGCTGAAAAAAATCAGGAGTGAGTATAGGATGCAATTATTGCTTTGCTGTTCAGAAAAATAATCTACATTCTGCAACAGTTCATAGTTTTACTTGACTTAATAAAACAAATAGTGAAAACATGTACCAGTGAAAGCAAAGAGAGGCGTATAATATCCAGTAACTCTTAGCTTGTTGTATTTATCAAATAGGAAAAACAGAGCAAATTATGAGTGTCTTAGCAAAACTGGAACACACAGAATCTACATTTCACTATATTCCCACAATAAACCAAAAACGGCTTACCTGAAAAAGTCATTTTTGCAATACAGCTTGCCATCCCTGGAAAAGCATTTTTCAGTCAAATTGCACTTGCATTCACAACACTGCACGCATTTGACATGCCAGGCACGGTCCAGCACGTTTAGAAGAAAGCGGTCTAAAATGGGCCGCTCACACCCCGCGCAGTGCACCATTATACTGCTACCCTGGAGGGGGACCAGCGCCGACCTTCCGGAAGGGGCACTGCTGTCCGGACCGGGGCCACAAGACTCTGCGTGGAACAACGTCTTGACTCTTGAGGAAGACCACAGCAGAACAAATCTTTCTCCCCCTCACTGCGTCTCCAGTGCCGGCATCTAGTGGATGACCGCCTTTGCCGATTAGAACTCAAATTGATTACCCGAGTTTTCTCACTCCTGTCTCCTTTTAGCCATTATCCAGGGAAACACCAATTGTGTTCTTCCCGTTTGAAGTGTTTTTGAAGGTGAATCTCAGGAAAGTTATTTCATGCTGACATAGAGGTATAATCTGAAAAAAAGATCATTCCTTTTTCTTCTTCTTGTCCTTGTCTCTGGTTTTCCCCTTCACCTCACCCCGCCACTATCCCACTTCACTGTGTACTAGATTTTGGGTAATTCGCGCATCCTTATTCAGATTTGGTTACGTACTGGGTCACGTTTGGGTACAGATGACCAATCAGAACAGAGTTGCCATGGCAACCTTTTTAATTTATATCACGTCTAAACAGACTTGAAGCCTGCACAAGATCTGATGACAAACAATTCCTTAAATTATAAAGATAGCCGATTTATAAAAGAAATCAGTGGTTTTAAAATGATAGCAAAATGCAGTTTTATTGCCACAGATATTATCAGCATGTTACTTCAACTTTTAGGAACTATGGTTACATTTGTCTAGAATTTGATAGCTTTAGAAATAAAATAGCTTTAAATTAAAATGCTACTTTATGATTAATACTTTTTAAAAAGACTTCGCTGTCCTGAGTTTGCAGGGAAACTTCTGTAACCCCAGGTGTCCTGGGTTAGTGTGAGGCGAAGGTCTTTCACTTAGATGCGGAGTGTCTTGCTCGTTGCATAATCGATATAAAGCGAAAAGCAATCTACTCTCCAATCCCCCATCGAGTAACACTGGCTTTGTTATACAGACGAGTTCGTTGCATACCAATCAGACAGAGAACTGTCGCTACATTTTACAAAACAATTTGAGTGGGTGTTTTATAACTATACATTTTTAGAAGAGTCTGACTCTTCGAGAAATAATATTTTAATGTTTTAATGTTTACAATAATGTAACTGTATAGGCCTACATTATATTTTGTATTGTCAGATTGGATTGCGCAATTTGCTTTCAATTAAACGACCGCTTTATGACCTCATAGGCCTAACAATAGTATTAATAATAATTTAGTAGTTCGCCGATATTCCAGGTTTATCCTGTTTATTTACATTTCTGTTCTTCTTTAGTATTACTATGGGCCTTCCGACTACATTATGTTCGAAGGTTATTTCGGAAAGATATATCAGAAAGCAAGTAGTGTTTGTAAAGATAAGACGCTTATTGCAATTTTAACCTATGAAGATGTTAACTTGACTGATAATAAAACTACCGTAGGCTGCGCGTCACAAATGTTGTTATTCGGTTATTCGGAAATGGAAAGGCTTAAGAAGGTAGGACTTCCTCTTTCAAGGGGAGGGTTTGACATGTAGTTCGACAAGTAGCCGCTAATGGAAGGGAATTGTAATGTTTAGTTAATGGTTTCATTAGCTGCATTAATTAGAACCATACGCAGACCTGTGCTGGTTGGTCTTAACGGCAGTGACCGCACAGTGTCAAGGCCGATCAAACAGCAAGAGCAAACTGAGAAACCGCAGCAGAAATGGGGATGGCGTAACCGCTAACCTCGCCGTTTGTTAGGCTGGTTAATCTTTCCAGATTTTACACATTTCGGTTAAATGAAATAGGCTTATACTTTTTGCAAATGACAAATGAGTGAATAAAAAGCCTGAAACATGAGCATGAAACTCTTGTGTGTAGCGTAACGCGCTTGAACAATTTTCTCGAAAGATCCGGGTTTGGATATATTCTGTCAACGGAAAGCTACGACGACCTGAAATGCCCCATGGTGCGTCTGTACGCAGGATGAGTGCCACATTTACTCAACTACAGGATGCAATGCTGGGAACTATCTTTTAAGACGGACAGATAACGTAAAGAATTCAGTCATTATTATGTATGACAAACATTTGTTTTGCTATAGAGAGCAACCTATATTAAGAATATGTTTAATATATTTATTTTAAAGTATTTCTTAATGTTGTCGTTCGTTTCTGTTTAATGGGATTAAATGTAACAATTTCTATTCCATCTGTTATTTTCCGACTTTCTGTTTTCCATCCTTAGCTGCGTGGATAGATGGACAGTACTGTAGTACAGGATCATATGGGAGTCTCATAAATTGTGGATTAGTAGAACTATTCCTTGGATTAAAATTACAGTGGTTAGGAGGAGAGAGCTCGGAATATTTTGACAACACAAAGAGCCAAACAGTCAGGTTTTGGGGCGGGGTGGGGGGGGCATATTGACAGTTTTTTTTAAGCACTGGAATAAAATTAAGCGCGCAACACAGACAGACAATAAGCTGCTAGTCTGGACAGTGCTTACCTAGTCTTTTTCATCACAGGACACGTTTCTGAATTTTTCCCTTGTATATCGCAAATGTGACTCTTCGTATACATTTTTGGCTTGATTATTACTCCCTTATCCGAAGCGGAAGAGCGCATCCCGTTTGCTATCAGCACATTGGACGACGCAGCCTACTGCAGCTTACGCTAATACAATCTCTCACTCTTCTCTCTCACTCCTTACTTACCAGCGGATAAAAAGACGAAAAGCTATTAAACCAGAATCTGTGATTTATTCATAAGTATAATACACTACAAGGAAGACAGCTCCGCTCAGGAACAACAGGGTCGATATAAATACAGCTTATTGACATTTATTTCCAAACCATTCTACCATTTTTTTATTGCATGTGTTTGTTTTACTATTATTGTTGAGTGACGTATACAAGGTATTTAAATGGTATTATATTAAAATGAAATGTTACATGCATTTATTTTTCTTAAACTTCACACTTAAGATTCAATTTTTTTGCGAGAATAGCGTAACTTCTCCAATGAACTGATATACATGACGATTCGGCCTATATGCATATTCGAATACTTAAACTCAGTTTGTTGTCCATTCCAACGATTGACGAACATGGAACCAAATTTACGCTTTCATGGCCTGCATGGCTTTAAGGTTGATTTCCATTATTGCTGACTACTCTTGTCTATAATGATGTAATCCTTCTTGTTTTATTTTGTTCTGTTAATTTGCTCGTCTAATCCTACGTTAGATTTGCATTACGTATCGTTATACTGGTTGAACGATAAAAACATAGATTTCCCCTACATATATGTAATCAATATTCTAATATTGCACCGTCTTTACTAGCAAAGACAACATATCAGTGCAATTATGTTCACAGTGGGTATAATATCATTTAACGGTCACGAGGTGTCATATAGGCCTAACAATTACTGCGGAGTCGCCTGTCTTCCTGTTCAGATTTTACTGCGGAGCCGCGTCGGTGCTAAACTTGGGAAAGTAATGCGGATTTATTAAAATCAATTATTAAATCGTCTTGTGCGACTAAATGTTATTTTACTCAGATTACTGTGGAGCTCTCCAGGTCCAATGAAAAGAAAGGCATTTTAACATAGCATCTAAATTTATCAACTGCTTGTTACTGTTATTACTACTTTTGATTGCATATAAAATTTGTTCTATGTAAAAATTTGTTAGAGAAAAAAATGAAGTAGATCTAAACGTTAATATTGCAGCAATCGTAAATATTTTTTTCTGTATATACGTATATATATATATATATATATATATATAGTCCTTACATACAGAGATATAAAATAACACTAATAACAAAACAATAATAACAGAACCGTTGGTGATTGGACCCCTAAAAACAGCAACAACAACGGTAATCGTAGGTGCGCTGTGTGGTAGTTGCGTTTGGCTAAATGTGGGTGGGGGAAAGGGCGGGATTATGCTCATAGTTAGGGTTGTTATTGTCCAATAAGCGTTCAGTCCTATTTTATGTCTTTATCCGATGCAATAAAAACGAATAGACATTTATATAAATCATACGATTAAATTCAACTTTGAACTCGTTCAGTCTGGGTGAACAGATAATGAATAGTAACTAATACTCTTAATACACTAGAATCCTGTTTCTCTGACAGGACAAAGTACGGAGCAACACATACCAACAGGCGGCAACGCATGTGATAATTGTACAAATTAATTCGAAGGGTTCTCTCAAATTTACAGAACAAAGAATGAATAATATACTATACATCACTTTCAATGAGGACAGAAGCTTACAAATGAATAAAAAAGCAGAATTAAATTAAAGAAGCATTAAACATAAAATAAAATTGATTGAAAATATATAGTGATGTTTCATTTATTTTATTTTGTTTTGTCTAACTGACAGTTTACACGCACAAACAGTTCAAAATTCAGGTAAATCACCTTCTGTTGATGTTGAGATTGTTAGCCTCATTTTTCTTTGTGGAGGTGTGAAAAAGTGAATCTGCATAATAAAGAAGCCACGAATTAGCTTTCGCCAGGGGATGCCGTCGTGGTTGTTCGGAGAGAAAGGGAAGCCCGTGGGGTTGGGCGCTCGCCTTTGCAGTCGCCGGCGGGCGCTTTTAGCCCTCAGCCCGCTCAGTCACTGGGACCCACCTGACGTTATTTTTTACCATCCTGTAGATGTGAAAGTATTATTTATATCGCAAAGTATGGCGGAGGTGACGATGTCGCGAAGCAGATTATCTGCCACGGGAGGTTTACATAGGATGTGTACTAAAATATGGCGTGAACCCCTATATAGGCTACTGTAAATATACGCGACTAATATAAATAAGTACAGATATATTCTTCTCACGTTGTACTAAACCTTGCCCAAAATACGATTTAAGAAAAGAATCGCAGAGCTGCGCAGGCACTGATCTATATAGGCCTATTGCCCTAATACTGTTGAAAATTTCGCAGTATAATTTAGGATATTATATAAACAACAATCCTAATAAAATATCAATTACGAGATTGTTACTACCGCATACAGTTAGTTGCAATAATTATACTTGGTATAACTGAAGTACCTTCCCGAAACCCAAAAACCAAAAAAGTTGTTCCCGTGAAATTGCTACTGTGCTAGGTACAACTTGCTTCTTTCCAAACTATAAGCTTACGGTGTTGCAATTTTACCTTCCTGTTATTTTGCAGTATTATGCATTTTCAAGATAAGCAAGTAATGCATTTTTAATGGTAAATCTAGATATAAATGCTAAATAGTATTTTTCAGCGCAAGTTCTCTTAACAACGGTGCCAATGATGTTGACTGGCTTATTCACAACCTCTTGGACATTGAACATATGGACCAGTTCGCCAGCTCGTTAATTTGTAGATTGCGCCTATATGCATTTGTTCCGATGTTCGACTTTTCTATGAATGTGCATTATACAATATGCAACTCTCCCTATTTATAAATGTATCCGTCGTACAAAGCCACATTTAATAATCACATTCGCGATGTTGGGAAATTCGTGCCTTGTCCAAGGTCCTGAAACTGGATGCCTTTTGTAGATTCTGTTTTCGGTCTGCTCTAGCAGGAACGTAGTAATCCACCAAAACCCCGAACTGGAATATGTCCTCGACGCGGCAGCTCGTTATCTGCTATTTATTGCTATTGAGGTGTTTGTGATTTCACCAGTAATTCTGAACCTTTCCGATCAACAACATGAACAGTTAAGTCATCAAGCAATTTAAATTTAAATAATTAAATCAAATATATTTATTAAATCAATATAGTTATTTCAGATTTTTTAGGTTAAACCATTTTAACCTGAAGGAAATCATGAACAATAATATAATTTGAAATCTTAAAAAATATACACGTCAACTTAATAACGTTTACAAAAATAACATTGAATAATGACAAAAATCGAATGCCATTGCAAAATAGACTTTAAATGAGAGATTGAATCAATTTTCAAACTAGAATGAATGATAAACATTATATAAAATGATATGTATGGTCAGATAATAGGAGGATATTTATATAATGAAACTTTATCATATGAAATATGAAATTTTAATTGAGTAAAGTGTTCATTAATGATCATATTTTTCATTTTACTTAAAATCTCAGTTGTTTCTGTCCAGTTAATTGTTGCCTACAGATGAGAAATGTCAAGATTATGAAAGGCAAAGCTAACCTTACTACTCCTCACCTTCAGAGTCCATGACAGTCAGAATTTTCAACATTTTAAACAGACAGCATATGCAGTACATGCAGTTTATACAGATGATGTATGAATAAAAGATGTAGTACTATATACAGTGGTGGCCAAAATTATTAGACCACTTGGCATATTTAAAAGGTTTCAGTTGTTTTTGTTGAATTGGCCATTAAAATACCCATAAAACAAATTAAATATC
>JAODKK010000039.1:31158155-31170310 GCA_026774405.1 Petrocephalus microphthalmus
AGTCGCGGCGGGGACACTGCAGTGCAGGGGGGGGGGACAGTCGCGGCGGGGACACTGCAGTGCAGGGGGGGTGATGGTGCTCCTGGTCCAGGTAGGAGGCGCAACACTAAATGGCACAATGCTGAAGGTATAATGAGATGGTGAGCGAGAAAATGGGACAAAACTGCAGGATTTGCTTGGGAAAAAAGGGAGAGGGTGGCAACAGCAGCCAGCTGCACTATTACAAAGAAAAAACAGACTAAAGTAGAATTTAAAAAAGAAGGGAGGGTGATTTGTTTGACTTTTTTTCTTCCGAAGAAAGTTTTGTTAGTTATGTTGACTTTTACTGCCATGTCAGCAAGCAGGGCTATATTCATGGTGAAAGTAAAAGGACAGTAAAAGCCTGAACAATGTAAACGGGAAAAACATCATAAATTATTATAAAACGTTACAGTTAAAACAATCTAAATAAGATGGCTTTGTTGGCCTAAACACTCTTGTTAAAGATGGTGATCTGAGACTAGGGTGTGACAGTCGCTGGGCCTGAGACCAGGTTTGGGCCAAACCGAACCTCTTTCTCTGCTCCAGCTCCCAGTCCAGGCGGGCTAGTGTCTGCTGGTGGGGGTCATCCTTTGTGAACTGGAGGCGGGAGATTTCAGGTGGAGCTTCCTGGAAAAATTCATCCAAACTGACAAGTTCTATCTCTTCATGCTTGGACCTGCACATGGAGGAATTACAGGAAAGAGGAAACGGAGCATTAGAGAAAGAAGTAAAAACATGATCCAAGCCAAACTGAAGCCTCCCCACTGACATCGCCACCACTGCATCTCAGCTCACTCACTTGAATTCAAGACACTTGCTGATCTCTTTCTGAAGGTGCATGACTTCATACAGCAGATTCTGCAGCTGCAGATGGAGGGCATCGACACGCTGCTTGGCCTGCACAGATCAGCAGTTACTTATAACGTGTTTAATACATACAAATAACTGAATATTTCAATATATTTCAATCATGAATGAAGACGAGCGCTGACCTCATGGGTTTGGTCACGCCCCTTTTTCAGCCGCATGTGCGCCAGCCGGTTGAGCTTCTTCAGCATCATGAAGTGGATGCAGCTCTGCATTCGGCGCGACTCGATTTCTACGGACTGCCACACATATGCATGAAAACGCATGACGACAAAAATCACAGTATGGATAATCCAACCACAGAGATCTACTACTCCCCAAAATAAACCGGAACACAGAGGGTAAACGGGAGGAAATCTCCAGAGCCCTGACAGGTATATTCACTCACTCCATCCTTGGCTCCTGCACTCTTCAGCTCCTGGATCTCAGCCATCAGCCTGGCCAGACTCTCACAGGTCTCCTTGTATTGCTCATGGTCTTGGGCAGGGCTCCTGCCTTCCAGTTCTGCCTCCTCATTATATATCCTCACATCCTACAAATACAAGCAACCAATGAGATAGCAGACCTAATACTACGAGAATGGGCTGAGGACTCATTATATAAAACCATAAAATCCTAGACTGTAATTACTCTATTGGGCAGTCCTAGTAAAGATGCATATTTAACAGTGCGTTAATAGATAACACCCCGGAAAACATTGGCATTTCTAAACAAAATGTCTATTTGCAATGTATAGTTTTAACTTCTTAAATTATATGATAAATCAGGATTCATGATTATCACCTTATTTGTAGGGTTCCTACACACATTCCTTTTCAGATTCCATACCCCATATCGTACAGGAGGAGAATGAGCGGTTAGAAAGTCCGTTAACCTTTGGGATCCTTAGGCAAGGAGTACAATACTTGGGACTGGCAAACCAAGCAGGTGAAAACTACCCCACTGTGACCACTGCAAATTGCAAAATGTAGGCTATCCATATGTCATACTGAGAATTAGTCAAGCATACAGCTAGGGGTGCAACAATACATCGATTTGTATCAATGTACCGATTAAATGGCAAACGATCTGACCACATAAATATTGATCCATGCGTTTTTATTTTCTCAGCTGTACCAGTATTGTTTTTGTGATCCACTCTGACGTACACATGATCTGTACTTTTACACTGTAGGTGGCGGTATGTTATTTATTGTTAAATTTAGCGGGTGTACTCGCTCCCACAATGCAACGCGAAATTCAAATTAAATGGTAAAACACCTGTAAAAAATTTAAACGTAGAATTCCTTCATATTAACGTTGTACACTGGACCCTATTTTTACGGACTTTTCTTACAGTGTATCATGCAGCCCCGTGTCGATATGATCACTAGACTCGATTTCAGTTTTAGTGGATCCGTTCTCGTCATATCACGCTAATGTTACATTCTCTTTCTGCCTGTGTTAGGGTTAGGATCCGTTCTCGTCATATCACGCTAATGTCACATTCGCTTTAAATCGCTGTTAGCCGCCTTAGCGTCCTGTGCCAATCCCCCCAGGAGTGACGTTTACTGCGTTTTGCAGACGTAACCCTGTAATCCCTAAGCGTCTGCCTCTACCGCTAGGATTCGCTTTCTGTGTGTGTTATGCTGAATGTATGACATTCGCTTCTTGTTTGTTCCTAAACAGAACAGCCAGGAAATGCTGGAAACCCATCCCGACCGGAGTCCATCCCTTCGAGGTGGCACAGTAACCTTAAAGTGTTTGTGAGTGAGGTACATGTCAGATTAGGAGAGCTGAAATTAACCTTTTGTAGGATGATAACCGATGATTAAAACAAGAACTAGAAAAAGTTAAGATCACGGAAAAGTTTTTCAAAGATGACAGCGTCAAAGTGAGACAGTTTCTTCTCTTTGCAGACCTGGCTAAGACTTACCTGTGCCAGGTGGCGTACCTTCAGAGTGTGTTTAGTACGTACCGTCCTTTCTCCTAAACACGTTAACCAGTTAATTTCTCTCGCAAAGAAGACTACTGACCACTGACCTGTTTCACTTCCTCATTCTACATATCAATCCAATGTTTTTTATGTGACTTTGTTGCAGTTTATTTTACTTGCCATGGACATACTTTTTGTTACACTTTTGTATTTGTCTGGGGAAGACTTGATTCGAAATAATTAGTCACCATGTTCCATTTAGTCACCAATCTACATCCATCCAAAGTTTTATTTTGCTTGTTTTATGGGACATACCTGACTACACTTTTGTAATTTGGACTAGATTTTGTTTACAGTTCCCAAAAAAAGTGATAAAATGCTAATTATTTTTGCATAATTCAATGAAATGTAAAGGAATGTGTGAAATTGCATCAATTCGACTACTAACCCCAGTATCGAACCAAATCGTATTGTGGAAATTTCCGGGGTATCAAAAAAAATCGAATTGCTGGCTTAAGGAATCGATATTGTATCATATCGTGACGAAAGCTGTGATTTACATCCCTACATACAGCCCAAATACACACCCACATTCCTTGGTTTGGGACATTGCTCTTCAATGTGTGCTGTGCACATTCTGGTGTTGACAACCAGCATTATAATTAAATTCAGATTTAAGATCACAAAGTAAGCCAAGTAGTTACAATAGTCTGGAAATAAACAAGGAAGCCTCCAATAAATCCTCGGGGCAAAATATGTGGTCTTTAATAACCTCGCCATCAGCTGAATAGGTCATTCTTAAAACTCCCCACACAATAAGCTATTTATATACATTCACTGACCTGGTCACCGTCCCCTCTGCTGCGCTTGTTCTCCGGGGTGCCTCCCTCGTTGCGGATCACTTTAGGTTTTCGCTTTTTCAGGGCATCGGAAGACATGACAGCAGCTGGACGCACTAATGTGGCTCCTAAACACAGCAGCAGCGATTATTAAGCTAGCAGCTTATCTGCACGATAGCAGCGGAAAGGCGCCGGTGAAACCGCGTCTGTAGATTTCCCGGCCGGTTCTTAGTGTCCGGTTTGTGTCGACATACCACCACTATTTCTAACTACTATCTGTTATAAAGGAAATTATATTTACAGATAAAGGGTTAGCTAACTTTCAACAGCTCGGTCGCATTAGAACATATAAACAACCTGCAAAGACAAGAGTGCCAAAAACTTAACTCACCAGAAAATTAGAATGAACAACTTAAAGAATATGTTTCACAAAGAAGGTAGGCCAAACTGCATACAAAACACTCCTCCGCGCCGGTCGCGCAGCACCGAGTGGCTACGTATTTCCGCTTCCGCCTCTCATAAATAACGATTATCAGAAATTGCGCCGCCTAGTGCACCGGAGGCAAACGTGTCCGCAATGGTAATACCGGTAAGTTCAGGGAATACAAGTGCATTTGGAACCGATCGGCTACTGCAGCCACAGACGACTTGCGGATGTTTTGTTTGATCTCCTGTGCTTTGTGCAGAGGCATTGTATGGGTGAGGTACTGGAAGTGATTAAATTTGGAACTTTTGAAACAGATCGTCTCAAAATTGAAGCACTGCAGCATAGTGATGGCAAAAAGGTCAGTTTTAACACTTTATGCCGACAGTAACTCAAAAGACAGGACTCTTCTGCTCTCTGTGGGAGTACGGAACTCTGCTTCAACTGTCCACAGGAAGGCTGCACGTATCATGAGAGTGATGGGGGGAAAGTCCTTGGGAGCCTCATCCCCTGAGGAGTCAACACCAATGGAGAGCCAGCCGGGTCAGGCCTGTTGGGGATCGGAATTGGTGTGGTGCTGAGGAGTGAGGCGTCACCTTTTGCATGGCAACACTCGGGTCCTAGTTTAAGGTAGCCCATCTGGGTAGGCGCATGGAGTGCCGTGACCCTCCGGCATTATGACCAACTTCTCCTGCTATCGGTGGAGCTCCATAAACTCCGCATTTCAGTGGTGGCCCTTTCTGAGGTACACATACTGGGGAGTGGCCAGAATAGGTGGATACACCTATTATCGGTCTGGTCGCTCTGATGGCTGGCGTACTCAGGGAGCAGCTGTTGCTGTGGCAGATTGGCTCCTGCCGCTGGTGTCACTCTTTTCATGAAGCGTATTTTGAGACCCGGATTAAGAAGCTTCCTGCTATGAGAACTGCGTCCAATCTCCACGGTCTGGCGATCATGGTGATTAGCCATTCAAGCTGGTGGAGACCTGACTTTGCAAAAGGTCAGTCTGCGGATCACTGGATCCTGGATGCAGCGCTCTGAGCCACATCGCTGCACTTGATACTATTATACTGATAGCATGGAGGAGGAGATCAATTACTTCCTCATACTGTCTACTATAAGCATAATAATGGAACACCATCATTTCTAATAATGTTACCAAGTGGTAGCATATATAGAGTGAACAGTAGTGGGCCCAACACTGATCTCTTGGAAGACCATATCTGACTTTAGTGGGCTTGGAAGATTAGTTGTTCACATGGACAAAACCATGAGAGTGCTGTCCCTTTAATGCCAACCAAAGATTCTAGCTGGTCCTAAAGAATATTATGGTCCACAGTATCAAATGCTGCAGTTAGATCCAGTAACAATAATAACGATATACAACCACAGTCGGAAGCCATAAGCAAATCATTCATCACTTTGACTCAGGCCGTTTCTGTGCTAAGATTGGATCTAAAGCCAGACTGATAGTTCATCAGCATTATTTTTTTAAAGAAGACAGCTGGTTGACAACAACTTCAACAAAATCTTTGAAATGAAGGGAAGATTTGAGATCCTAGTGAGAAGTCATTAGGTTCAAGATTTGGTTTCTTGAGAACATATCTAATAACAGCCGTTTTAAAAGGTTTACATATCCAAGCCTAAGAGATGAGTTTAACAAGTGTAATAGTGTAGTGCTAATCATTGGTATAATTTTCTTGAGTTGTTTTGTAGGTTTTTCCAAGAGGAAATTAACTTCAGAAGTAGTTTGCTTTATAGGGAAGAAACATTCAAAGGTGTTATCATTAGTACTAACAGGACTAGCAGAAGATTGGTGGTTGTGTGCAGCTGCGGGTGTGCTTATGATGGTCTGTCTAATCTTAGTTATTTTATTATTAAAAATGCAATAAAGTCATCACTCCTAAGAGCTTCTGGGACTGTGAGTTTAGCACTGAAGGATTCTTTGTTAACCTAGACACTGATTCAAACAGGACTTTAGGATTGTTTTTCTTCTCTTCTATTAGTCTGGAGAGATACACACACAATCACTAGTGCTTGTCTATACTTAGAGAGGCTCGATTTGTTGGCTTGGTATTGTCATGTATCTCAATACTTTCAATTAAAATGTCGGAACCCTTCACTGCAACAAACATTCCTCTTTCAAAACGTTTATTACTTGGCATGGAGAACATTGGAACATGCACATTAAACAAATAAATAAAAAAAAATGAAACAATCAAGGCAAAGCCAGCAGGGAGCAGACAGCTAATGCAGGCCAGTTCCTCTGTGGCCAGTCCCTCCGTGGCCAGTCCCCGGGACGTCACTTGGCCTTATCGATGAGGCTCTGCAGGGAGGTGGGCACCCAGGTCTTCTCCCCCTGCACAAACACCACACCGCGGTCGATGTAGATGACGATGCGGCCAAACGTGTACAGCTGCTTGCCCTCGTGCCGCTTGGCCACCAACGGCATGAACACGATGTTGTTCTCCTCGGCCTTGGCCTGGACCAGGTCCTTGAAGTTGGTGGGCAGGCCTGTTACCCCGATGCCGCGCTGGGCCACGCTCTCCGCCTCACGCCGCTCGTGAAGCGCCTCGTACTGGAAGTCCTTCCGCCGCTCCGTGTGTGTCAGATAGGCGATGTTCTCCCGGGCTCCAGGCTGGAGGTACCCACCTGTCACAGGGAGGTCAGGAGGGAAGTCAGAAGTCAGAGCCAGAGGGAGGTGCTCACCGACGTGTAATACCTCTCTGATACACAGCGAACATTCTCCACTCCATCTGTTCAAGTGTCCATCATTATCGCTGGAGTCTACAAGCAGTGCTCAGTAATAGTAATGGTCACTACCACAGCTCCATCCATGCACTACACTAAATATTAAATAACCACGTTCCTTATTTAGGAGATGCTGAAGCATGTTTTGTTATCGGCTTCTGACTTGTTAGCCATTCATTTACGGTCTGATACATTGGATGGGGTGGGGGCACCAAAGCCACATTGTGCGTGGGGCCCAGAAACGGCAAAGGCGCCCTTGGTAACAGTCAGATCTTCTGCCATATTGCTGCTACATGCTATGTTAAGCACTCCGGAGCTGCTTTGTGCTCCATGTACAAAATAAATAAACTTGATCTGAGGCCACAGGGTGTCAATGCGTTTTATAAAAGTATGCAAAGTGGTCATTTTTAATAGGAATTAGAGTGCATTTTGATTCCAGATGACAGGACAGGCTCCAAGCAGGGCTCAGCTGACCTATGCCAGAGGACACGGCGCGGTTCATGATATCCAGCGCCTCGTTGAACTTCTCCTTGACCAGCGGGTGGGCCAGCACAGCGTCGGAGAACATGGACTTCCAGCCCAGGTACCACTTGGTGATCTCCTCGTAGTTTGGGCTGTTGCTCAGCCAGGAACATAGAACCTGGCGAGGAACATGAAGCGTTTCGGTGTGTATAGCCACCTTCACAAGGCACACATTGGCTAAACATTCATATACTCACAGGGTATACATCTATATGTCACTGTATGGTTTACGGACTGAATTCCCTCCATTTTTGTAAATCACTTTTTTTCTTCCAAACATACATATACACAACGCCATACTCCTTCAGTCTCTTTTCTCTACCACCGCTGTATGCGTTGCTAGATAATGCAGTGTTGGGGAGTAACGGAATACATGTAACAGTGTTATGCATTTAGAATACAAAATATGAGTAAATGTATTCCGATAGTTACAATTTAAATAGATGGTAATTAGAATACAGTTACATTGTTGAATACATTAATCTATTTCACATGTTTATTCACTCTCCAATTAAATTATAGCCATTTTCCGCATTTCCCAGAAGTCCGTGAAATAAAACACGCAGCTAGAAGCTGAGGTGCGGTTCCGCTAACTGGCTGTGCACTCGCAGTAATGCAGCTAATGCATGGGTCCAACTTAGGGTTTCATGCAGAAAAATAAAGGGCCACAACCTAACGAAGCATCTTGAAGTTTTTTTCTTTTTTTTTGCTCTGGCTAAAGTCAGGTTAGCTTGCCTTTCCTAGCCCTTATAGTTATAGTCAAACTGCCAATCTGCTAACTATGGCTATTTACGATGCTAGAACTGTAAGATCCATTTTAGGGCATGTGTTTTGTATTCTGTAGTGAAATGCATTTTAAAAGTAACCCTCACAACACTGAGAATGCATATATAATGATTAATGTGCATATTAGCATGTTCATCTTTCTTGAGATAATGAAATGCTTTCGTCCACTTTAAAATTAAGTTAATCTGGAAAACGTGAAAATGTTGATGCTGAAGTCTGATGATAAGGACCTGATGTTCTCCTATGGGGTGCACCACAAAACAAGTTTTACATACCAAGATGTAACCACTACAGTTTGCTACCACAGTATTTATCAGCTTGGTAAGCTGATTGGAGGCTTCTTAATCAGTCTGCACATTCAAATAAAGCCGCTCCTTGATTGGTGGGTAATACCCACCAGATAAACTATCGTAGGCACCCCTGCCTAGTACGCACCCCCACGGCAAATAAAAAGAAAAAAAAAATGTAAGTATTTTATTTAATGTACTAGGGCAGCACAGTAGTGGAGAATTTCCAAATATAGCGATGTGATTTTGTTGTAATAAATATTGCGGTATTTATGAAACAAAAATTAGTTAAATCTCACAAACCTGTCTAGGAGTGATTTAAACAGCAAGGTTGAGAATGATTATGATAGTCTCGGAGAACGCATGCAGCACTCATGCAAAAGCAGCGGAGGTAAACTTTAAACTGATTTTAAAAACATATATTGGATAATCTATAAAAGGAATAATCATTAAAATTGCAAAGTTAGCTAAGCTTTTTCCTTATGCCAAAGTAAAAATGTTTTAGCGAAACATTAACCCCCTGCGCTGTCCGTAATGTCCGTACAGAACCGAAAGTAAGAAAAAGTCTGATCTTTAATGTAGCTGACTAGCGATGTAAGAACTGCATGTGCATAACATGCGATGTTAGATTTAATACCCAACATTGTCTAGCTGAATACTACAGCCATTTTTAGAATTCAGTACAAAATGCCTCGCCTCACGTTGTGCTTTTATTCAGCGCCAGTACCAGTGGAAAACCAACACAAAAGAAGTACCGAACTTTTCGTACTTTATTGAGGTACCAGAAGTATGGTACTTGCTGCGGTGGAAAACTGCCCTTGGTTTCGGTATCAGGATACCAATATTATTTGGAATCAGATCAAAAAGATAGTCATCGTTATCTTCAATCTGTACTATTCAGTCAAAGGGCAGCTCTTATGTAGTCTACATTTTTTTGGTGAAAGGGTGGTCTGTATATATGTTTTTGACGAAGGGGGGGGGGGACTTACACCTGCTTTAATCCAACAGCCTGCACTTAGACCTGCTCAGAGCAGGCTAGGTGTGCAGCATACATTTCTATGGCAATATACCTTGTTTAAATGTAAACTACAATTCACAGTACTCAAAACGTAGAAGTCGGCTTTAAGAAACCTCGCTAATTCAACTTTCTTCATGGTATACCGCTTTGGCAGAAGACTAGGCAAACTAGTTCTCAAACAAGTACTCGGTGAAATCCAGCTTTGAACAAGACGACGGGCATATTCTCTTCCTGTTACAGACACTGCTGATTGGCACTTTACATGGTAATTCTGCCAAATTAATTATATTCCTGCCTTACGTTGGATTTAAACCTTGAGTTTCTCTCTCACTTACTTGCAGCCACTTGGGGAAGAAGTTCTTGTCCAGAAGCCCCACGAGGCTGGAGAGCGAGAGCATGCCCTCCCAGTCCATGACCCAGTGGAAAGGCTCCATATGCTGCTGGTGTGGGTTCACCACCAGCTCGCCCAGGCACAGTGCTACAGAGACAGGGCAGGGTTAGGCTTAGAGACTACACAGCTCAGCACTTTCCATCACATATTGCACGCCACGAGAACTGCAAACTGCAATACAACTATACATAACAACATTGCAGGGGTCAGAGGTCATCATGTTACATCACATCCTGTATATCATTTTGAATGGCATATAGCAATATAACTATAAAAAATAAGCAGGTTCTCCCTGGGAAAATTATATTGAAAAACAAACATATGTACTCATCCCACGAGTACAAATCATTGCAGATATTTGATAACTGAATCCGTAGTAATTTTATGAGCTCAATCAGCACAGCTCCACTTATTTTGCCTTTTAGACTGCTGGTGGGAAAATGAGGGCTAAATCAATAATAAATCAATGAATAAATAAATTGTTTTTGTTGGGCACAATGTATTAGATCATAGCAGTTTAACGTTCCCATGAAATACTAAATCCAGCCAACGTAATCCCTAAATTGTGAACTTTTTTCGTGCTCCCAATTTGATATTTTGAGCCCTAAAGCAGCAGTTTCTGTAAAATGCCTCCCTGGGGCCAGAGTTTCTGACATCCAAGCACAATCGGACTCCCTTTCCAGCAATGAAGTCTCCACCTTGATTGTTCATGTTGTTGGATCTAATGATATAAAGTTCTGACAATCTGAGGACCTACTACTTACTGTAACTATGGCTGCTGGTGCCGCTGTACAAACCAATTTTTATCTGCTATGCTTGTCCATTAGTGTGCCAATGCATGTTCTGCCCATCTATGCTCACTGCCGCCCCCCACGTCCGGCAAGACATGGCCTGACCCTGCACTCGGACACCAAGCTGCACTGTAAACTTTAATGTGAGCTGGAGTCCTGGTTCAGTCCCCTGGAGGGGGTGACATCATGTGCACTGTGGGTGCAGCATTCAGTGTGTCACCCTACACAGGCCGGCACGCAGAACTCACTGACTCAATGACTCACTGATGGACTTCGGCTTTGACCTTGATCAGTCTCCTTTTCTGTAATGTTAGCATGCCCAGGGGGGATGGGCAGCCAGTTGACCTTAGACCCCCAGAGGTTTTTTCGTCCCTACTTTCCTCCTCTTTTGCCATCTGGCTTTGTCCTTTTCTCTGTTTTGCATTATGCTCTCTTAATGATGTTATAATGCATCACGACACACCCATGTAAAGCACCTTGGGTTGTGAAAGCCGCCATTATAAAAATGGATTAACACACACATAATGGTTAATTGCTCTCCTCTTCACAGACATACAAACATATATACCCAGGTGACAGTGAAGCTTGTGGTTTGGGTGCAGGGTTGGGCCATTTGTCTGGTGCCCGTTCCTCTTAATGTAATTAATGTTCCTTCATGTGAGCAATGCCTAAGACTCTGGGTAAGATTCAGATGAACCAATTCCCCAATGATAAATTTAGCCAGGGGGGTATTTGTCTGCAATTAATTTTGATGAACAAAATACCCAAGTATAACGAAAATATCATTACAAGCCTGCCTGACACTTTCCCCACCTCTCCAAAAAGCGTGATATGGCTAAATTGTCCGACACTGGTCAAACGGTTTTTGAATGATCATCTTAACAAGCGAAGTATCTGCAGTGCAGATTGCTGCCAAAACCATATCCATCCCCAGGGCCGTGTAGTGATGGGTGGGGGGGGCCTCACCCAGCTTGGGAACGATGTTCTTGAGCATGAAGGCCTCCCAGGCCCCAGGGGTGAACACGTCCCTCCAGGGCTGCAGGATAAGGCGGGCCGAGCCGTCGCTGGGGTGCCAGCGCTGCAGGGCATGGGCCAGCTTGCTGCGGATGGGGGGGTAGAGCGGCTCCAGCCGGCCCTGCAGCAGCGGCAGCCAGGGGTGCAGCCAGGAGTGGATGGGCACCGTGTCCGTCAGGGGGTTCCAGGCTTCCACCTGCGGCAGACGCGTCACGGTCAGCAGGGGACAGTGTGCAGGACCCACAGCAAGCAGAGCGGACAGGCTCACCTCTCTCTGCAGACGCGGAAAGATGAGCTGCTCCAGCATGTGGTCCAGGATCCAGAGCGGCAGCAGAGGCGACCAGCTCTCCACGCAATCCACCATGGGGCCCACAGAGCGGGGCTGCCAGCTGGACACAGTGCTCCTCATTACAGGGACCCAGACTTCCCACAGCAACCTGCCAGGGACCGATGCACACACAGCATGTAGTACACACACAGCATGTAGTACACACACAGCATGTAGTACACACACAGCATGTAGTACACA
>JAODKK010000039.1:31909098-31921246 GCA_026774405.1 Petrocephalus microphthalmus
TAAGGCAGTTCTGAAGGCAAAAGGGGGTCCAACCCGGTACTAGCAAGGTGAACCTAATAAAGTGGCCAGTGAGTGTAAATAGCTTCTAATCCCAGGAATTACTGTGAACATGCAATACTGAATAGATTTTTTTAATGTTTAACCCATTTCACAGTATTTCAGCATGGGTAGATGTTCAATTATATTTTTGTGGTAATGAAAACTAGATATTTTACTTTACTGCAATTACACACTGCAAAGGTCACCATCACTGCCGTTGACAGTTAGGGTTAGCTCAGGATTTTCAACAATGTAAACATTTTCATGCTCAGAGTCATTTCATCTGAAACTGAATCCAGTTAGCCAAAGGACAAGACACCTTTGGCTTTCTAAAATGTTTGCATTGATGTCAGTCTCACTTAAGCAGCTATGCCCTATGTACTTTCAATTGTGTTCTAATTTCTCCAGCTACATATTGCACAATTATGTTCTCTTCCCTAAGTAAAGGTATCATCTGCATTATTTCACTTTCCTAGACGTAATCTCATCTCTCTATGCAGAGATCTTCTTGTCATGAATTGCTGTTCTTAGGCTTTCCATCAATCTGGATCATTTCAACATTGAATATGGCAATCATTTTAATTGGGTCTGTTCTGATTCCTCAGTGATTCTCATTGTCTTCTGAAAGTCGTCCTGTAATATATCACATTTTTCTGACAGGCAAAGTGTGATAAATGGACTTACTATTTTCATGTTTGATCCCACTCACCTTTTTACGACTAGATTTGACAATACTTACCACTTACCACAATGTGATTAATTCTAATGGAATTGTTTAATTCCAGTAGAATTAATGTTTAATTTAATTTAATGTTTAATTAGTTAATTTATGCAAGTGTTTACTAATTTCAGGGATGCACTCAAATTCTCTGCTATACAAAAAATACAACTTAGGTATCAGATTTGTTATAAAACATTGCTAAAAGTTTATGAAAATGCATAAAAAGATTTACCATAATTAAATTCATATTTATAACAAATCATGACTCCACACAATCACACATCAATATGTGTTATGATTACATTATAATAAGTTAAATTAATCTCCAAATGCTGTTTTTAGACTGGCATCCTGTACAGCGTGTTCCCAGGTTGAGTGCTTTGTAGTGTTTGGGATAGGGCTGGCCGATATGAAAAAATATTTTAATTATGATATTTTTTTCGTATTAGTCAATATTGATAATTATCACTGTATAATTCAAGTTATTATTTCTTTGCTTCGAAGCTCCATTTTTGATTACAATTCCATTAGGATTCCTCTTAGACTCAGAACATGAAGAAAGGACTGCAAATTGCAATCGAATTATAATAAATAAATCACACAAAAATATGTGTTTTTGTCCTAGTTTTGGTTTGGTACATTTGTCGCTGGGCGTTTGGTATTGCTAGTAGAGCTGCCATCAGTCCCATCCACATAAAAAGTGCTGTGTCTTGATTTGAACCATTACACAAACCACCCAAACCCAACCCCCCAAGGGGGGGTTATGGCGTCCCTTATTTCTTGAGAATGAAAGTGGAAAGCCTAACAGAATTATCTAGCCCTTCAGGTCGGGGTCGCCTGCTTTTACCATATTGTGTCACTCCAGAATATTCTTCTTGAGATATAGAAGGTCCTAAGTTGGCTCTTGAGCTGGAAGGTCCTCTGGCCCATCCCATGAAGCCACATGGGATGGGTCAAACAGGATCTTAGCTTAAGAAAGAGTAGCAATCCGATACGCCTCTCCATTTTAACGGGGACTGGAGATCCTGGCAATTAAGACTGACTGATCCAAAAGCTGGTCTGTCAGGGCAAGTTGATCTAAATCAGTGATAAAGAACAACAGTGATTAGTGAAAGGGCCATTAAGTATCTCTCTGCTCTCTCCCTTTGGGAATGACCATCTCCTCCGTTCATATCACTTAACCATTTTGCTTTCAGATCTTTGCCACCAACACTCATCAGCTCACATGTAACACTCTCAAAATGTTTCAGTGACACATTTGCTACAAATTATAGGTAATGATAACTAGGCTCAGTGGTCTGAGGGCTGAATACTACCGCCAGACTCATGATGGGGGACTCAGTGTTCAACAGCATTCATCATAATAGTATAACACTGAGCTGAATTCACATGAAGAAAGAACAAACATGGCAGATATCTCATCATTCATACCCCATTCCTATACAGAAGACTTAAAAATAGCCTAACAGAAGGAGGCCAAGCTCAAGGACTGAACACACTGTAGTCCTATAGTAGATGACACAATCCAACCCTGGCTTTATACAAAATTTGTGGGTTCATTCTGTCCAAAATTTAAAGAGTAGCCTCTAGAGCCACATCAATCCCTTTCCACTGCTAAGAAGCCTTATAATAGGGCAGCTGCTTGTCATGCTTACCATCATCCCTTCAAGATGAAAAGGTCAAGCCATGAGCAGAGTGAACTTCCTTCTCACAAGCACAGGCATCGCGCAGTCAGTGCAGACCAGGCCATCAAATACAGTGTTTCTACTCTGACTGCAGACAGGCTGGGTAAAAGGCAGAGTCAGATGTTCCACAGTAACATCCTGTTTCAGGTGTACCATGACTCAGAACGGTTTGTTAATCATTCCAGAATCATTGCCAAAAACGGCAAATGCATTATGCAACCATAAAACTATTAAAGTGACACTACATACCCATAACACCCCCTATTAGTTTAGATACTGAGCACATGCTTTTTACTCAACCTGGCTTGCATATTTTGTAATTTTACACACCTACTACACTGCTGGATATTTCAGATGTGGCACCTTGCTCACTGAGACTTTAACCTCAGCCTTCTCAAGAATGGTGCCACCAAAGTAAGTCATGTGAAAATCCTATAGCAAAGGCAGCCGTTTGTCAGAATGAGGCCAATGTCTGATTATAAACATCGAAGAGAAGTGTAACCATAGCCATTTATCTTGCAATGGGTTCTGTACTTTTTAGAGGACAATGCCTTTATAACAAGACAAAATTTACAGTATGAGAACTTATTCTGTATATCCAGACAGCAATAACCAGTATTCACATGACTGTAGTGTCATATTTAGGCCTGTATCTGGCACTGTTTGGACACTGAGTCAAGATTTCTAAATGTCACAGTTTATTACCATCCTGTTAAAAACATTCCATGATGAATATGAAAGATGAACAGAGAATACAAGTCTATTCTGCAGCAATTCATAGAAATCACTGCTCTCCACAGGTCAAGGCCTTTTCCATTTTCCTTATTCAAGCATGTACACATTCATTGACTAATATTTCTGGTTTAAGGTAACAGAAAAATTGGGAGAATGGATCAGCCACTGAGCTGTTTCATCCTCTTGGAATGATAGCACTGCCATTATGTTGCATTTGAAGGCTGATATGCACCATCTTAGCCACACACACACACACACACACACACACACACACACAAAGCAGACTGAAGTGGGAGAACTCCCACACACTGAAGACAGACATGCAAAACAGACTCACAGCTGAGAGAGCGACTCTGCCCTCATTCTCAGAGGAGCAAGAAGTAAAAGCAGGAAACTGTTTTCAAAGACGCCCACACCCTAATTATGGAAGGAAAAAAACAGCACCTGCAGCACTTTGGTATTAATTTTGACTTTTTTAACATAGGTAAGAATCTGCAGCCTTTAGTTATAGATGATAAACATGAAAATCTAAAGATAGAGGATAAAAAAAAACCTTAAGGATTTCAGCAAGAATTCAATTGAATTACAATTATGACTCACTATGGTGAAATATTTCGAGCAAGTCAAAGTCAAGCACTGCCAGCTAACTTGTGTGCGCCATGCTAGGGGCTCCCCCTTTACTCTTGACCGTGCAGGTTTGGGCCAGGCTCCCAGGATCCTGCAATAAAGGGGTTCATGACCACATCAGCAAAGCTCAAGTGGCATGTAGCATGAAGTCAGACTAGGCCAACCTCCCTATCCACTTGCCACCCGGAAGGCTGAGCAGGACAGATCTACCCACATTCCACCCAGGGGGAAACAGATGTACAAGGTCCCGTTGCTGTACCACACTATGTACCCATAACAGATCCCATTTGAAGGCAGCAACCCTGTAGGCTAGACACAGGTCAGCATGTTCTTGACATTATTGGAAGTAAGTGGTATCATGTCATCACTGAGGATGGGCGCCTGACGAGCTCCGAAATCCCCGAGGAACATGGCAGCACCTCAAAACCCAGACAGCACTGAGTCACAGCAGTAGCACCAGGCTTCAGAGTTCAGCACCCAGAGCTGTATTAAATTAATAAGCTGACAGCTGGCAATCTACTCAATGCTAATGTTAAAGGCGGCTTCAGCAACTGTAGTAGTCAGACTGCGTCTGGTGCTCCTAATGGCTCTCTTTTGCCTTTGGAAACAATACACTTTGTTTCATTTTGATATCAACCTTTGAAATCACTACTGATTAACCACATTCAAACTGTACTGTTGGTGTCACGGTTATTCCGCGAATGACGACCCATGATGCAGGCGGTAGGGCAAACAAGGAGTTTATTCCTTAGAAACAGGATAACCAGGAACAACGACGGAGACCGTAAACCGATGTACGGAGATAAACATCCCAAGTACATACAACAACCGACAACTAGGGACTAAACACGGGCAGACTAAATACACAAGACATCACGGATGGAACACGGGGCAGCTGGGAACAATCAGGAAACATACTCACGTGGGTAACAAGGGGCGTGGCACAACAGGAACACGTGGACAAATCGTGACAGTTGGTTATAGATTGCCTTGACAAAACAGCTTTCCAATTGCACACACACAAAAGTTTGTCTTCACATCCTTGTGGGGACTGTCCATTCATTCCTATGGGCATAACCCCAGTCCCAACAATGACAACCTTAAAACCTACCCAGCATTACCTTATTCATAAATAAAAATACAAGATTTTTGGCTTTTTCAATTTTTTGATTGCATTCACAGATTTTTATAAAGAGTTTCCCCTTGTGGGGAGCAGGAAAATGTCCCAAAACATTTGGTCCCCACAATGTAATATATACCTTCCCACACACACCTGTAATACACTACAGATGTTTCAGGGTTAAATACTGGATTATACTGAATAATGACCCAAATACTGCAGTGTAAATAACACATGTGAACAACATCTGAGGTAACATTGAAAGTAGAAAGGATGCTATCAGAATGATGATAATGTATTCCCCAGACAGTCCTGTTACCGCCACCTAATTCCTGGCTTAAAATAATAGTTGCACTATGATGCTTTTGGGAAACATCTCTTCTTGCTAGGTACGGTAGCAATGGTCAGGATTCTATGGTAGCTAAATCGCTAGCTAAGGAAGATGTAATGTTAGCCTTAGCATTCTAAGGTCCAGTGCCATCTGCAATCACATTTGCCTCTGCTGCCACTAAATGGCATTGCTTCAGTTTTAGGGTTATTTATCTCAAAGGCATTCACTGATACAATATGTCAGCAATGTTTAAAAAAAATCCTTCAAATCCTTTGTGATAACGGGATCAAGTGTCAAGGCTTTTTGAGTCATTGCACTAACGACTGTGGTGTCTGTGGTGGCTTTGGATCTGTCCCATAACCATATGTATACTCCGTCCAGGGAACAAGGCGTCATGTTTATATTCAGGAGAGTATTTTATTTTAAATTGTAATTATGTTAGTGAAATAGTATGACAATGACATTTCAGAATGTTCTTCTGCTGTGGTCCAAGAAGTGCGCAGAGGAACCAGGCAACTGCCATGAGAACCTGTGAAAGATTTAGTAGAGATGCCCAATATATCGGTCCACATATCAATATCATATATCAGCATCAGTCTGATATGTCAGTCTTAGCCAATATCGCTTTGCCAATATTAAAAGCTAGCAGCACCAGAGCTAAAGACACAGCTACTAAAATAATAGATGTCACGACATGCGATGGTGGCAACGCCACACAGAGGAGGTCCCAAAGCATCAGCACACGGCGTGCCCTTAATAAAATCTGGCCAGCAGATCAATCTTTCCTTTTCCACAGCAATAATAGACAAAAATACATCAGCTATCGATAGTGACCGAAATTTCCGTATCATTGCACTGCTAAGATGGAGGATGTGGAAGGTGGAGAGCAAACAACTGCACTACTGCCCCACCCCACATCCCCCCAGGGGAAGCTCAAAACACAAAAAAGCAGACTCAGTGAGGCAATGGTATTGACAATATGCTGAGGTCTACCACAAAGACACACCACAAGCTACTCGCCGCTTCCCCGGGATGTGAAAAAACAGTGACTGATTTTTAAAAGGAATATTTAGATTTTAGTTTAGTTCAGACATGAAAAAAATATAGAATCATATCTAACCATCCATCTTCTGTCCATTTATCAGGGTCTTGGGGGCTCGGAGTCTGTCTCAGGCAACGTTGGAGAGTACATCCAGGAGAGGGTAATTAGGTATTCACGTGTGTTTAGATTGCAGAAGTTAACCAGAGAATTTCCACACAACAGGGAAAACACACAAACTCCAAAAACACTCAAACCCCCGAGTCCCGGGGCCGTGAGGTAAAAAGCGCTACCCTGCCATACATATACACACAGTGAGGTAGGCAGTATGATCTGACTGTTTGTTCTGATTGCTTTAAAAGTTTTATTATATGGTTTTCAGAGCAGACATTTGCCCTGTTAATTTATTTTATTTTGATCAGTGGTTCTGAAACTATGGTAGGCAGGGTAACTTCTACAGGCACACAAAGGAGTCAGTCTGTGTGAATGCCGGTACACCACCATTACATGTTGTGATTGGGATTAGGGTTTTTCCCACAGAAATGAATGGACAGTCCCCATTTTTATAGGTACGCAAGTCTGTGTGTGAGAGAGAGCGAGAGAGAGAGAGAGAGATTTGGGGGGTGGTCCTGAGGTACCCATTGCCTTCAGAAGAGCATCAATCCATCTTTGAATGCTGGGCCATACTTCAAGAAGAAAAGCCTCCACTTGTTTCAACACTAAAGGAGGTGGTAATGTACTTGCAGTGCAGAGGGCTGTGCTCCTTTTACTAAGTGATAGGTCAATGTGATACAAGGGGTTTCTGAACAGAAGTCCCAGTCACAGCTATGTAAAGCTCATAAAACGAGATAGGGTCGGAGAGGTTCTGATTGGTCCTGCAGCAATTTCTCGCCCATCCTTTTTTATATATACTGTTAAGTGTCCATCTAACCCTGTTAGTGAGTTGTGACTTAGAGCTTCTGTTTTTCTTTGCCAACACAGTCTGTCCATTTTTGCCATGTATTGGCATGATTTTTCGGCTGATCTCCGTAGGTTTGAAAACTCACATATCTAATTGTCAAACCTGATACAAACTGCTAATTGGCATTCAGGCTAAAATGACTCACTTTTGAGGTTGTGTTTGTAACTGCAATTTAGTTACTTCAATGTTGAAATGCTTTTTCATGTGGCGTCTCCATAATTTTGTCCGCCACTTATTTATGCTCATTAACACAAACAGCCTGCTCCTCCAAACAGAGAATCACGTGGCTTCTACTGAATACTTACAGCACAAAGACAGGGTGACAAGGTCCAGTTAACCATTTTGGCTAATACATGTGATCTAAGCGATTCTGTACGTGCTGTTATTGTTGGTGTTCAGACGTGATGGTTCCAGCCACTTTCCTGGGATTTTCACACACTCTGTCTAGAGTTTACATAAAATGGTACAATTAACAAAGACCATCTAGGTGGTTTTGCTGCGGGTCAGAACAGAATGGCCAGTCTCGTTAAAGCTAACAGGAAGACCACAGGTGCAAAAATAACAGCTCATTACAACAGTGGTGTGAGGAAAGGATTCTGTGGACAAAAAACTCATCAGACCTTAAAGCATTTCTGCAGGTAAAAGTTGGCCAACCCAATGTATGTAACAACCAACGCACAACTTTGTTTCAGTGGGAAATTGATAACTAAAAACATCAGAGTAATCCACGTCCCTCATTTGTCACCTTATTAAGAAGTTTCTCTGCTGGGACCAATGGGCCTTCTGACAAGCAGTACAGGCCACATAGGCCCTGGTCACAAACTTGGCCTGCCAAGTCTCAGGAAAGGCACACCCCCCACATGCCTCCGCTTGCTGAACTGTGAATTAACAGAAAATATAATTAGCCGTGCCGTTTGCACGCCCGGGACAGGGCTCTGGCTTCCGGGCGTCCCAGAGGCCGCAGTAAGCAGATGTGGCGCGCTCACAATACAGCTAAATATACCGCGTTAACAGAGGAGATTAATTAAAATGAACACGGTTCACAGGATCCCTCTCTCTCTCTCTCTTTCAGATAGCTCTGAATATTTAAAGAGGTATGACATCGGTAAGGTGTCTCTTAGGTGACTGGAGGAATTCGGGGGCAGTGGTAACAGGTTCTCATCGCTGCCCTCCATAATTATTGGCACCCCTGGTTAAGATGTGTTAAAAGCCTTAAAATTAATTCAATTTTTATTCCACTCTTCAACATGGGAAAGACAAAGGAACACACAAGATGTGTGTAAGACAGATGTGTGTCGACCTTCACAAGTCAGGCAATGGCTACAAGGAAATAGCCACTCGCCTGCACCTGCCCATATCTACTGACAGAGGAATCATTAAGAAGATTAAAACAACTGGAACATGGTAAACAAGCCTGGACGAGGATGCAAGGTTATTTTGCCACCACACACAGTGAGGAGGATGGTAAGAGAAAGAAAAAGCTCCAAAGCTGTTGAAGAATTGAAACAAATGGTAGCATCTTGGGGTCACAAAGTCTCCAAAACAACCATCAGGCGCTATCTACATGCCAACAAGCTGTTTGGGAGGCATGCATGGAAAAAAACCTTTTCTCACTCACAATCATAAACGCAAACGTCTGGAGTTCACTAAGCGGTAATGGGGCTTCAACTGGGACCGTGTGCTTTGGTCAGATGAGCCTAATGATTGTGATTGAGCTTTTTTGCAATAAACACTCTAAGTGGGTCTGGCGGAACACAAAAGATGAGTATGCAGAAATGCCCACTGTGAAGTATGGGGGAGGACCGGTGATGCTGTGGGCCTGTTTCTCTTCCAGAGGCCCTGGGAACCTTGTTAGGGTGCATGGCATCATGAATGCTTTGAAATAGCAGGACATTTTAAATCTAAATCTGGTGGCCTCTGCCCAAAAGCTGAATATGGGTCGTCACTGGGTCTTTCAACAAGATAATGACCCTAAACATGTGGCCAAATCTACACAGAAATGGTTCACCAGACACAGAATCAAGCTCCTCCTATGGCCATCTCAGTCCCCAGACCTCAACCCCATTGAAAACCTGTGAGCGTGAAGAGGAGCTGAAGAGGAGAGGACCCAGGTCGCTGGATGATTTAGAGAGATTGTGCAAAGAGGAATGGTCTAAGATCCCTCTTTCTGTATTTTCCCACTTTGTGAAATGTTATTGGAGACGATTAGGTCCTGTTCTGTTGGCAAAAGGGGGTTGAACAAAGTATTAACATCAGGGGTGCTAATAATTGTGGCACACATGACTTGATGTAAAAGACTTATTTCTTAATGTGATATTTTTTTCCCCACTGAATAAATGCACTTGAATTAAAGGTTGGATTTTCTTCTTTTTTTTCATTGTGGTCCTATATTATTTAGAAAACAACTGAATTTATTAGAAGCTAAAGAACACAACTTAACCAGGGGTGCCAATAATTATGGAGGGCAGTGTACTTCTGTGGTCTTGGACTTGAAAACATGATGGATGCTGAAGAAATATTATTTGTTAGGACAAAACTGATAAACCGTACACAGTCCAGTAGGTGCTTTCCAATGGAAACTAAATGCCATCATTTCTGACTTCACTATATGGTCTTACTGGACTCCTACATGCATGATTATTCTTTTATGTCGAATTATCTACTGCTGCAGATCAGATCAGCTTCTTAGATCAGCCACACTAGGCACAATGGCTACTGCGTCTGTTATCAAATAATTTCTAGCAGAGTCTGGCGAGTAACTGTGCCGTTTGACTTGAATTAATTTAGTTCACGTCTCTCCTCCCACCATGAAGAATGCATTGGGGACCTTCAGACAGTCCAAGATAAAACTCCCAAATAAATCCTCACCCCACTGTGCTTTCTGAAAAAGCTTAAGACACCAGGTATTTTCCCCCATTCAAAATGAAATCCCTTAATATGCCAAGTCATATTCACATGCTAAATCATTTTTTCCGGCTTAATTAATCGGTTTTGTTACTCAGTGCAGCTTTCAAAGGCACTAGCAGGAGTGTGCTTTGGAAGGCTATAACACACATGCACACAATCATCAGTGCAAATGCTGCTTTTCTCAGGTCACACCACCCACCCCACCACCCCCAGTCACTTATAGAGTTAGATCACTTAGATCCTGCCCAAATCCGATAGAAAATTCTCCCAACTCGACCGATGAATGGGCAAAAACAACCTGATACCGAGGTCTAATGCAAAAAACAGCAGCCCATGGTAATCAATGCAATTGTGCTCTGAATACAGCTCCAGTAGCACTATTGATGAGATCCGCTGTGAAAGATTCTGCATTCCTGGTAGCACATTTAAAATCTCATTAAAAGAGGTTTTAAAAGGTTGTGCCCATCCAGGGCTACCACATTTGACAGGGGCATATGTAGATGTCTGCTCAGATATTTCAGGCCATACTGCATTTTCATGGTCCTTATTAAACCAAAGGTGAAAGGAGACCTCACCTCACGTAACGACAAACAGAACAATCAACCACAACTTAGACCACGGGGATGTTCCACAAACCAAGACTTCTTAATTAACTAGGTTAACTAGAATTCATGATTGTAAAATACAAGCTTAAGTGAAGAGCATTCCTATTGGACAATCATCTAGCTGAAGTTAACCCATCTAAGTGAAAATCTCGCTTTGTGGAACTTTGGAAATGCTCCAGTCCCTGGGATTTTACTAGCTCACGTTTTCCCAATGTTGAGGTGAGTTTCCTCTGGGTATTTAGGTTTCCGCCCCCTGTCCAAAATCATCCATGTTTGTCTTCTCTAAATTGCATATAGTACAGGCCTGTGTGTGAGTGTGTGTCCAGCAATAGTTTGGCATCCTGTTTAGGTTACATGCCCTAGGCTTCTAGATTCCCATACACCCCTACAATAGAAAAGATGAATGGATATGTGGTTGGATGGAAGGATGGATGGATGGATGGATGGATGGATGGATGGAACTATGTACAGATGGACAGATAGATGGATGGATGGAAAATCCACTCAGCAATGGAATTTTTAGAATCAAAACAGATCTTTTTTAAAACCTATGAAGAGTAGCTGCAAAGATGCAAGCTGAGAGCCCAATGGGCCTCGGCCGCCCTGTGAGCGAGTACCTCCCTCATCCTGCATTCTATTCCCTAAGGCAAGTCATTATCATATTCAAATGGGAAAACGAGCTAACCTTCTCTGCTTTCATCTCAGAAAATACCCTAGCTGTGCCTTATCAGCCCTGAAAGTGAGCGCTGTGGAGAGAGTATCAGTCGTATCGCTGCTAGTTCTCTGCTGATCATGCCACCCGCTCCAAGCAAGGTGATTCAGTCGGTAATCAGTTCCATGGTCTCTCTCTGTAAAGTGTGCCATTCTTCAGCTCTTGGCTGGGGGGTTTGTATCACTGTTCATATCTCCCACTTTCCCACTTGAGCTTCCTCTCTGCAGATCAGCAATATGCTGAGGAAACGGTCAACTGCGCGTAACACTAGGCCCCTGAGCCTGACGATGGCGTGCCGTCGCCGGCGGTGATCCTGGGCATCCAGCTTTCCCTGGAATCGCGTTCTCCCTCCAAACCCCTTAATCCGCATGCTGGCTGTAAGCCGAAGGACAGTTTCTCCTCCAGCCGAGCCCAGGGCACGGGGATGCAGCTGGCTAAGACAGATACATACACTGTGAGTCAAAAAGGAGGCTCTCTCACCCTGTCTTCCATCTTGGCCCCCTGACATGCTTATTCATGACCACACTGTTAGGATAGGTCACCTGTATGCACAGTTACCAGAAAAAAGTGGTCACAGTTATGGGCTACTAAATCCATCCATCCATCCATTTTCCAACCCGCTTATCCTGTTCAGGGTCGCGGGGGGTCCGGAGCCTATCCCGGAAG
>JAODKK010000039.1:32205840-32219674 GCA_026774405.1 Petrocephalus microphthalmus
AATCTTTTTAGTTTTTTAAAAACTAAATATGGAAGTGTGAGAATTGAAGTTTATTTTTTACTGACAGTGATGTACATTCTTTGAAGCTGATAACTAAGGTCACGAATAAACAAATGTTTTACATTTTCGAGGTTAACAGAGGAATTGAATAGCTTTAAGTACATCTTTATGAACAGAAAAATAAGTTGAAATATTTCAAGTTGCATATGATACACAAGTCGTATTTTTCTGCAGTAGAACTTAACGTGACAGAATGCACTTGTGTTTGTTATAAACAAATAAAATAAACAAATACACCAATTTATTGTTTTCTTTCTGTAAGCTTTTAATCCAGACTAATTTAATGCTAAATTTAATATACCTAAAATAGTCACAGTACAAAATAGTACACTACAATAAATATCAAATAACTGGGCAAAAACTCAAATACTTTTAATATGTTTAAGTTTTTTTCAAATATATGAATTGAAGTGACATACATGTAACTGAGTTGAAACTTATTAGCAGTACATGTTTCATAATTCTTTCTGTTTTTAAATATCGTTAATAGTTTTTACTGTGTAATGTTTAGCATAGCCTACTACCCCTTACATAAATACCTTTAATGGACTAATTCCACATGTAACGAACCTGTTTATTCAGCGAGTGCTTCACTTCAGCCCATCGTCCCACCCAAAAGTATCAAATAAACAACATGTAAAGAATAAACCACAAGATTTACACATACAAGATTTGCAAGATTTAGCATACAATAAATTATGCACACAACACGTTCAATAAGTGAATTAGCATATCATTATTTTTAAAGTATGTCATGTTGGGATAATAACCATTTTACAAATGTAATAACTTCAGTCTCTAACTTTATAGACATCAAAATATGCTTGGCTCATGCTGCTTTTTAAATGAGTTACTTTGTGGCTCGGATAATACAATTTTTTTGACTATTTCTCAAGGTGTTTGGCAGTCAATACTCCGAAATAATTTAGCTGCGATGATGGGTGGAAAATACACAGGAATAAATATTTAATTTAATCTTTGAATCATAACTGCTTATTGATGTAATTAATAATATTCAAAATTCAAGTTTTTTATTTTATTTTACACATATATCATACGGATCCTCATACGTATATCATAATTTTTGGAATAATAATAATTATTTGTTCATTTTTGTTTGTATTATTTATGGCTTAGTGCTTATTATCTATTGGTTATTTCAACTATTATGTATAAATTGTAATGTAGTTACATACATTTATTTGAGAAAATTCATTTTACCCTATATATTTGGGTTTAAATTAGGACATCAAAATGAGAATTAATACTATAATATTAGCAAAAGTAATTATTAATGTAGACGCTGATACAAAAAGAAGAAAATCCATATATAGCATTATATACATATATGTATACACAGCTTATATAGTGTTAGGAAACTATACATGATATAAGCCTACATAATATTTCTAATGGGTTTGAGGTACTTTCATTCGACCAATAAAAACGTAGGATCTTGGGGTAAAATTCACGCGTACCAGCGGTGGGCGGAGACACAAACCAACGAGTGCGCTTTATTCTGGGCGATTTTTTTATTCAACGAGCATTCTGCATATCGATTTCGATTGGTCCAGATGGAGAGCTAGACGTGTCTCAGCCAATTGTGCTGATGTTGTTGAGACGTTTCCCCATTATACTCGACCGAATGAAGGCTACTGCTTAGAGCAGAAACCCGAAGTCAATAGTGTATGCTGAAAGTTTGAACTGGATGAGACTGAAGACATTGAAATAGTGAAAAGGTTTCATTTGTTTCTTTCGGTTCTCTTCTTTTTCGAGAGAGCACTAAAACTACCAATTTTAATAACCACGTGTCTAAGGCCTAGTTTTAAAATTCACGTGCGTGTTTAGGATGCATGTGTTGACGTTTTACAGACTAAACAAGTAATTTTAAAGGAGTTAAATTAACCTGGTTAGTTCAAATGAGCAAATTAGCAGAGAATCAGTCATATCACATGAATAAAAATTAACTGTAGAAACTTTAGGAGACTATCAGTGATCTAATCTATATATTCTTCAAAGTGTAAGCTATTGAAAAGGCGAAAACATTACTAACACGAGTAGCTCTAGTTCCAAGTCTGTAATTATATTCATTCAATGATTTGATACATTTCAAATTTAGGTTTATCTTTATAACGACCTGTTGTGAGAAATTGAGTTTATTGGGCTGGAAATATTGATTATAATGTGTTTTATACAACAGTTACGCATTTCTCTATTGAGAGTAACACTGACTCTAGTAGGCTAATGTAATCTCGTATGAATTAATATCAGTGCAAAGAATACCACATTTTTGTTAGGTTTGCTGTCATTTTGAAATTCTTAAAATGGAAATATAAATACAAAACAGAGAGGGGAGAACCGCTTAATAAGCATTTAGTAAACCTTGTTGTCTTTGGTTTTAATCTGTTGTGTGACTGAAACTGGACACACAGGTTAAAAATGAAATTGTTACTTTTTAATAGAGTATTAAAGTACTATCCCATACAATTCCCTCTACACACCCACACAACTGTGCTTGTGTATTTACGCATGTCCTGGGAATTCTGTGATTACAAATATTTGGAACAGAAGTCAGGCGTGTGTCTTCTGGCTAATCGTTCTGATAACTCGAGGTCCGCGGTGCTGAACCGGTACCTTTACATTTTATCAATGAGAAATGCATGAAATGCGGGTTTTACTGGAGTACACCTAAGGCGCTATGCTTAAAATATTTGTAATACTTAATTAAAATGAGTTATTTACATTAAACACTATTATCGTTTAATATGTATTGGCCAGATATAATAAAGCATTATTAAGTCGTATTCTTTTTATGTAATGACTACGGTTATCTGTTAAATAAATATAAACACAACGGAAACATTTGTCACGAAATGACTTCACGTACGGTGTGCCATCCTGCAAAATACTTTTTAGAGGAGTTCTACTTTTGTGATTGAATTCTAAACGGAAAAAAATCTTTTGTAGTCCCCATGGGCCTAAGCATCAGCCAGTTATGGGATTCCGCCGTGTGCGACAGATTTTAAGAAGGCCTATAGATGACACTTGCATATGTTTGTCTTATAGCTTAAAATTGATAGTTTTCTATCAGTTATTGTGCTGGCTCACGTCCTATTTCTCGACATCGTCCTTTATTCAGCCGCATCTCCGCCTTCTCCCGTCACCAACCGCCCCCCAGCGCCCCTCACCCCGCCACACAAGGACGCATATGCACGATCGCGTGCGTGGCCGGCCGCCCGCCCACAAACAACAGCTCCCCGTATATAAAAAATGTTCAGAATTTATGACGGTTTCCATTACAAGTGTTATAAACCAGGAGAGTCCAAGTATATATTTTTACGAATGATTTTTGTGAATGACCGACTGAGAAGATGAGTAAGTGAGTAAAGAATGAATGAATGAGTGAGTGGGCTGCGTTATGGCAGAAGTATTCCTCTCCAATCTTAGGATGCATTTAAATTCACGCCCTGCCTTACATCAAACGCGTTTTGCCGATTAACTGCACAATCAAGTCCCCGCAGAACAGGGGGAGAGAAGGGTAGCGAAAGGCGGGTTCTTTTCCGCAGGACAATACCATTATTTAAGCTCCATTGGCCAGGAATGCCAGATTTCACAGCCCAGTGCTTTCCTCTAGGCATCGACCGAAGTGCTTCCAGAGAGTGGCTGACTCCGAACTCTGTGTCTCCCAGCCCCACCCTTACTGTGGATCCAACCTATAGCTCACCTCGGCATTATTTTGTACGAAACGCTGTCATATCCCGAAGTGTGACATCAGTTGTGTGCCACTCATAAACCACTAATATTAAATATCTTATACATAGGCTCACGTAATAGTCTGTGTACAATTTCACGAAGACGCATCTGGACAAGCATTAAGAAAATAAGAACAAAAATGATCAAAATAATATACTCGTTCACGAGCAAAAGTGCAATTTCAGTATGAACGGGTCTTCATTTGGTATTTGATTTGATTATCGGGCAACTAACAATCGCTATAATAACTGAATGACTAGTTATTAACAACAAAATTTTCCTTGGACATTGCAACGATAATTTGCTAATTATATGGCATTTATGTTCAGCTGATTTCCTTATTGAATCATATTGTGTCTGATACTAAATAACACTTCACAATAATGCTAAATAAATCACTTTAAGAGCGCTGGCTACTTATGCGAGTACGAGCGCTCAGACTTACGACCCAACACGTTTGGACTTCTTGATTTACCTCCTACGTGTGTGTGGGCTGACGGAACTATAGCAGTAAAAAGTCAGCCTTGCACCGAAAAGGCGGGTAATAAGAAATTTGTGAATGGGAGATTGTGTTTGTGTATTCATTGTTAAAATAAAAGTATACTATGACGCTCTTTGGTATGTGACCAATCCTGCTACTGATAAAACTGTTAAATATCCCATAGTTTAACCAATGGAAAATCAAGCAGCAAAGACTAGCGCAAGAAATAACCAATCGGTAAAAGGTATGCAAATTAGGAATTTGCTTCAGCAAGAGCTGAATGTCAACTAGTCAAAGATGGAGTCTGGAAGCGAGAGGCCGTGAGGTTGGCAATGGAGGATTTGCAATTTTTATTTCTTGATAAATGTAATTTTAACCGCCAAAATGCATTCAAACAAGACGGAAGAAAAAACAAACAAAGAGATCTCAAAAGAAGCTTGAGTCTTTAAAAAGGCCCGTTTTCCATGTCGTGCACCCAACTTTTTTCTTTTGCTCTTTCTGTTTTTGGCTTACGGATTGTGTCTCCTTTGGCCAGGTACCATTCATGAAATTTGGGGTCCTCTTCCTTTTTGTGAGTAGCATCCGGGTGATTGGGTGCAGATGGCGGGAGCAGTACGCGATTTGGGGTGGAGAGTAAAGTGTGCAGGGGTCATTTGAAAGAATTGCCAATAGGGATGTAATTGGCTAGGAAGGGGATTGCATTTTCTCCCAACAGACTGATTTTCTGTGGACTGCAAATGGCACGTAAAGGAGTCCAGAGAAATGGGCACCCATGCTGTGGTAGCATGGTCAATTGTTCGCTGAAAACATTTACGGCGTGCTTGGTACTTGTAAAACTTGGGCAGCTATCGGTAAGACTGGAGTATCAATTATTAAATTACAACAGTTCTTCCAGGTACCTATACCTAAGCTGTCTGTAAAACGTGTGCTGAAAATCCTGTGTATATAATGCATAATTTCACAGGCGTGCGATGAATTATTGAAGAGTTGAGCATCTGTGAGAATGGGGTGGCTTAGGTGTCAGAATGAAAGTGACAATGTGTGTTAGTGTGTGCACGCGCGTGTGTGAATCCCCCATATTTTGGAGTCATACACGTGCTTTGTCTTGGAAGTGTCGTGCAGAAGACTTTAAATACTAAGTATGCCGTTTCCATAAAAAGTTTTACACGTAAGATTTTGCTATTATCTCATGTTGTTATTCTTAAAGTACATGCAAGCACCAGTAAAAATAGTCCTTTGGGGGTGGCCGTTTTTCGCAAGGCTAATGTGCGTAAGAATATATCTTAACCATGTTACTCTTAATAATTTAAATCCGAAAATGTTGAAAGCAGACATTTTAGAGCACCTCGTTTCTTTGCGACTGAAGCATGGGGGGAGAACATTTATGTTGTTGGCTGAATCATGACGTTGCTGAGATACACCAAGACTGTCGTGTGGTAGCGAATGCATTAATGTAATACAGCGCATCTTAAATGTTGATGTTTAAATGCTGTCTCTGATCACTGCCAACTAGTGACTCTAACAGCTGCCAAACTGTGCGACAGAATAACAACCGTCACTTATCCTCCGCCCCTGCCCTGTCTCGCGGACTGGGAACAGGCTTTTAGATCGCTACTTTGGCAAAAAAAAGAAAGTTCAAGGAAACGAATAGTACCCATTCAAATAAAGAATTCTGATATTGCATTACTTAATATTTCCATGTCCACTTAAGGTTCCGTTCTTAATTTTTAACCAACGTGTTTCTGCATTTGAATCGTTTTAATTGTTTCTTGCTATACATTTCATTTGTTTTCAAGAAATACCAGCGTCTGCATTTTAGAAATGGATTCATTTTTAACCAGAATGTATATGTCATTCCGAATTCTGAGTTAAGATCAGTATTCATTGTTTTGATTTTCACAATCCTGTTTTGGGGGTATTTTCCGGTGTTTTGAGAGTATCGGTGCATTAGAAGTTCCTAGTTTAAATGTTAATTAATATTAACTTTTAAACTAGGGACTTTTACTGGCGTTTTCAATAGCACATGTCTTACTTGTAAAAGGAGCATTAATTTAACGTACTACTACAATTCGCTTTGTTTCGCCTGTTTCCATTATTTTGAAGTGTTACATTAATTGTTAATTTTTGTTTCATTTGAATTTGTAAAGACATACAATTCATTTTGGTCCTTTATATAGATGCCAGGTACAATGCAGTGCATGGAAATGTGCTATTTTTAAAATCTGCTTTTAGTTTGAAAATAAGTTTACTCCAATAATTAAAATTGATGTTGACAGTCAGTTCTAATTTTGTTGTCCAAAGCCCTTTTTCTGTTGTACTACTGGAAAATGAGAAGAGCAGTGCAATATTAAAAGGGCATTGGCTGACAGAACGACCCCCCACCTCCACACACACACACACACACACACATACTGTCCCATCAACTTCCTTTACGTAACGTCTCCTTTATGGTCATACAAACGATCCTTTACCGAATTTAAACTTTAACGTATTTATTATTACTATTATTATTATTAGTGATTTGTTATTGCAAAACAAAAGTCTAAGAATTCATTAGTACTGTTATTGTACAGGTAGCTTTGTAGTAAGAGTGAATGCGCGTTCTTTGCTTAATTTTGTCTTAATTCAAACATGCAGAACGCGATTAAACCTATGCGTCTGCACTTAATGAATGCGTCTCTCTGCTCCCCTCAGCTTATTTGGATTAAAATATATGACAGGCATTCTAATTTTCCCATGGAATTTGAATGTATAGTAATACGTTTTTTTAATTATTCTAAAGTTTATAAAAATCTCTGGGGATTAAATGTACACATAATATAAATTACATCGAAATTAAATATTAAATCAATTACCAATATTCAAAATATCAAATATATATGATCCAAATATTAGCTCTAGCCCTATAGGTACCACATGTGAACAAATTTATCAAAGGTGTACACTGTTGGCTGATTTGGAAGTCCAGCGCCAGATTGACTTTGTGTTTAAGTGACTTGCATAAAAATGTTACTGGTGGATTTATGCATAAATTTTACGAGGTACCATTATTTTCCAATTTTCTTGACATTTATTCGTATCTGCGTAACTACAAAAACACTCCCCTGTTCTCCTCTCACCAATAACTGAGCTGAGGTCACTTGCTCTGACGATGTTGCACTACTGTTCCATCCATTCAAGCAGTGCAATAGTATTGTCATAGCAATAGGCCTTCGTCAGGACCGCTGCTATTGTTTTCCTGCTCATGTAAGAGCCTGTAGTTATACTGATACATTTCAGGCTCCGTTACTTTTCCTACAGTTCCTACCAAAACCATACATTTAAGAGGGTTACACTGATTACAGGTGTTCTCGGTAGGTTAGGTGTGTTGTTAAAAGTATAGCGCAGAATTTGAAAGAGAGGCATATCTCCAAATAATCACAATAGTGACCTGCTGCTTACAAAAGGAAGCCTTTTCGTATATGGCATTTCTATACGAAGGAACTTGAAGTTTCTCACAGCACGCCGAAAAGGGCCTCCAAGCCACGCCTCCGAAAAGGGAACATTTTGTTCACCAAGAACTTTAGAAGTCCTCTTCACTTGCTTAGAAAACCACGTGTGGGATTGAGTAACACTTGAACAATACTTTTAACTCACATACACTGCCTAAAAATATGATTTGCTGACTTGGTTTGCCAATGGAAACAGTCGTGTTGTGTTTTCCGCGTGATAAATAAACCCTTGTTTACAGATATTGTAGCTAAACGTAACGATGTCAGCTGGTATTACAACTTTAAAACTCCATATAGTTATGTTTATTCAGATTAAAGGGCGTTTCGCCAGCTGATAATACAGCACATTGTTACTGTGTAGGGGATTTTTAAAACGACTCAGAAGACCGATGTTTTATGTAAAATCTATTGCCTATTTGACATCTACAGTGAGGTTACTACTTATTTTTATGGAAAAATAAAGGCTCCATCTTACATCTGCGCTTCGAAATGTGTCCTAGCCGTTTAGTTGCGCAATATGTTAATGCTGAAGCCCAAACGTGCAATAATTATGTATAGTAATGTCCCAAACAACTGCCATACAATTCGACACTCTTCCTTTTTATATGACGCATGGCGTACGTTCAGTCACCTTGCAAAATGTATAATGTGCTCATAATACTTAAAACAGCATTTTGCAAAGAGACTCTCCGTGAGAAGGGCTGTTTCAGGTAGATTGGCTTCTCTCGCATTCCCCGTCTGATCAGCGTAATTGTCCTTTAACATTTAGTTATTAGTTACGTTGATCTTCAAGTTTTCGTAATTTCTGATTTTTTGGGATTGTGAACTCTTAGTGCGGAATAACTGTTTCGAACAGAAAACAATATGTCTGTACGCAATACAGTGAACAGACCCCATCGTTCACAGCAGAAGTTTAAGTTATGGGGGGAAATCTGCAAATATGTCACATATTGAAACATAAAACGTAATACAGCGGCAGAAAGTGAGTGTTAAAAGAAATTACGTTGTGTGGGAGGAAAGATTAACTTCCTATTTGTGGCAGGTGGGGGGGTGGTCTGGGGGGTGGGAGTATTTTTGAGGAATGCGGGTAGGCAGGTCTTATGCTCCGTGTGGGGGAGGGGAACCGCTTTGGGGTAAATTTCATCCTTGGTCACCGAAAGTCGACCAAAGAGGCTTCCCTGCAGTCCTTGTGGGCTTTGTAACCCAATATCGTACGTACATACATACGGTTGGTTTTAACATTAGAGACAGATTTATTGCTATATATTCATTTCGTCCAAACTTCTGTTTTATCATACCATAATTCATAGGAAGCGGTTATGATTCGCTATTGCTATTTTGACTGCTGATTAGAAGTGGGTTGGAATTGATCTTTGGCGGGTTTTTTTTCTTCCTCTTTTATTTAACGTACAATGAATTACGTATATATTTGCACATCTGGAAAATGTACATCACGTATTTGTTGATGAAAACCATACAATGTTAAAACGTTAGTCCCCACCCAACGCGTTTTTTTCTTAGCCTTTTTCGGTTTAGCCTTAGCTTGACCTGAGTAGGGTGAAAAATAGATGTACACATGCCTCTCACACAAGAGGCCTAAATATGCTTTGCCCGATTCCGTGTACTGTTGTCTAATTGTTACTGATTCCTATTTGGTAGGCTATACGATTACAAACCGGTCGTCTCTAATTCAAAGCCTTGTAAACAAGGTTGTACGATACATGCTGCACAGAGTCCGGGGGCCTTAAATCTATGCTACAGTTGATTTTACTGTTCTGATATATCGTGGAGTGCTGTTAGTCTGTAGGCAGGTCAAATCTTGCTTGACAGTGTGGAATCCCCGAGTAAAGATGTGAACTTGTAGTAGCTTGCCACACGTTGGTAGGCCAATGCAGGAATGCGAGGCCCTGCTGTAGAAAGGGAAACATCTAAGCGACACGTAGAAGTGCCCCAGCTATTTTCACAAGCATTAATCGGTCATCCTAATTATGTCTTCGGTTTGCAAACTATAGACGTATGATTTCAATTAGGAGTACATTTTAATTACGACCGTAAAGTGTGTGGCGATCTGTACCTGGCTTTTCAGTTACTTTTAAAAGGTGTGCGCATTTATAGTTGCAAAAACTTGATCAACATTGCGGTGAAATTTTAACAGAAAACGTCTTTTATTCGTATTTCTTACAAGTCATATTCCGTGGCAACTATTTATTGACGAAGAAAGAGTACCAGGAACACAGAACACAGGGATCTGTCACATCTGTTTTTTTGTTGTTTGTGGGGTTTTTAACGAGGGTCAAAGTGCGAAATTTCTGTCACTGAAATATACTCCAAGAAGTTGTTCGTATAGAATGCCGAATTTGTACGTTATTTTATTACAAAAACATGGAGATACAGTAAACGTACAAGTTTCTTTCACTAGGTTAAATGTGTGTCTTTGTAATACGTATATTTGGATAATTTTACCTTAACGTATGCATTTAATGTGTAATCGCCGAATGTGATGGTTTTCACAAGTGTAATAGGATTTTTTTTTTGCAAAAATAACATGGTTATTGAAATCGAATTGCACTGGAATTTAACATACAGTCCAGTTACTTTCCCATTTACGAATGTTGATTTTTAGTTAGGGTTTCAAGTGTCTCCGCGTATCTAAACATTTACAAACATAGTCTAGTTGCCGTTTCACATCATGAATAATTTAAAACTGGCCGAAGAATCTGCTATAAAATATAGTGTTTATCTTTTATCTTCTAGATATAGGCCTATGTAATTAATTTACTGCTTTGGATGTTGCATTTTTTGAAAAGCAGTAAATGAATTTAGCATATAGGGCATATATGTATAAAATTGGATTCTATGTAATAGGTTACTTGCTAGTAACGGTGGAAATACTAAATATGCAAATGGACTCCGTGTTAATGACACACTTTGCCCGAGTTAATACAGAGTTAGTAAACATATTAGTATTGACAAAGGTCTTGTCCTGCTCTCTCCCGCCTTTTGGTGGCTGGCTTTGCTTACGTATATCAGGGGACGGCAGGAACTCTGTCTGCCATTGCCGTTTGCAGCGCAAGCAATCTCTGTGGTAAATAACTGATCGATGAGGAATTCTTAAATTAGTCAGGAATCCGTGAATTAGGGGATTGTCTTGTCACTTCCATTTCCTTTTAATCCTTAGGAAAGAGGAAGTCTCTCTCTCTCCCTCTCCCTCTCTCTCCCCCTGCATGTGGAGAGAGAGAAGAGTGCAATGATGTTTGAGAGGACGGAGTACGCGTACGAGAAACTGAAACGTAGGAAGCAAGTATTTTCGCAATTTTTTTGTACAACACGTTGGATTCGAAATATCAGGTATTTTACGTATACGGTTGCGAATGTTATGCCTCTGTCACGTATATATATATTCGAAATAGATTTTTTTTTCGTTTTGTTCATGCTTCTTTAACATGTTCCAATGTTATTGTGATTGTCATTTATTGCAACGCGCTTACAACTGTAGTCGATTCCAACGTATGTTCATTTAGGTACAGGCGATCAGAATATTTGCCTGTGCGTTGCGTAACCATACAGATTATCAAGATTGGCTTTTAAGGTAATGTCATACAAACGCACATGTTGCTGTATATGAAAACTGGTAAATGCGTCGTGTGGTGGAATTGAGTTAAGGCTGAAATGCGGAGGCGAGGAATTCCAACTAATGGCTAATTTTTCAAGCACGCGCAATTCTCGTGCCCGCCAGCAGGGCGACGCGGAGTAAGGAATTCGCACGACGTCAGCACGAGGGCCACGTGACGCCCGTGCTAAGACGTGTGCAATTCCATTTGAAACCTACATAATTCCAAGCTTACAGGTAGGTGTTTTTGTCTCACGGTTCGTGTTCTTGCCATGATCAGCGTGTGACATCAATTGGATTTTTCTGTTCCGATAAGAACCTCAGCGTTGCCTTACAGACGAGACCCTATCAATATTGTCTCTGCTTTTTTGCTTATGGATGGAGTAGTGCAATATTGCTTATAGGGTCTTGGCTCTGAGGAATTTCCAGCAGTTTCTTTGCCGTGTGGAATTAATGTATTGCATGGTTTTCGTAGACGATAAAAATGTTTTTTTTTTCGAATTGCAGGCATTTTCGCGCTACATCTCACCACTTGGTTAGATGATTTGGTCGGGCCCCTTTCATAAGTCATGCGTGAATGATTTGGGCCCTTGTGTGGTAGGATGAAGTGTCTCCTTTTTGGAAAACTACTTCGACAGACACGGAGCTTTTAAATCAATTCTGATTTACACTGTGGAACAAGCCATTCGGGATGTGTGTGTGTATGTATAACTAAAATTCATTTTTCAGGTGACTCCGAAGACGACTAATTCATTCCTCACAACGGTTTATTAAAGGGAAGACTGAAATGCAGAGTTTCAGTCTCCGAGATGGTGGCCCCTGCGCCCTGGAACTAGGTGGTCCCAAAACTATTTGAATGGCGGCCAGTATGTTTTCTCTGTACTTAGCGCCATTTCGAGAATTCGAGGCAAGGAAAATTGCCATGTCTAAGTCGTAGGCTCTGGCTCTGTTTAATGCACGTCCTAAAAAACTGTGATGTAGGCCATTAATCAATATACATAACGCAATATAACACGTCTGACTTACAGTTTATTGTAGTGCGATATTTAGTATAGTACGATATGCTTCCATGTTAGTCTGGAGATATTATGGTACTGGATTTGTTCGACGTTTAGAGTGTCTCTTCTTGAATATGATACAGAACTACATGTGGATGGATGGTTTATTTTTCTGTAAGCTCCATATGTACGTGTAGTCAAACCTTAGTTTGGGTGTTTAGAAGAGTTGAAAGATGTACGTATTTTTTTAAATTAAATTTATGTTACGTAAATGTTTTATAGGCTATATGGTTTTATTGACACTTAGTCCATATAGATATGTTATATTGATGGAGGGTTTTTTTCGATTTAATTACACCATGTGACTAATATTAAAGGAATGGGTCTATTTAATTTGAAATGCGTGTTAAGATTGTTGCGTGATAGGTAAACAAGTAAAAATCTTTGACGAATTTTCAGCGTCTCGTATGTTGTTACTTTATCACAAGCCCTGCATATATTACCGTGGTTTAAAGGGCGATATTTTAAACGATTGATCCTCTGGGGTCCGCCTGAGTGTGGTCAGCAGCGAAGCGTGTGCTGATCACGTGTGGCTCTGCGCTTCGTCCAGACAGTGGCAGGAAGCCTGTTGCCTGAAACTCTTTCCCTGTTGCACTACTGTGGGAGCTTTAGCAAGCAGTGCAATAACGAAAGGGCATCAGTCTGTCGGGATGGCACTACAGCCGAGAGACTCACAAGTTAAGACGTTGTACTTCTTAAAAAAACTTTTAATAAATAACCAATGTTCAGTTAACTGCGTGTTTTCATTGACTTAACATTAAAACGATATGTAAGCGATGTCTCCGGTTTGACTGCAGATGTGTAAGTTTATTCAATTAATGTTTGTTTTTGGAAAAAGTGAAGTTTTTGTTCTGGGTCCGAAGACTATGGCAATTCTGAATGTAATGTATACGAGTAGGCTGCTTGCAAATGTTAAATCTACATCATCAAATTGCTGCACCTTTCGGATAAAGTATATTGCGAGGTTTTTGAAACGGCAAATAATTCGACCTTTCCGTGTCAAATTAATTGTAATCGTATAAAACCTCGTTTTCTGAAGTTGTTTTCACAGCTACAGCCCCGGACCGCGCTCCTCTACATATGAGGCCTTTTTAGCATTTGAATTCATTGCTATGGGAAACGTATTTGTTGCTTTGCAGGCAATGTCATTTTCATAGACAAAAGTCGCAACAAAGGAAATGGGAAGATGAAAAGGTCGACTTGTTAAGTATATCAGCCTATATTTGCAGCAGTGTAGCTGACGTATGTACTTGCAATAAAATAACTGTCGATAATAGACATATGTCAGAATTTCTTTTTCTTTCACATGGTTTATATTGTTTTGTTCGGTATTTGCACTTTACAGAACATCCTCACTACCATATACTTAATTTCCTAGCAC
>JAODKK010000039.1:32269201-32280750 GCA_026774405.1 Petrocephalus microphthalmus
GAAGTCCGAGGTACCACTGTATATTGAAAGAAATTACTTTGAAATGACTTGATTTATCAGGATTTTGTTTCTGGCCTGATTCAGCTTTTATTTAAATTTAAAATGGCTTTTCTGTTCCTCATTGCTGTTCAGCTCTCTCAGCGTCTTCTGTCTTTCTGCTCCAGGTTGTGTGGATGTAGGAAGACGAGGTTGAAATGGAACTGCCAAATCATGCCAAACAATTGCTGCTGCAGCTAAACCAACAGCGAGCCAAAGGCTTCCTGTGCGACGTGATCATCGTTGTGGAAAATGCCCTCTTCCGGGCGCACAAGAACATCCTGGCTGCCAGCAGCATTTACTTCAAGTCGCTCGTGCTTCATGACAACCTGATCAACCTGGATACAGAGATGGTCAATCCGTCTGTGTTCCGGCAGATACTGGACTTCATCTATACAGGGAAGCTTCTGTCCTCAGACCAGGCCAATGAGCAGAACTTCAATGCCCTCTTGACGGCGGCAAGCTACCTCCAGCTCCACGACCTGGCGGCCTTGTGTAGGAAGAAGCTCAAGCGCAACGGGAAAGCCCTGCCCGGCAAGCCCACTACACCCTGTGTTGGGCGCCCCCTCCGGAACCAGCGACTAGCCTCCACGCCCGTCACCCAGAACCGGTTCCCAGGCACGACGGAGTGCGAGAAGAAGCCGTCAGACGAGCTGCTGAAGGACAAGCTGTCTGACGACGAGCTGTTCATCAGTGGCCCCCTGCATCAGGCCTCCATCAACTCCCTCCATGGCTCAGTCGGCAAGAACGGTAGCAACGGCAACATCAGCAGTGGTAGCGGTGGAGACCAGGAGCTCGGCCTGGACCTCTCCAAAAAGAGTCCGTCAGCAGGCACTGCCACTGAGGAGGTGAGTCCCAACAGCCACTCCCAGGAATCCCCCGAATCTGCCTCAGTATCCACAACCAATAGTGCCTCATTCGAAGACTCAGCTACCAACCCCCAGAGCCTGGACGGGGCCGAGCCCATGGACGTAGGCGCCGTTGGCAGCTGCGAGGAAAGCAAGCCTGTCCCAGAGGCCGTCCTCCCCCGCAAGAGTTCCCGACAGGTCGCACGCAAGAAGGAATGGCCCAAGAGAGAGCCGGGTAGCAAGAGCAAGGAGCGGTCTTTGCCTAACGGCGTCATCAGCGGGCTTGCGGCCGGAGAGCATCGCTCGGGGAGTAGCGGCAGTGGCGGTGCAGGCAGTGGCAGCAGCTTCGCTTCTGACCACTCCTTCCCATGTAAAGAGGAAGAGGAGGAGGTGGAGAACGGGCAGGAGCACAGCGAGGATAGCGGGCAGAGCGATGGCGAAGGCAGTCACCCCAGCGCCAACTACGTGTACCGGCAGGAAGGCTTTGAACCGGCCTTCGGGGACAACTTGTATGTCTGCATCCCATGCGGCAAGGGCTTTCCCAGCTCGGAGCAGCTCAACGCCCACGTAGAGACACACACAGAGGAGGAGCTCTACATCAAGGAGGAGGCCGCTTACGTCAAAGAGGAAGAGGCCGAGGAGGAGGCAGAAGACCTGTCTGCACCCACGGCGCCGGCCAGCTTTGGGGCTGAACCTCGGCCGTTCAAGTGCTCGGTGTGCAGCAAGAGCTACAAAGACCCGGCCACGCTGCGGCAGCACGAGAAGACGCACTGGCTGACCCGGCCCTTCCCCTGCAACATCTGCGGCAAGATGTTCACGCAGCGCGGCACCATGACGCGCCACATGCGCAGCCACCTGGGCCTGAAGCCGTTCGCCTGCGAGGAGTGCGGCATGCGCTTCACCCGGCAGTACCGGCTGACGGAGCACATGCGCGTGCACTCGGGCGAGAAGCCCTACGAGTGCCAGCTGTGTGGCGGCAAGTTCACCCAGCAGCGCAACCTCATCAGCCACCTGCGCATGCACACCTCGCCCACGTAGACGCCAAAGACGCCAGCCGCCACGCCACGGCCGCGCTCCCGTCCCCAATCTATGTGCACGCGTCGGGATGGGGGAAGATGCACGCGGACCGTCCAGTGAAGAGCTCTTGGCAAGGGCCATTGGCATCCAAGCGAAACCAACAGGAGAGTTTCTGAAGTTACCCCTGGGTATGATTCAATGCTGCCAGAGGTTTTATTTTCTTTTATTTTTGAAATACTTGCTGTGATTGCGACTGGGATCCTGCAATCGCATTGCGACCCACCCGAAGCTCCCGACCACCAGACCTCCCGCAAGCTTCTCCTTCACCTACCCTCTTCTGGGTCAGCGCCGTGAGATCTGTCGGCTGTCGGGGTCACTCGCCGTCGATGCGTAACTCTTTAAGGTTACACACGTCAGTCCTCCAGCCCAGCAAGCTGGTGAATATTGGGAAATGGATTCCACCGTACATGTAGGCAATAATTTCATTGTGATTACGCTCCCTCAAAGCATTGCTACAATTGACGCACAAGAGTCAACAGTGTGGGCCGGGCCCAGGCTATCGAATTGGGAGCATGGTGTGGTCTTCTTAACTGTGGTCAGATTATTTTAGTATTCCGAACATGCACATCCTGCTCACGGTCGTTTAATAGTGCTTTTAAAAGTAAGGGGTGGAGTTGTCTTTGATATGTTTTTGTTGTGATGCGCTCATTTTCTTTTCTTTCTTTTTTTGTTTTTTTTTTTTTAAAGCAAATAGTAGAGGTACTGGATCTTATTGGAAAAAGATGTGATGTTTTCTGTGAATGTCTCTGAACTGGAAGAATTTGGGGTTATTTGTGGGTTTTGAGGTGGGGTGGGGGCTGCATTTGTTGGTGTAGGCCGGATTTCCAGTTTTATTGGTACATTTTGTTTTTATTTTTGTGTCTGTATAGCTTTCCTCCCCCCACTGGAAAAAAGAAAAACAAAACGAGTCTGTTTAAACTGACTTATCTTGCTACCTCTTAATTATTCTTAAGAACAATACATTGATTAGTGGAAGTTCCTTAATGTAATTAATTGTATAAAGTGTGTAGAATACAGTAACTTTTAACCTAATGCTTTAACCTGCCCATCTCTCAACAAAGGTTTTTAATGCTAGATTTTATGCGGTTTGTTTTTAATGGAGGGATTTCCTGTCGGAGCTTTTTTTCAGAGGGGGTTCCTGTGAACTCGCATCGCCCCTCTTTGACGTACTGTACGTTCCTCGCCTTGCCTTGCCTGGCGCAAACGGTCGATCGTAGGTCAGATGTGCATAGTTGTTCCAAAGAGCTAATGAATGTCAAGGAGGAATGAGTTAAACTAACTTGCTTTGCTAGAGAAGTTCATAACCAAAGTTGAAAAAGAGATGTGCTTAAATATATAGCAGACTAAATTATTTCGCTTAATTTTTTCCTTTTACTTGTACAAAACAGATTGTGATTTTTATTCTAGGTTTAGAAGAAAAGAACTCTACAATTATTAAGTGGTATAGGAATTTTGACCAATGACTATTTATGACCAAGGACTTTTTTTTTTTTTTAATCTTCCTCTATGGTTTGCTAGTAAAACTTCTGCTGATTGGTGGGCTGGTAATACTGTAAACTTTCGGATCTAGAAGTTTGCAGCGTTCCCTTTTACTCTTTTTAATGTTACAAGGGCCTCATCACTTTATTTACCTGTCTTTATCAGGATTTTATAGCATTTCTGTTTTCACCTCAGACCAAAAAAAAAAAAAAAGAATTGTTAAAATTATAATCATTTTTAATGTGAAGTTCCTTTGTTAGTTTTGGGGCAGGCTTGTTATGGTTGGGTTTACGGACACACTGGGCTGTTTCTCGCCCGTTCAATCAGCATGCTTTTCATTGGATTAATTTGAATTCGACCCCCGTCGATTTGTACCTAATAATGGTAATCGGCAAACCGATCTTCAAGAAAGAACCTTTGTTCCTGTGAGATGGTTCTCCAGCCATCAGCAGTTACCGTCCAGTGTGTCGTACGCCCTGTGCAAACGTGTGGAGGGACCCCGAGTGTGAGCCTTCCGTCTAGGCATTCCTCTTATGTTTGTCCTTGGGTAGTGCCCTCCCCTCCATCTCATCTTTCCTAGAATGTCTTCTCTTTGCGATGTAGCTGTGGTCAGACTTGTGCTCTATTTGAAGGCACCGGCATAACTGGATTTTATTATTTTTTCCTGTTACTCCTACACAATCCTCCCTCATAACTACCTCTACTCAAAAACTGTCCTTGAATTAAGTGCACGAACCAAACTCCCATCAAACCGTTTTGAGGGCGTATGTGCTGGCCATTGGGATACTAATATCGTTTGCCCGCCCTCCCACCCCATTTATGTAGCATAGTCTTTTGGGCCCCAGAAATTCCAGGCAATTCCAAAAAATACGTTTCCTCATTTTCCAATGAGTTCCCGTGCAGCTTCATTGGAGGGACGAGACATGGTGCTGTTTCGGCTGCCTTTGCCGGCTTCTCCCACCCCAAATATGCTGATAACCAGGTTGTGTTGCCTTCAAACAGTTCTGTACCTGTCAGCACTTACGCAGTACAGGCTAAAGTCTGATGCTCAGAGTAACATCTAGCTCTCCACAAAGATGTTGCCGCAGTGGAAGGATGGTTTTCAATTTCTTTTTTTTTTTATTTTTATTTTTTTTTTTATTTTTTTTTTAAAAGATGAACTCCAAACTGTGACAATACTACTCAAAACCTTCAGGGATGGTTCTGCACCTTTGAGTGCTGGACTTTCAGCTACATTTGTAAGACATAGTATTGTATCGATTTCTGTATTTTAATTATGGGAAAACAAAACACTAGTTTCATATGTAAGATTTTAAGATGGGGCGGGGTCTACTTTTTTCACTTAAACAGAAGTCCTTGACAAAAGGCAGGGCAGCTCAGAACAAGCCTACTTTTAGTCATTTAGTTCCTGAATGTTTTCAAATAGTCACAAATTGTATTAAAAAAAAAAAATTAAGAAAAAGCTCATACCCAAATCCACAAACCTATTTTTTAAACCAAAGCACATTTGAATGATTATGGAACCTTGTGTGGCTCAAAAAAAGATATGTATGTATTTATCTCATTGTTTACATAAACTTTTACAGTTTCAGACCTCATTTGAAGTGAGACCAGTCAGGGTTGTGTGTGCTTTTCCGTAGTCTGCTGCCAAAACAATAGTGAGGATCATGGCCGGCCCGGCCGAGCGCGTTGGGGACGGGCAGGGGCAGCCCGCCGGGGCCCCGGCCAGCTGGCTGGGCAGGCCTTTCACATGCCTCTTTTGTGGCCGGCCAATCTGGCCCTCTGCTTCACCGAGGCACACGGCTGCCGGTTGGGGGAGGGTGCTGCATCTTTGTCCCCCCCCCCCCCCAAAGGGTTTTGTTTCTAGTAGCTGTTGTGATACTCATCTCCGATACCCCAACGATCTTTCGGTGAGACCCCACTGCTGCTTGAGTTTGTCCTAAAAACGTGTATATAAGCTTGTTTACACGAGGGTGGGGCTGTCAAGTGACAATGGTACCTCCTAAATAATCCCCTCAGGATTCCTTTTGGTTTGTTTCTAGCCCTTATTCATCAGTGGTAATGCTTACATTGCATGCGAATCCTTTTTCCATGGGAATTGACTGTGAATTATTGGGTTTCTCTGTAGGTGTTCGGTTATTTGAGTAACTTTCTTGAAACGCCTGCTGTCTCTATCGGAAAAGCAAACAATCTCAGGCTGGACTCACTTCAATCAAAGTTGGTGCAAACACTTATTGACAGTGTTCTTTTTTATCAAATGTCTATTATTGTCAGTGATGAATGTATTTATTTTCTTCCGATCCTGTTTTCACTTTAGCTGAGAATTCACTCTGTGTGAAACGAGGTGTTTCCAGGGTCTGTCTTGGTTTTTTTTTTTCCCCCCTTTTCTTTTTTTTTTTTCCTCCTCTTCAGGATTTCAAGCTGAGAAGCAAGACACACAGAACATAGCCATAAACCCATATCCTGTGAAGTTACTGCGGAGACCTGAGGCATCGGCTCCCTCAAGGCCAGTGGCGCGCCGTGCGGTTCTGACCACCTCTGATGACGCCTATGAGCACTCTCTGGCTTTTTGTTGTGCGCTATAGAAAAACCGAATGTTTTCATGGTATTTACACAGCGTGTTTTTTTTTGTTTTTTTTGTTTTTTAATCCTTCACGTGACAATTCCTTCCCCACGTTCTGTCACTTGCTCCCGCGTGACGGATATCCCAAATGTAGCTTTGCTCTATGTGTGATCTGCTGGCCGGGGTGTTTATGTCCAGCAGAGGCTCGAGGCTTCAGCTTCACCACCTTTCCACCAAAAAATAGACGCATCAGACCTGCTCTCTTCATGCCAAAGCTCGCTGGGGAAATGGGGCCTTTGATTTCTAGCTCCTCTGTGTCGAACATCTTTCCTTCTCCTCTGTTGTTTTTGTTTCTCCTCGTCTTCCCTCCCGGTGTGCAGATGTGGATGGAAATAGCTTTATGAAATGCACTTTGTGCTTCTGTGAAGCTCCTAAGTCGGCCCTGGATCTCACATACCAGTCCACGCTCTTCTCATTACCTCATTGTAGTGCTGTAATTTTTGTTTTTGTTCTTATCGTGTCATAATGCAGTGTTAAAAAGCTTTAACAGTAGTGATATCAGGGACTCAGGACTTAAATTATCACTTCTTTCTGAAAGCTGCTCCACATCGGCCCACTTCTCTTTGACTTTCCTGCCAGAAGCCATCGTTTCTGATGCACATTTTTGACTTCTGTCCCCCCCCCCCCCACTGATAGCGTCCAGTGTCAGACCCCCCCTCGCCTCTTTCGGCAGACCAAAACAAAGCAGGCTTTCTGCTTTTAAAGCTTTAGTGACTCTGACTCCTTACTCTTTGCCACGTCAATAAATATTAGAGTTTCCCTGGTTGGTTCCAACAACACCCAAAAAAAATTATTATAATATATATAATTATAATGTTCTAAAGAAGAAAAATCTTGCGATTAATAGAATGTATGTTTTAAACCAGTACAAGACAATATAGCTGCTAATGTGGTACTTGAAAAACACGTTTTTTAAGAAAAAAAAATCCTTTTGAATGTCCTCTACTGGTTAATCTGGTTGTACAGTTTAGGTGGCTAATTATATATAAGAAGGGTGAAAATGCATCGAAACTGTCAAATAGGCTGCCATTCCTTTCTCTGTCTGTCTGTCTCACTCACACTCTCTCTCTCTCTCATACTCACACGCACACACACGCGCACACACACACACACACACCTCGAGCCCCTCTCGCTCGTGGCAGCACTCGGCCAGCTGATCCCTCCCCCCAGAGCACCGATTCAGGTCTGGGCCGGCGCGCTGCGGCCCCCGTCAGTGTCATAGTTACTCCACTGTACAGCTTCGAGCTGATCTCAGCGTTCACAGTGTCTCAGTCTTAATGTACAGCAGTGTGGGGAAAAACAAAAAACAGACAACTGTTATTTTATGATCTTTTCATTAAAAGCTTGATCGAAAGACCCTTGGCTCGGTTTGTGTTTGTGCTGCTGCGTCTGGGGTGGGGGGTGGGACCCCCCCCCCCCCCCCCCCGACTCCTGCCCACCCATCCCCCACGTCCCTATCATCACACAGGCAAGGTGTGGCACCGCTCTGCAGTGGGGCTTCCACTGGGCTCTCTGGGAGCAGCTTCTCTGAAAAATGTGAGCCAGTCCTCTCAGGCACCAACAGCTACTCCAGCTTTAACGTGTGTGTGTGTGTGTGCGTGTGTGTGTGTGTGTGTGTGTACACATATATGTATACACATTATTTTTATACATTTTACGTTTAGTGTGTGTGATATATGTGTATATATATATATGTATGTAGATATATACACATACACACACTGTATATGGAATCTGAAACGGGTTTGGCAGTGCAGGCCGCAAGCGCTGCAGGGCAGAGCAGGAGTGTGTAGATACCGCGTCCTGCACGGGCCTGGCATGCACGCCCTGCAGTGGGGCTGGCCGAGGTCTCCCTGTTACGCTGGCATGTGAGCGACCCGTGATTGATGAGGCTTTGTAGGGGGTGGGTGGGGGGTGTTTGCGGCCCCCCCTCTCTGTGTATGCTGAGGGTCATATCTGCTCATACAGGCTCGCTCCACATTTTTGTTTCTACTTGTCTTTGTGGGGGGGGGTTGGGGTTGGCATTTTTATGGTCGCTGTGCGGGTTATAATGTGGGCCCCCTTCAGCAGTGCCCCAAGTGGTGTCACATGCCAAATGACCCTGAATGGGGTCACTTCAGCAAACAATGAGGCGGGTGTTGATACTCTACACTGCCCAACCCCCCCACCAGCCAGAGCCGGAGAGGGAGGGCCGAGCTGAAGGACAGATGTGCTACATTTCAGAAGGTTATGTGCTTATATGGGTGCTGGTGGGGTGGAGATTAATGCATTTCTTTGTAATAATATTTTACTCCTTATTTCTCAGCAGAATCTGTCAGTCAGAGATCTTCTGAGCTCATTTTATGTTTCTGCCTGATCTTGTGACTGAGTAACTGGTTACAAGAAACACCCATAATTAGACGGTAACGACCTACGCATGGAGGGAATTTCCTAACGCTGGCCAGTGGGCTTTTCAACTTTGTCTCTACACGCCTTGGGTGCCCCAGGGTGCCATGCTTACTGGGGAATGTGCAAGGGGTCAAGGACCCCTTAAAGAACAAGTGTGCCCTCTGCTTGCCTGTGCAAAATATTATAATTGCGTTTTTAATTACATATTTTGATTTATTTCTATAGGTATTAGCTAAAACTGATCACGGTGACTGTTTGTCGGATATAAGAAAAAGACCCTTTTGGTCACAAGCCGTGGTCTTGCTGAACTACCTGTATTTAATGAATAATTGAGTATTGTAGTTAATGATTTATTAACAAAATGAGGACTGCCTGTGATCCTCTTTGAGGGAGGTAGACGATGCTTTAAAATATGGTGGGTACATGCGTGGCTGCCAGCGTGCCCTTCCGAATGACACGTGAGCCGAATTCACTTTGTAAATAACCTCGGATGAAAGTGTAAGACTGAGCTTTTGCAGATAGATGCATAAACCACACTTTCAACTTTAAGCCATTATTTATGTTTGCAATTCCATTCTGCAGATCTGCCCTGCCACAAGCTACACTTAAACATTCACACATGTGATCAGATCAGATTTCTCAAATTGCCCCTGTCTGCTTTAGAAATCCACCTCAGCAAGGCATGTAAAGCAAAACAGAAATAAGGCCAAATTCTGCAGTCCTGAACTTGAAGAAGATGATTTTCTCCCTCTTGGGGGGGGAACCTCCGGTAGAAACGTACCATGCTGTTGGCAGTTTCTCTCTTTAAATTGATTTTTTGATTTTCGTTCCTGCGAGGTAATCGGTCGGCCTTGACTTCCTTTTTCTGGGTCAAGGTGCATCGATGGTCTGTAATAATTTGATAATGCATTAATAATGCATACTATTGACGAGTGGTAGTCAGGGAGTGGGAGTGAGTCCCAGTTTGACTCAAAGCCCAGCTGTAGATCACGAGCATCTCAAGGTCTAAGGTGGGAAGGGAGATGCTGGTATTAAGCCCTCTGGTACCACGGTATATGCATATAGAGGTGCTCACCTCTGCATCACACACCAGTGAGCACACAACCCTGAAATCCCAAGTATAAACATATCCGCATGCCCCTTTTAATAGGAGTATTACGGCATAACATTTCAGCATGCACTTCCAGCCTCGTCGTGCTGTAATTTTCAAATCAGCCCAGAGACTTTTCTCTTCTCAAGCTAATTTAATGAAAGTACATAATCAGTGCTAAAGGTTAAAATATTTTTTTAGGATGAAATGTATTTACTGTGAATGTAATGCTATTTACATCACATTCATGGTGTCCCGCGGCCTTGTGGCCTGCACTGTCTGGGAGGCTGTGGGGCCCTCATGACCCTGACTAGAATAAGAGGTTAGAGGATGGATGGATGGATGGATGGATAGATAGGTCTAATTTTTACCCACAATCCTGTAGTACATAAGCAATTCGGGGATTTGATGGATGGATGGATGGATAGAGGTCTAATTTTTACCCACAATCCTGTAGTACATAAGCAATTCGGGGATTTGATGGATGGATGGATGGATGGATGTTTGCTTGCTTGTGATACAGATTCTCTGTGCTGCAATCACCGATGTGTGCAGAGTGAACAAAAAGACACCTTGATAAATTTGCATTGACTAAATAAACTAAGTAGTCTGTACGTTGTCCAAGTGACAGGAAATGGGGTTAAAATGTATTCTTTGCGAAACACACACATCTCATCTCATGCCAGTTTCACAGCCCATTGTCAGCCCTGAGAAGGATTTCTTTTTCCTTTGGCTTTCTTCGCTGGTTTCCTGTATCCCCAGACACTTTCCATAATACCCGCAACCTGTGACGGGCCTGTTGCAGCCGTGGCAAATCCTCACCGTGAAGTGAAAGGGTGGGAGTGCAGAAAGGCGCGAGGAGGAAGGTGTCAGCGGGCCGGGCCGCGGGGAGCGGACAATGCGGAGCCAGGTGCCCATTGTGCGCTCGGCGCCAGCTGTCCCTTTTAAAGCCGATCAATGCGGATGCAGAATACCTGCCTCCCCAGAAACCAGTCGCCGCTTCTTTATTTTTTCTTCTAGAACTTTCCTTTTCTCTGTACCGCTGACTGAATGGAGCCAACTGGCAGTTGTGGCGCTGACGGCGAGCGGCAGAGAAAAGCCCCCGCAGGTGGTGGGCATGGGGGTGGGGGGGCCACTTTAGCATAGGGGCCTTTTCAGTGGGTACATCAGCACCGCGCCTGTTCCCTCTCCCAGTGTCCGCGCCCCTATTTACACAGTGCCATGGCCCACTGCAAATGCCCTTTCAGGCCATAATAGGATCTTTGGCTTTTTTTCGGGGGGGTGAGGGAGAACCCATTCGTGTCCACCTGCTTTTCCTGCTCCTGTCGGCCTCCTCCAAGAGCCTGCAGCCGTTGGGGCTGAGCACAGGGCTGCCAGAGAAGCACCTTGGCGGCAGGACGGGGTGCAGGGAAGGCGGTGGCCAGGCGCACTCTTATTCTGCTCGGTCGTTCAGCTGGTGTTCAGCGTCTGCATAGTTGTGCAGCCGGGCTTCCAGTGCGCAGAAGTCAGACCGGGACGATCGTGGCTGTGCTGCAGGACGCCCCCGGGGAGCTGAAGCAGAAACCTCCAGGTCACGTGTCCTGACTCTGCTTTTGATCACTTCACAGGAATATTCGCTTTGTTCCTTATGCATCTGCTAAATGTCAACAGCATTTTTTATAGTTCTTATAAGCCATGGAGGCAATGACCTCAATCCCCCTTATTTCATTATGAGATTCAAACTAATTTTTAAAGCACTTATTCCAAGAGGACACAGGTGCCTGACACCTTTAGGGTTGTTGGTTTGAACCTGACCTCCACTCTCGCTGTCAAGAATGCAGTTAGGCTCCTTGGCATCTGAGGCCAGGGGCGTGTAACGCGAGGGGAAGTTAGGACCATTCCAAGGGTGCCTGAGTGACTGGGGTCCTAAAAGGTTTAGAACATAATTGGATTGATCTGGTTTGGGGGCCCAATACAATATGCTTTCACGGGGCCCAAAATATTTAGGAGCGCCCCTGTCTGAGGCTCA
>JAODKK010000039.1:32658400-32671307 GCA_026774405.1 Petrocephalus microphthalmus
TACTACTGCAATATAAAATGAATTTATTTTATGGCTTTTTACACATCTTTACCAGGGGTGCCAATAATTGTGGAGGGAGCTATATTCGCGTGCATGCACCACAAACACACATGTTTGTATTCATACTGTATCTTTGTGGGGACCAACCCTAATCCCAACAATGACATCTTAACCCCTACCCAGCCGTAACCTTAACCATGAGAATCCAAACAAAATTCAAGACCTTTGACATTTTTAGGTTTTTGACTGCAGTCACAGATTTTCATAAAACTGAGTTTACCCTTGCAGCAACGAAAAAATGGTCCACATAATGTCAAAATAACAGGTGGGAAGATTTGGTCCCCAAGATGTAATATACACCCTCCCCTCCCCCCCAACACACACACAATATGATCCGTTCATTTAACATACTACAGGGAAATTCTCAATGACCGGAGGTTTGCCTCATAGTAAATCCCGAGTTACTCAGTTCCAAGCAGTTCTTACATATCGGGGCTGAGGTAAGAGTCACATGGAAGCTGGCAAATCAGAGGCCCTGACTTTTGAAAGACATCGGGAAGCGGAAACCCCACTGTGTCACTTCCCCTGCAGTAGCGAAAGCTCATCGATTGCATCAAACTAGAAGATGACCACAAGGCACTTCCGCTGTGTTGCTTGCACGTCCCCCCCTGACCCCCCCGCTGGATTTCCCAGATCCCGCCTAACATCATCACATTTCTGCTGGGTGAGTCATGCTCGGCCAGTTTTCACTAGATCCTGCTGCTGAAGCTTAGGGCAGGCATGCGTGTGCGTGAGAGGGGGGCGCTCCGCAAGCTGGGACCGGCACCAATCAGTGGCCGAAAGCTGGGGGGGGGGGCAAACCCTCTGGTTCTAAGAAAACACACCGACATCTTTGGATATCAGCCCATCAAGCTGCACAGGAAGAAAAACTCGACTTGTTGTAACGTGAACCGACGGAGGAACAGAGAAAATGAAGCCCTTTGAAGAGCAAAAGCAGGCAGACTTGCCCAAAAACCACCCTGTGGCTCCCTGATTACATCTCAGTCATCTAAATAAATGTTCTACATTTTTACCAGATGATAGAAAGTAACATAACCAAGGCAGTAGTTACAACAGAACCTCGTCGTGTGTAAATCTGAAAGACGATAATTATATTCTGACAATTTTTTGTCAGTGCTGGCTAATTTTTAAAAGTAAGTTTAAAAAAAAAGCATAAAAAATAAATAAAGATGAGGAACAGTTGTAGAAACACCTCCAGAAAGTAAGAATATGATATACACACAACCAATTTTAAAGAAGTCTATTTATTTATTTAAAACAAAACAAAAAAACGCATGTATTTGACAAACTTTGGGAATTAAATGAGTGTGAGACCCAGTCGCCTTAATGTAACTTACATGTATCCAGACTTTCCAAATGCACAAGTGTAACCTCAGGAGGTGTTCTGGGCTGGATCCAACACTCAAATGAGCTACTGCTCCCCAGGCTTGGGAACCAGAGGGGTGACAGCTGGAGAAGCCAGCAGCAGGCCCCCAGTCTGTCATCATGTCCTATGCTGCAAACCCAGGCCCATTCAAGCCGCGACATGCCTTAGTAGTTCCCACACCTACTGTATAGCAGGTGAGGCCTTGCAGAGTTTTTGTGTGTTTCAGCTAAGAACTGACAAGCCTATAAAACAATGTGGCATCAGGGTTGTTTTATTGCTAAAACACTGCTTAATGGGCACACGTCTATCCAACCATTAGTTAATATTACGAAGCTGTGGCCTACAACAACCCTCTGGGTTTGTGCTGAGAATAGAAACCAATCGGTCACTATATGGTCAGTAATTCCTGGAAAATCTGAGATCCACCAATGAGGAATCTGCCTTTCAAAAGTCCGCTTTGTAGCCGCCCTCACAGCTTTGAAGGCTCAATTTAGCATGGTATATTTTCAGGTCCAAGTTAAATATAGAGGTTGGAACTCCCTTTCTGATGTCAAGGTTCCTTCTGAGCATAATTAAACATAATTAGAAACATTTCTGGAGAAAGCGTTATTGACTGGGCTCCCATTGCTGAAGTAATGTGCTCAGATATCCATCTCCACTGAAAGACCGTGAATCATGTGTGGAATGCAACTACGCAACAGGGATAGTATCGATTTGCTCACCTAGCCGTTGTCTTACCACGGCCCTGTCAAGCTGTGCTTGCATCACTTACATTGCTAGAGACATCCTCACCACGTCCACCGTTCTTCTATTTAAAGGCAGGCGACGTCCACAGGTATGGCATGGACTATTTTTGGTCGTGTGTGGCACCTCCTTCGCTGCATTCCTGCAGCCCGCCATGATGACACCGGTAGTGACAGATCAGCCTGGGAAGGGCAGGTATGAGTCTCAGGGTGTGAAAATGGGAAATCTGCCCAGTCTCAAGTTTATATTTAAGTGGCAGAATTCTATGCGCTCTGTAAACATTAAGCCCCGAGCTATGCAGGCCTACACCCACGGGAAGGGAACAGAATGTGATGCTGCCTATTAGCATTGTTATAATTTAGCCATTAGCTGATGCTAATACTGAAGGATATGCAGGCTACGTCACACATAGAACAACACATGTATTATAAAAATGAATCTACGTACATGCATTGGTACATTCATACACCATGGTAGTGCCTTTATGACATTAGTTGGGGGATGGAAGACATACTGGATCATTCCATTTTAATTCAACAAATTTCCGAAAACGTTTTTTTATCACCATTCTAGGCTTTAATGAAATGTGGAATTTCTTTCTTAAATTCCCTTTCAGATATAGTGTCATGCCCTGCCTTCCTGCCCCTCCTGTTTGCTCCCTAGTGTGGCTCTAATGGGCCACACCTGTTATGTGTTAGTCTTACCTCTCATTCCTGCCCTCATGTTAACTCACTCCAGCCGGCTCTTGTAGTGATCCCGTGGTAATCCTTGTTATGAAGGCTTCTCAGTCCTGTGCGCCCCACTCCAGTCATTGAGTTGTGTGGTTTAGTTGCCTGCATGTTAGCCTCTCTGTTTGATCCCCTGTGATCCTGTTTATTTTCCTGATCTGTTAATAAACCCCTTTTGTTTGCCCTAAAACCTGCTCTTGCATCCTCCGTTCCATCACAGCATGACATATAGCACCAGTTCCACACTACGGGTAGCAAAAAATTTAAATTCAGAGTGGCTGTAACAAAAAAGAGCACATTTTCATGGTGTGGTCATATGTAACTATTGCAGAAGTCTAAGGTCAAAGTTCAATTTGCAAGATGCATTTTTATGACCTTTGGTCATTAAAAAACAGTGAATGGCTCAGAGTAACAAGTGATTTTTCATAATAAAATATGTATGTATATGTACTACAGTCGACCCTCCCTATCCACGGAAATTGGTTCTGGGACCCCTGTGGATTCTGAATTCCGCAGATGTTCAAGTGCCTTATATTAAATTGAGTAATATTCTCATATAACCTATGCACATCCTCCTATAAACTTTAAATCATCTCTAGATTACTTTTAAAACCTAATACAATGTAAATAGATGTTATACTGTATTTTTTATGAAATAATAACAAAGAAAAAAGTCTGTGTATATTCAGTACATACGTAACTTGTAATAGGCTACATAAAGAAAATATCACTTTATGTACGGGCTGTCACGACTCAAATTCGGAGCAAAATGGTTAAAAACATGTAAAACACGGTCTGTGACAGAAGACCTCAACCCCAGCAGCCCAGCCATCATGCCAGGTCTTCTGGCTCCTGGCCCCCGAGACCAAACACTGTCCACCCACCAAGCAGTCCAAACACTGCTGGGAACAGGGAACCAGCCTCCAGGCTGAGGTGAAGCAGAAGGCAGACTCAATGGCAGAGAACTGGAGAACCTGGACCAGGGACCAGGGAACCTGAAAGGGACAATATACACAAAACCCAAGACACGTGCAAACCCCCAAAGACAGGACACCGGCAGCACAGCACACCAGCTGTGGGATGCTGGCCACCTGGCATCAGGGAGCCCTCAACACAGAAGCCGGCTAAGCAGAAGCCCAAGGCCAAACACCAGTCAACACGGACGATGAGCACCAAGCCAGCCACACCACTAAGCCAGTACCTGCTGGCCACTGACGCACACAAGTTGATCTACACAAGCAGAAAACCCAGAAGAGCGGACAGCATCAGTGCAGCACACCAGCTGTGGGAAGCTGGCCACCGGGCATCATGAATCCCTGAGCCCTAAGCTTCACTGGTAGTGATGATGACTTAAAAGAAGCTGGGCTCTGAAGCCCAGCCAAAGCATACTGACCACTCTGATTAGGGACCCGGGCCATTATGGCAGCTGCATGATACTGGAAATTTCAGATAATGTGATTTTTTTTTTGCCGAAAAATATTGCAATATTAATAAAGCAAAAAGTTCAAAGTGATCTTAAAATTTCTCACAAATCCATCTATGAATGATTTAAACAGCAAGGATGAAAATGATTACGATTGTCTCGGAGCGCACATGCAGAGCTCGCGCAAAAGCAGCGGAGGTGAACTTTTTTTTTTAACGTACTAGATAATCTTGAAAAGGAATAATTATTAAAACTGCAAAGCTTGCTAAGTTTCCTTTCCAAGTAACATGCTTTGGTGAAACTTAAACCCCCCCACACTCGCTGAATCTTATCACCAGGATTTCAAAATACCAGCACTGAAGTGCAAAATAATGCAGTTTTTGAAAGTGCTGTATACTGCAGTATAATATGCGGACATTATGAAAGTATGAAAAAGCCTGATCTCAACCCAACTAACAATCACGGTCCTTGCGAGGTGAGAATGCGCATAAAATGCAATGTCAATGTTAATATCGCACATCGCCCAGTTCCAGTTGTGACAGCTGGTTCGCTGTGCAGGCCGAGCCTGCATGTCACTTACTAGCAACAAACTTTGTGTATCCCAAACCCCTTACACCTGAGTAAATTATGTCAGACAGACTTGTCCTGTGGATTAGTCAAGGAAAATGAGAACTGTGTGAGTTTTTCTTTTGTATCAAGCAGCAAAAATACTGTAGCATGATGTGTTTGATTTAATTTGCCTTTCTTGACATTATTCGGCATTTGCACACAGTGATTATGATGCTGACACCAAATACCATACAGTCCTAGTTATAAATAGAGAAAAATTAATTATCTGTCTCATACACACACACACTGTGTTAATACTCACCACCAACACCCAGAACTACACATTACTTAATCTGCATGGATTCAGCGTAGTGCTCAGTGTGTGGCAAATTCAGGGATCTTTCTGGTTATTTTTTGCCTGGAATATTTTCGATCAGTTGTTAGTTCTGTGTGTCTGTGTGTGGGGGGGGGGGGGGGGCAAAAATTCATACTTGCAGTAAAGAGATCACGTCATGCAAAAGCAATGTGCGCATAGTTTTGCTGCCACATTTTACATTGCATATTGCAATGTTATTTTCAACCCACAACAATTCAAAGAGGAAAAAGTTTAAGAAACAAAATATTTTTGGAATGTTATCTTATTTGATAAGCTGAAAAAAAGACTGGGGCTTTTGGACAAGTTTATTTTCCTGGACATGAACTTGGGTGGCCTTTTACACACAGGGCAACATAAGGTTAGATTGTTAATCGCCTGTAAATACTTGGGGGTCACTGGAGAACATACAGTGACTCAGTGAAAACTGTCATCATGTTCTTACAATTGTTGTCCATGTTTTAATAATATCCTACATTCATTTTGAGAAGCTTAATATGGCAGGGTAACGAACAGATAGAGAATTACTGAAATTACTGAAATGACTGAAATGGCATAAACGAATCTCACACAACTCATATCTAAGACATCAGACCTCATCGACATTTTATCAACATGCCCAAGATGCCACACGAGTGCATAATAGCTGAAAACCGGAAATCCTTTGTTATCATTTTTGACAGTTTGATGACTGACAAATTTTGATGAGGATATCTGACATCTTGAACAGGTCTTATAGAATGATAACAAGTGTGGGCCCTCAAATTCGGTAGCCCCGCTTGACTAAAAAACATTCCTGCCACAACCCTCTCAGACGCCATGATGTTACTGCTCACAACGGCAGGCACCTTCCTTCCTCTTTTTGCTGTATGCTAAGATTTTTTAAGAATTGCAAAATACACAGATTTTTTTCATCTATTCCACGGCTGAAACGTGACAGATTCATGCACGTTTAGCTCACGAGTTCCCCCAGAAGTACTGCTAGATGTAAGGTCCTATCCAAGGGTCAAAGTGGGGGTGTGTAGCTGAGAAAATATAAGACTGGAATATGATGTTATCTGTCTTTACATGTTCCATGGAAGTGATAGTTCAACAGCCCATGAATCCAGTGTCATGTTCCATAAGAAAATAATACAGATTTGAGAAGTGGGTCAGATGTTAGAACCATCCCTCTGCATGTGCACAGTGTAAAACACTTAGGGCAGAAACCTGATTTTCCTTTCCATTCTCTCCTGCTGATAGTTATAACGCTTGCGACAATACAAAAAGAACAACGATAATAATGGCAGCATTGAAACACAATCCTAGTATGACAATAAGTATTGGTTTCCAAGAAACTCATGACTGCGTAATATAATGACAATGTCATGTATAAAAATACGAAATACGACTCCGGAATAATAACTTGTTCAACTAGCCGTTTCCTACACGCATTTCATTTCAAAAAGATCTTCATATCAGCATAGTGGGTCAATATATGTAAGACGCCAATTTATCACGACTGACGGTGTGCTCTTGTGCATTTCCGTCGCCATTTTGTTGTTCCGCACGGAGCCATTCACGCGCGCAACTTAAGAGATCATATGAAACAAAAAGGAAGGGGGAGTGAAAAGGAGAGCAAAGGAATTCAGCGGGCCAGTGGAAAAACACCGCCCTCCCCCCCCCCCCCCCCCCCAACGTCCGCTGTGAACTCTACAGCGCAGGCCGGCAGCTTGCGTTAGGGATCGACTGCCCCCTGCTGTCTCACACTTAGAATTGCAGCAAACTATAGCGGATTCACTGGAAATACCGATACGCACTTATATGTTCCTCTGTGGGACAGTTGGAGTAAAGATAATGGTACTTCGAAGCAAAAGAAGATTCAAGTAATTTGGCATGTAAATTTTACCTCGTTTTAAATGTTAAGCCAAAAAAATGTTATGTGCACAAAATGTCTAACGGAAAATGCTTTTAAATCTTCCCCGTATTTATTTGATGCCCGACTGGAAGCAATTTCGGCAATCCTTGCTATTTTCTTTTGTAGATTCAGAAGAGAAATTAGTGTTTAAATGAACTTTAATTTACTGTCATACTCATTGTTGCTAAAGATTGTCAGCTGTCTACACCAGAGGTCCCAGTTATTTTCCCGGAGGGCAAGAACTCTGCAGCAACACAAAACCAAGGTCCACTGTGTCCGAAAAGAACCCCGACCGTCCCCCAGGACAGAATTTGCCGGCCCGGGACGGGAATCGATCGGCGGTCCGGATTCACTTGAAAGCCGCCTCAGTCTAGATGCGGTCCGGAGTTCGCCAGTTAGTCAGCACCGGTTTACTCCTATGAAAGTAACAGTTCTCATAATCGTGTAGCATTTAAGCTGTATTGTTGCCATTTTACATAGTTTTTCATAAAAAAATTATCTGCGATGTGTTCCGCTGATCAGAAAATACGTAAAGCCGGTACCAAAAAGTGGAAAACGCATTTCGTGGGAAACACTTTCACTAACGAAACAAGATTTTTACAAAGGTAGCGAACACGATAAATTGAAGAGAAAACGTCTGGCAGGTCATTTTATGTCGATTCTATATTATGGGGACACATTTATTTATAATAGATAAACATTGTTATGACTCTAATGACGTGTTTTTTTCATTGCTATGGGAAACATCGGGATTTTTGCAGTTTATTGGGATAAACACATTATGAGCAGGCCTATATTACGAGATGACGTGCACTTTTACGGCAACTTGCATATGTTTTATAATTAATCCCCAAAAAACTCGCAACCTTGTTCCGATCGGTGGAGTCTGATGGTGCCCCTCTCCTCTCCGCCTGCTCTCCTCATCGCTCTCTTTCTCGGGTGGCCGGAAGCGGGATGTGATGTAAAAATCACATTGAAACGTTTTTCTTCTGTGTGCAGACTTTCCGATGCATTGTAAGGTAACGAGAAACATTAACTTTTTCATAATGATTCGACTATTTTAATTCATCTTGGCATTTGGATACGTTCACGACGGACGTAGACAACTGTTGGCGGTCCTGCGGATCACGAAACAGGTAACTGATATTGTCGATGCAAAGAAAAAAAAGTTTGAAAAAGTTCGCTGAAACAGACGAAAAGTTATTCCATCGTTTTCCATGTTGGCCGCTTGATCACAGTAAGGACACAAATGCAGATAAAAATGAATAATGGCACAATGTGCATACAGTACAGTAAATACATATTTACGAAGACGTTTTGCTTATATTTACGAAGTACGGAAAAGAGAGCAGTAACAAATAATCGTTTATCAAAAGCGTGAAAATAATTGTGAGACTTCTTTGTTTAACGTACACTGGGTGAAAAGCATTATTATCCAGCTTGGATGAATACATTTCTACTTAAGTTAACTATAGCGACCCAGAATCAGAGAAAATGATGGGATGAGTGTTACGATCTGTCCTTTGGGTATTGGGGTGGCCTCTTGCTGGATTAATCTTTGTTGCCCCGACTAGAAAATTATGAACCAGTCTTTTAATTCACATGACCTGCTGATTAACCGCGAATAGATAGCATATCGATGTCTGTCGGAGGGGGCAGCTATCGAAGGAGGCGCGTTTTTTCCGCTTTTTCCCACCGCTACATGTGAAAGTCCCGTTTTTTCCTCGCTATCTGATAGTGATAGCCCAGGGTTTTTTTTCCGCATATGCGCGCCCCCCCCTCCGATCTCACGGGAGCGCGCAGCGGTGGCGCGCACCCGAGGCGAAACGCTTTTCTTTAAGTAAAATTACCCGTTTTGATGGTGCGACCGTGTCTCTCCATTGTGCGGCACCGCGGATGTGTGAAGGAAAGAAAGGGGGAAAATGGGTTTTCTCAGCCAGGCACAAACCAGACTGCACTTCCATTTCAGTACTAATGACTTACTTTTGAATTATTTATTTAAGCGATAATCAAAGTTGCAACTGAACAATCCGCAGCCTGTCGGTACAATGGTAGGATTTAAATTAGCAATAAAAATACTGACGTAGCACCCCTCCCCCAAAGTAGAACTTTTAAAAGGAAAAGCCATCAGCCTTGGCTTGATACTCGGATTGCACGGTACGGCAGGCCCGTTAAACAAACGCGACTCTCCCTCGACAGCAGCTGCGCTGGAGACGCACGACCTCGGGGTTTCGGGCTTATCGGTCTGGGAAGCGACGGCTCTCGCCCGAACGAGCCGTGTTCGTGCCCGGCGGGGTCAGATGAAACCAAACGCCGCCAGCCCACAACTCAAGAGGCCCCTACTGCACACTTTCTAAATATAGATTTATCTCCTTACCCTAGACTGCGATTTTAAGAAAACAGACCTATATAACACACACGGACGGTTTTATTCTCTTTCATTTCCGATACATCTGAGAGAAAAACCATTCCTAGCAATCCATAGACGTTTGCAGGAATACGTTAATATTGCTGCGTCCCGAGATCAAGTAAATAACAATGCGATTTAATAATAGACGGCATGCACATCCACTTCTGAGTTTATTTTAAAAGAAAACCGGATTCTAAATCTGGAGCTGTCACTGGTGATCCTATTTTAGGGCTGTCGTGTTTTGCAAAATGATACGCAGATTTATTTTAGAAAACAAATATTAGAAGTACTCGGTTATATTTATTTGTTTTTGGTATCGGGTGTAGCGCTGTACCTCATAATCTGTAAAATCATTTGTGATGTTGATGGGTGTTGACCAGCAGAATCCCTTGCCACTGACAGGAAGTGAATATGAGGATGAGAAGTGCGCCAGTCTGTGATGGACGGGGCTGGAATCCCTTATGCACCTTTTTCGTTTATACTGACGGGGCAGAGGCATTCGGCTTTGCAACTTCAGCCCTGCAAGGCTGTGATGTTTGCATGTTTTGTTGGGTTTTGCTCTATCAAATTTTGACCACGTACCAGTCAACTGTAAGATGCTCTTAGTGGGGTGTGTGTGTTTGTGTGCGTGCACGCACTCTGTGACTTCAGGACAGGCCCCGGTTACCCGCAGACTTAATCCAGTGAAGTGTGGTTGAAATTGGGTGGTGGCCTGAAGAGTGAACAATGCCTTTTTTCAAGGCCGCTTCATTCCTTTTGTATTTCTTTCCTGAAAGATGAGTTGAGGTGAAACTTTATTGATCCCAAGGGAGAAATTCTCTTGCATACAGCGTGAGGTACATAAAGTGCACAGACATAATAACAAAGGCAGTGCAAATGGTTTTCTTCTGGAAATTAATACAAATGAACAAGTTCCTAAATGAAGTGGTTATGCCAAGCACTTCTTGGCATGTGTGATTATGCCAGTGATCGTATATGTCACCTGATGGGCTCGATTGATGCACTCGCTGTCAAAGGAGAACAGCCGTAATTGATGGCTGTTGTGTTATGATGCAGCTTCAGTTTGAGATCAGTTTTACTGTTTGAACAAAGATATCTTTAAGTGTAGCTGCTGAAGTGTTGACATTTTTCCTACCTGTGATGTCATGATTGTGTTGCATGGCCGTACCTGCGGGCCTGCGTGGCTGTGTGCTTCACATCTGCTCAGATGGCCTGCGGAGGGCTTCGGCCCTCCTGTCTGGGCGCCTGTTATGTCTGCAAGCTCACTGGGTTTCCGTACTCACACAGAATCTGATACATAAACTAGGAAAGCTAGCCAAATGCTTATAATTCATATGATTCGTTTTTTTTTTCCTGTTCAGTACGGTTTGGGAACCATTAAGTTAAGGCTTACTTTGTGTAAAGCCTCTGGTGCTGTGGAAGCAGGTTAATACTGTGCAGAGCTGTAGTGTCATGGTATTAGTTTTCTGTGTTTATAGCCCAGGTCATGGACTCCAGCTTTTCAGGGCTTTGCGGGGATGTTTGGCACAGAGCCTTGGCTATGGTGAATGTGCCATCACCGTGGAAACCACAGAAAGAGATTTCCTAATCTCTGTCGCTCACGCTAAATTACTTGTGCATCTCTTAAAAATGATACCTATTAGAAAGTGTGGCGTACAGAGGCAGGGATGCTGGAGAATCACCACCATGCACCTGTCGTTGCTGCGTAATGCTGTGTAAACTGCTTACACAAATATACCTTCAGGCTGTAGATGTAGGGGAACATCTCAAGGTGTCCTCCCTTTAACTCCTGCCTTGACTTGTGCTTAATGATAGGCTCTAGGCCCTGTCCCACACCATGTTTGGTGTGAGGGAGGGGGGGGGTCCTGCCAGGGCCTGCTTTTTTCTTTCAGTCCAAACTGCAAAAATGGAGGGAATGTTTACAGATCCTCCTCTTATTTTACCTGCTTTCAATGGAGTATCGCACATAGCGGGAATATCCCAGTGTGTGTAAGTGGTGGTCTTACTGTTTTGCAGGGTGCGTGTGAGGGCAGTATTGTATGATGAAAACTATACCTTATTTAATGAATCAATCCAATCCATTTGCACTTGATCACGCCTTTAGCTGCAAGACCATGTGTCTGAATAACTGTATCTCTGTTATGTAAAGGCATGAAACTCTGGAGAGATTGAGTGCACTTGAATACAGCCAACATTATGAGGTACAACCCATTACTGAAAGACAAGGGGCCTCATTATTCAATATTGAGGAGATAAATCTTTGAAATCTGGAAATATGGATGCTGGTGCTCGTGGTTATGCCGCCCTCGCTTGACGTCAGCAAGGCATTCGGAGCATTTCTTAAGAAGAAGAGAAGGTCCATCGCCTAGCTGGATAGGGATCGCACATGATCTGTTTGTGCCGCCATCTAAGCGTAAATGGCAGCTGGCAGAGTCTCTCGGTGGAGCTGGCAGAGTCTCTCGGTGGAGCTTGCAGAGTCTCTCGGTGGAGCTGGCAGAGTCTCTCGGTGGAGCTTGCAGAGTCTCTCGGTGGAGCTTGCAGAGTCTCTCGGTGGAGCTGGCAGAGTCTCGGTGGAGCTTGCAGAGTCTCTCGTGGAGCTGGCAGAGTCTCTCGGTGGAGCTTGCAGAGTCTCTCGGTGGAGCTGGCAGAGTCTCTCGGTGGAGCTGGCAGAGTCTCTCGGTGGAGCTTACAAAGACAAAAACTCCAGGCATAGCTGCTCACAATTTACAGGTATTCTACATTAGCAAACAAACCAATTACTCATGACCTTGTTCTAGGTTTCTCTGTACTGGTAATAAGTCCTGGTCTCCATTAATTAATATTGCTCTTTTTTACACAGTCTACTTTAAGACATAATGCTATTAGTTAAGGCCTTGGTGTCTTTTCCCCTGCCACGAAATGTCCATTGTAAAATATGCAGGCCGTTCCCACACCAGCAGAGCCAAAAGCATGACCAGACCAAGCTGGTTACCTCAGCACCATCCGATTGGTCGAGATGCAGGGAGATGCCAGTGTTCTGTGCACGGATGGTCTGAAGAGAAAAGGCTATATTCTTTGTAGAGCTCATTATCAGGAATATCGCACATCACCATGTATTGATGCATTCCCAGTAACTCGGAACTTGAAAATGTCTAATCTCTCACTTAAAAAGTACTATAGAACAGTTCAACAGAATGGATTCGTAAAGCAAATTTATGCAAGTAAATGCTAATTCCGCTAGCGTTTGATGTTAATTTAAGAGAGTGATTCTTAAACACTATCTAGTAGACATTAGTACACGATAAACCTTGATTTACCCCTTGCGCATAGGAAATAAGCTTCTCTTCGGATTACGTCACTCGGCGACACCTTTACCGA
>JAODKK010000039.1:32704151-32721194 GCA_026774405.1 Petrocephalus microphthalmus
AAAGGAGAGTGGGCCAGAATTCCTGCACGGAGCAATCCTGTAAAGGAGAGTGGGCCAGAATTCTTGCACGGAGCAATCCTGTAAAGGAGAGTGGGCCAGAATTCCCGCACGGAGCAATGCTGTAAAGGAGAGTGGGCCAGAATTCCCGCACGGAGCAATGCTGTAAAGGAGAGTGGGCCAGAATTCCTGCACGGTGATGTGAGAGACTGATAAAGTCATTGCTGCTAAAGGTGGTTCTTCAAGCTATTGAATCATAGGGTGTACTTAGTTTTTCACACAAGGCGTCTCGATTTTGGCTTCATTTTTGTTAATATATAATGACACAGTGGAATCTGTTGTATGTGGGTAATGGCCAGATGATTTTTGATGTCCTGATATGTAAAACCATAGAACTGGTGTACTTTTTTTTCACATGAGTATATCACTGGCAGCATATGGCAAGAGAGCTATATCCAGGACAGGATGTCAGTCCATTACAGGGCATACAAACATCCATATGGTTTGTGGATATTCATTTCAAATTAAATGAATTCATAACTCTATTTTATTGATACGTGTGCAGAGTTAAACTGACAGATCAAAAAAACAGACACTTTTATTTTAACAGAGAAGACATCAAGTTTCCTGCTTAAATTATTTTCCCCAAGACCCAGGTAAAAACAAATTAAAGCTGTTCTCAGTCTACGCGTATAATTTTTCAAATGGTTTGGGTGATGATGTGCAACTCACCAAATTCTGTGACAAATCGGCCTAGTATTTCAGCAATGGTGCGTAGTGGCAGCGAAGGCAAGGTGACTGCAGATGACATTTGGCAAAAGTATTTCATGGAGCTTATTACTGCTTCACAAAAACATTATAAGGATGAAGATCTACATCTGATTTCATTTTCTCGCAAACTGCCCCAAAATTGCAGCAGCAGCACTGTGTGGCAAAGAAAGCCAACGGCAGCTGTAGGGGACGCTTGTGAACATAATGATTCTGAAAGTCTATGACGGGTTTTTTTTCAAACTTTGCAGGCACGTTGTTCAGGTGAAGGACTGGAATTGATCAAATTTAGAGGTATGAGTGATTGCACCAAAACTGAAGCAGTGCCACATAATGATAGCAAAGAAAGGGGCAGTCACAGATATTTTCGCACAATAACTATAGCACAATAACAAAATTGCAAGAAAATTTAAGTTAACACTGCTTAGTGACAGCAAAAAGAAGGGTCACCTCAGACATCTGACCTTTAGAACTCAAAAAGTATTTGATGGTCTTATGGATGTTTTAATATTATCACTTTGCAAAACACTTATATATTATATATTATATGATATATTAGTTCATTTTGAAACCCAAAACTGAAGCAGCAGGCCAGTAAAGGAAGGAATGGGCAGATGCAGAAGACACGTGCTGATGTGGGTACATCTATCTAAACATACTCCATGGATCTGTCTCAAACTCTTAAACTATGTCAAGTCCTTGGCATCCATCAGTAGTGTACTGTAAAGTGCCCTGTCTTTGGACTAAATAATCCACTTGTACTATTGTGCCATTTAACAGTTTTAATAAATTATTTCACTTAATTCAACAGAATGTTTGGTGCAGCTCTAAATATCCAAACAAGTACAATGTTTGGACAAGTATGATTTTCTCATTTTTCTATTAAATTACCAGTTGGGATATTGAGCTGCTGCAGTGAAAGTGTCTTTAATTATTATATATTACCTCCACATAAGTGACTTTCCCTTCCCCTTGGCTCAACAATTATGACAAGTCTTTTTGAAGAGGGTCTCTATACTATTGAGCCTAGTGTTTTAACCATTTTAAACATCTGTCTTATGTCAGGGTCTGTTCCAGCTGCTTTTAAACACTCTTTCATGCAACACCTAATCTAAATGGCAAAACTAGACCCAATTGTTCTGTTTAATTCTAGACCTGTACCTAAAGTGCCATTTCTATGGCATTCTTATTGAGAAAATTGTACTTTTACAGTAACAACCGTTCCTGACCGAAAATGAAACCTTTTGGCTTTTTTGATCTGGTTTTAAAAACACCATAGTACAGAATCAGCACTTCTCAAATTTCCGAATGGCCTTTAACTCTGGGGATCTTGCCCAGGCAGTACCCCTGGACCTTACTGCTGCATTGGACGCAGTTGGTTATGGCATAATAATTTCCCGTCTGAAGCCGCTGCTCCCAAATTGGAGAGAAGAGACACCAGCAGGGGGGTTGTGAGTGGATTTTAAGTGTACATTAATAATGCATTTTAAAATGTGAAAACATAGTAACCATTGTAACTTTTACTGCAACTGGTCGATCGCGATTAATCTGACTATCATCTGCAGATGGTTCAGAACGCTGCTGTCTGGCTTTTAACCTGTACATGTATGTATGATCATATTTCTCTCATCCTGGCCTCTCTCTATTGGCTTCAAATCCATTTTAGAACTGATTTTAAGATTTTACTGTTAGCTATAAATCCTTGAATTGATCATCAGCACTTTATATCTCTGATCACTGACATGCCTACATCCCAGAAAAGTCACTTAGGTCTTCTGACTAGATGCTGTTGAATGCCCAGAGATGCTTTTAGTTTGCTTTAATTTATCGACTACATATCTACATATACAGATATGTTCAAAATTTTTGAGAATTCTTTGCAGGCTATTGGCAACAGGTGCTTTGGAATGCTTACTTGTTCAGCTACCCTCAATGACAAAAGACTAAACAAGACGGTGCTAAACAACACAGAAACGGCAAAGCAACACAGGTACAAACCAAGTGCAAAACTAGACAGTAAACAGTCAGCAGCTGATAAAGAGCAGGTACCATGGATGTGACTGTGATAGGAAATGTGTGTCTTGAAAATGTGAATGACTTGGGGAAAGAAGCTGTCCTTCAATCTGGTGGTCAGAGTTCTGATTATGCAAAACCTCCTAGCAGACAGCAGGTGGTGAAAAGTTTGTGTCTGGGGTGGTTATGGGTCTGAATTATAGACTGAGTCTCGTAACAGCAGTGGTTAATGTCAAAGAAGAGTAGTTCAGTACCTGTGATCTTCTGGCCAGACGTCACAACCCTCTGTATGGCCTTCCTGTCATGAGCTGTGGCTATACCATACCATACTGTGATAGTGGTACTACGGTAGAATACACTGGTAATGGCTGCCCTGCTCATACCCCATTTCTTCAGCCATCTCAGGAAGTGAAGGCACTGATGGGCTTTGGCTGAAGATGGATCCAGTGTTCTCCATCCACCTCAGCTTCTGGAGACCAAGGAACCTGAAGTTGCAGACAGTGTCCACTGGAAAGTCACGGATGGTGCATGGAATATGACCTCTTGAGTGTTTCCAATAGTCCACTATAACCTCCTTTGTTTTAGAAATAATCAGGGTGAGTGAACCCCCAGCCCAGGAGTTGTGATGTGACAGTGTTACCCAGCTTTTCAGCTTTAGGCGACATAGATGGCCACCTAAGGTTCCATCTTCTGAGGGGGTGCCGATTTTGCGCTCCAACTGGACTTTGTCTCAGACAGGGGGCTCCAGAGGCCAAGCTTACCTAGGGTGCTACTTGGGGTTCGACCGTATGGTAAAGAGGTCACAACATAAAACAGCTATATCATATACCTCTGTAGCTTATACTGGCAATTGTTTACAGATATTATATTGCATTTATCATTTTAAACGTCTTAAGTATTTGGACACTACATTCGTAAGTTTATATGCTACATTCATATGATTGATTTATAGGTTATTGTTGCCAGGACTCTTATTTTGAAAAATTCTAACAGGAAGTTCCATACTGTTGTCAAGAGCAGTTGCTAGTATAACGCAAGTAACTTTGAGAAGGACCAAGTACTTTAGGGAAAAAAAAAAACAGAAAAACACACACATTTTATATACTTTAATCCGCTGACGCGTTTTAAACGAAGGTTTCCCGAAGCCGGGAAAAGCAACACCGAAAAACCCGTGCTGAGGGACGGATTTGGGGCAGAAAGGCACGGTCAGCTGGCTCTCCGGCTGGCTGCTTCGAAGAATATTCAGAGCGGCGTGCGTGCCGGAGGGGGGTTTCGGCCGGAGCGGCTCACAGGCGGCGGAAATGATGAGAGACTTTTTTTCCGCGCTTTGGTTTCCTTCCTGAAAAGAAAAAAAAAGTTTGAGAAGTAGCCTTGTCGCACGCATCAATCATGAGAGAGACAGCATCGGTAGTTCGGCTCGGCAGGTAAATGTTCGTTTTTTTTAAAAAGGTTTTTACTAAAGTGTGCTAGCGGCGCGCCGTGCGGCCGCGGGGAATGCCCGGCCGCTTGGGGGCAAAATGCGGCTTCTGGGCGCCCGCCTAAGCGGAGCTGTGGGAATTAATGCGAATGTGCGTATATATGGAGTGGTGGTATTTGTGATGTGCGCGGAGCGGCGCCGCTCGCCGCCCCACTTCCTCCGGAGCGGCTTCGCAGGCACGCGAAGTTTCGCCCGATGCTCCTGCCTGATACTATTTACACATCGGCAAACTGTTGCGCCGTGTTTATTTTTTCCTCCTAACGTTCATTATGTAGATACCAATTAATGAACCTTTCGGGGCATCTGAAGTGGTCAAAGCTTCAGAAAGTTGGGCGTAAATTGTAGCGCCGTTGAGTTTAAAGGGCCAGACCTTGGAGAAGTAGTTGGCAGCCTCGGTAATGCGTCTGGCGAGAATTACGTTATTTCCTCGGAAAGATCACTGCAAAGTAAGTTACCGCGAACACGCTTTCTTACGAAGGGCTGTCAGAAAATGCACCCCGACCTCAGACACCGTGTTAAGGTTCATTACTTATATTATTTTTTACCGTTAATTGACTCAAGCTGCGCTAAAAATGTTAAATGTTTGTGGGTCACGTCACAGAGCCTTATGTAATGCCGGCCATGTGCTGTCAGCCAGCACGGATGCCCTTAGTTAGCAACGAAAATTGATATTATTACGCGGGAGCTTTTCGATCGCCTCACGTTGGTGACATTTTATACGCCGAAGCGAATTACGTGGAAAACGGCTACTTCGTAGATTGTGCATAGATACTTGTTTTGGGTTAACTAGATAATTTATATCAATGTATAAATGCAATATTCGGATTAAATGTATAAATGGTGGGCTTCGTGCGTCTTTTTTGGAGTATTCCCTGAAACATGTACTGCCACCGCAACTCTAAGGTTGTAAGTGCAGTTTAAAGTGACGCACTTGGCCGTGTGGCTCCCGCTTCGCGTCCCCTCCACGCGTATATGTGCAGTATTATCTGCAGGAATATTCGTTTAATTTTTTGGCACCGGTCCCAAGGGAGAACATCAATAAGAATGTATCGTGTGCACGTGACAATGAAACTTTATTTGGGTACGAAGTGTACAAACGATTAGCGAAGGAATTAGGATAAAGTCTGAACGCGGAGCACCAGATCACTCTATTCTGGGCGTATATTGTCTACAGGTGCGTTTCACAAATAAGCTGTAGGACAGTGAAAACGATTTAATGGTGCATTTCCAGCCGTCTCGTTCTAGATAATGGGCAATTAAATTTTGCGTTCTTGAAGTCTCTCGAAGGGGCAGGTTTTGGTCTATTTACTGGCATTAGGCGGCTTATTTATTAACCGTGTCATGTGTGACGCTGCCTATAACCATGTAGTGTAATAAACGATTGCCAGTAAACTTGAGATTATAAAATCAGGACCCTTTTCCTGTGTAGAGGGTGTGTCTGGAACTTGGTTCTCACCAATCCTCACTTCTGTTTTTCTGTGGTATGGTGTCATTTCAAACCAAAATCCACTCTAGATGATGACTTGTAAAGTTCAGTTTAAGACATACGTGCAACAAGTTACTTGCTTGAACTGGGGAAGCCGTACCTTGATTGCCAGTAGCTAGTTGTCAAGTTCTAGCATAGTTCTGTCTACACCTAAACTTCAGGCAGGCATCTCAAACAAGCTTTACAGCTGGGTGAGAGCAAAGTTATATATTTATTATAATCTACAGCATTGACCATGTGACAATCCATTAAACTTTGATTTTGTTTGTCCTGTAGGTAGGGGGGGAAACACTCATGCTCAGGTGCAATTTCTATACATGTCTGGCATGTAAACAAAAATGCATTTGCGAGTTTGACACTCTGCTGGAGGCTGAATGAAATGAAATGCCTTGTCAGCACAGGGCATGATGTCTCGGAGCATTTTCTGACCTGCCAGAGATGCTGTAAGCATCTATCATGTCCCCTCAGCTGTAGTTTATTTTTTGTGTCAAAGCCTTTGGCGTTTCTGGTGGAGCAGAAGTGTGAAAATGTCAGTTTGTACCTTTTTTCTTTTTAAATATGCACTCGGAATAAATTGTCCTGGAGGATGTGGTGGATTGGTTTCGTTACTAAGTGTGAAACTGATCTGACTTCACAAAGCAGTTCTCGATTTCACAAGAGCTCACAAGACTTAAATTGATGTGAAAGCTCATGGATGTCTATCTGAGAGAGCTGGGGAGGGGGGCAAAAATACCATACATGACCCAGTAGGGGAGGTGCCACTTAAGTAATGAGTTGCTTTCTTAGAAGTCTTAGATTCATATGTGATATTCCACAATGCACCACTGCATCCAAATTCACAACTATCATTCGTCGTAAACAAGTTGCTTACTCTGGAGATTTTTTTGATAATGGCGACTTTTTCATTACCAACATCGCCTCTTACGGTTGTGGTCGCATACGTCAGTAGTTCATGGTGAGGCAGCACTGTGGGTTGTGACTAGAAGTTTGCAGATTCAAATGCTAGATTGTGCATGTTTGTTGTACCCTTACTAAAGGGTACAAGTTGCCTAAATTTTCAGCTGTGCAAGCTAGGAAAGCAAAAAAACACTGTCCATTATGCTTCTGTGGCTGGAACCTGTGCTCAAACCCATGTGATGGGAGCTTGTTTACAATCCTCAAAATAAAAACATGGACAATCTATTAAGATTTTGTCATGGGGTAACTAAATGATGATGATGATTTGATGATAATGAGACTGATTTTAGTCTTGTACTGTTTTGCCGGTCATACCATTATATTGTAAACTCATAGCAACTCCTATCAACGGTATTGTGAAACTCATCTTATGGTTTCTGTTCCTTTGTGGCCTTTGGACTGATGTCAATCCCCCCCCCCCACCAGTAGCTGAGACTCTCTTAAAGTTTCTCATTTGTGATCTGAGGCAAGAATTATACCTATGGAGATCTATGTAATTAATGAATTTGGCTAGTTGTGTTATACCATCATATTTTATAGCGGCGGGGGTTCTTTAAGCTGTTTATTCAGTCCTGGTATTCGTTTATAGGGAATTTCAAGGGCACTTTGAGGAAGCATTTGAGCCATTAAAGATGTTGGCATGGAAACCAGGCCTCTGATTCCTGTGCTACCTCTGGGAGGTATCTCATGTTCGTCACTGAAACAACTTCTCCAGTACTGCACAGACAAGTGCAGACATGCACCCTGTCAGGACAGAGTGGCTGCATCCTCCCTGCTTTGCTTTGACCCCCCCCCCCCATTTCTTCCCTCATCCTGTTTCTCCCACACCCTCTCAACCCCTTTCAGTACACAGCTCATGTTTGTGTGCTGTTTCTTTTTTTTTTTTTTGCAGTGATGCAGCGAGCCAGCGTACACAGGAAGTGGACAGCCTTTATAAACTTTGTGCAGAGTCCATGGAGAGCTCCAAATGTCCGTGTAGTGAAGTTGTTGGGATTCCTGGCTTACAGTGGGGGATTTGGACCCAGTTCTGCTTAATTTCTCTTCCTTAAAGTGTCTTTCAGAGCTCTGCCAGTTTCCCCCAGTGCTGTGCAGTGTGCGGGCGCACTCAGTCAGGAAATCTGTTTTAAATAGGAGAGGCCTGTTATTGATGACATGGTGGCCTTTAAATGACTGCATGGAGCAGGTCTGGAGCTGCTTCCTATATTTAGTTGTATGTAAAAGAACTTTCCTGTTCCCTTTTCCCTGACTATTTCAGTTCCTGGGTTTCTGGGTTGAATTTTTGGAAGTGGTGTGGAAACCGGTCGGCCTCCTGCACTTTCCCGTTTTTCACTGTCGCCCTTCAGACTCTCTGATTGGCGTGTCTGACGATAACGTGTCCCTCAGCTTCGTGGTCACCTTGGCCGCAGTGACGCCAGTGCTTTCTCGCACATTCTCCTTGCTGGCGGCAGCGTCTCCCCGTGTTCTTTCTCTGACGGCAGTATCACACCCCTGCAGTAATAGCGCTCGGGAGACCATGGGGAAATCACTCCTGTGTGAGCACACTCCTGCAGTGTCGTTAGCGGGAGCACTCCCGCTCTGGTCTCTGCCACCTGTTTGATTCAGCAGAATGTGCTGAAGCTCCTGGAACGTGGGCATAAATGCGGGCCGTTTCACAGAACTGGCGTTTGTGGCTGGTCGGCTGGCCGCGATACTGCCGGCGTTTGGGGGCGGGCTGCCGCGGGCGAGCCCTTGCAGGTAGACTCATGCCCCTGGCGGGGTTTCCTGTTCTTGGCTTGCAGGCTCCGGCGTGCCTTGCTTGCTGGCTCGTCTTGCGCAGAGCTGAGAGCTTAGGCCACCTGCACTTCTTCCCCTTTCCGCAGTCACTAACTGGTCATTTTTTTTTCTTTTATAAATGACTTGTTGCTTCTCTCTTCCCCTCTTTTTAATCTCAAGTAAAAACCGTATTTCCCTTTAAAGTGGCTCAGATATTGTGCTTGTGTCCCAGAGTCCCTGCTCTCCTGTTAATCATGCTCATCTTGCTGCCGACGGCCCTGCGTCAGCTTTTGTCAGAGATAGGCGTCGGTGGGGGAAACGTGCCTCTCCGACCCCCATGGCCCAGTCGAGCCGGAGTTACTGCAGCTTCTCTTTTTCTTTTTTTTTCCCTTTTTTCTTCTGGCAGTTTTGACGCAGCCGATCCATATTATACTGACTAGATGGTGATTGCTTTAGTGTGAGCAGGTGAAGTAACCGTGACCCTGAGTTGATTCTGGGAGTTGATTATTGACGGCGTGTGTGTTTTGAAATGGAAGGACCCATTTAAATTGTGAGGAGGGTCTACTGTGCCATCTGGGTCTGGCTGGGGACAGGCGGGGGGGACGTGCCCTCTGACTGCCTGCCGGGCCCGTGTCCTGCCGAGCTTGTGTGTGCTGATACTGCCGCAGAGATATAAATAGGACCACCCTGAAGTTGTTCAGCTGTGGCTGATAATTCTGCGGGGACATTGTTGTGTGTTTATGAATGCTTGTCCTCGGTCAGGCCCCCCCCCCCCAGCCTCTTGCATTGGGTGCCGGTGGTCAGGGAGAGTAGCAGAGAAGCGATGCGGCAGACGCAATGGGAAGCGGCGTGCAGGGACGAGCCGCGGCGAGGCCCGGGCTTAGGAAGTGAGTCCTGTCCTGCCACTGGATGCTGAGTCATCCCTAAGCTGGGTACACTGATAGACAGTGTGGCTGGGGGGCCAGCGAGGGGGGTGGGAGCGCCCGGGGAACGTGCATACGTTGGTGTGGGGTGGGGGACGCGCCAACACGTCAAGCCAGTGCACGTGCTCAGCGCGTCCCCATGGCGCCGTCCCCCAGGTGCGAGCGCGGCCGCGGCGGCGGTGTGCAGAGGCTCGGCCCGCCTGCACGCTGCTGGCATCGTGCCCGAGAGGCAAACCTCATATTTCCAGTTTCTTTTGTCGACTCTGATATGGTAGATTGCTGTACAAAAACTGTACTTCAACCGAGCTGTGACCTTCTCAGGAACTCCTGAGGTGTGATCTCTGAATGTAAGAATGCCTGACTTTATTTAAAAAAATAGGACGAGGGAATGGTATAGCAGAATGAGCTTTTGTCTTTAAGGCAGCCCCTGGGAGTCATTCCCAGCTAGCAATGCGTTCCCCGTGGGGCAGCGTGGGAGCTCAAACGCCGTTTCCCCCCAGGCTGTCCTTCTCTGTGCCTGTGGGGCTTCTCGTCTAGGATAGCCTAAGAGAGGCAGGTCTCAGCGGCGTCCATTGACAATCGCCATAGAGACTTCCTCAATATGCAGCCCATTCACATGTGCATCAATTGCTCCATTCATAAATGTTTTTTCCTTTTTAAAAACTGTCTGAAAACTCCCTCCACCCTCCCCATTATTGGCGGCTAATGAAGCTCGAACTGTGCGTCTCGCAGGAAACCGAGCGGCGGGAGCGAGATCAGGGCTGCCCTGTCGCTCAGGGCGGCTTAATCGGGGGACTGGCCGTTGCCATCAATTAACTGCCGGTCCGTTTATTAATTAATTCTTGTGTCGGAGCTCAGCAGAAGAGGAAGAGGAGCGGTTTCCAAACCGCTGCTGCTTCAGAAGTTTCACTTCTGCTGTGGATATGGAACTTGAGCTGAGCGCCAGTGACACTGTCGGACACGGCTGCGGTTAGCTGGAGGTTCGTCATGACGATTCCCAGCAGCGCGAGCACGATGGATCCCCGGCACCGCGCGCGCTCTCTGCAGCTGCTGTCGCAGCCTGCTTTTTTAAAAATGTATTAGAATTGACCGTTTTCCCACAAGGTGTCTATATTCGCGCGTACGTGCGTGTGGGTGGCCCGTGTTTCCTCTCTCACAGATTAGATAAAGTATGAGATTGTTTGCCTTATCTGGAGTGTCTGCATGGTCTCTGTTAAAAGTGGGTGGCATCAATATTGGAACACATTTAGAATGATGCTGGTCTGATTCATGACTGGTCATGTTTTGAAATGCAGTTTAGGTTTATTACCATTATGTAACTGCACGTTTAAAACTTTTATTTAAAAATGTGGCTGTACCTGTGCATAAATTAGACTTTTTTTCTCTTCTCATCATAACCGTTGTTGAACCCAACAACTTTCAACTTTCTGCCTAGCAGTATTTTCTAGTGTAAAGTGTGGCGGGGAGAGACTGGGAGCTCTGCATGGCGGGTCAGGCTGCGGCGGGGAGAGACGGGGAGCCCCGCATGGCGGGTCGAGGAGATATGGGGAACCCCGCGTGGTGGGTTGGCTTGCGGCGAGGTGGCGTGGCGTAGCGGGTCAGGGCAAGATGGGGCAAGATGGGGTGCAGTGTGTGCTGAGGATTTGCTCATGACATTCTCCTCTATTCACCCCCTCCCATCCACAGTGATTCTCAGCTGTGCTGGTTACTGCAATGAATGGCAACACTATCCACAGCGGGACTGCGGTGCCCTCGTCCGTCGCCCCCCTGCCGCGGGGCTGGCAGGAGTTCTGTGAGCTACACGCTGTCGCCGCTGCCAGGAAACTAGCCAAGCACTACCGGCGCTTTGCCAGCGAGTGCCCGTGCTGTGATGTGCCCTCCCCCGAGAGCTTCTTGAAGCAGTTCAGCCCCCTGTTCCAGCAGTTCTTCTGCAGCGAGGTGGCTGGTGAGACCCCGCCCCCGGCCCCACCCCTGACGGGGTGTCGCCGGGTCACCTCTTTCTCTGGCGCTCTGGACTACCGGGAGGCTGGCCGGCCGGGCTCTCAGGCCCGCATCACAGTGGTGGCTTTCAAGGGGGACCCTTCAGCCTGCGGCAGCCCGCCGTCGCCGGCCTCGGAGCGGGAGCGGCCTCCGCGATGTTCTCCCACAGACACTACTGGCCGTGATCGTGGGCAGAGCCAAGAGGAGGCCGGCACCTCTGCCGCTGACCGGTACGCTCCCCATGCTGGGAACAGCGACCCCACGCATTTCCCAGTCAGACAGATCCGTTGTGATGTTTGCCGGCTCTTTAAGAAGCCGGCCGTCGGGGGCGGGGCTGCTGACGAAGGCCTCCCCTCTACAACCTCGGCCACCCCGGCTCAGAGGTCGCCCCCTGCTGGCAACTTTTTCAACCGTTTGGCCCTCAAGATCCGCAGCAGCATGAAGCGTCCCAGGGCCCGCGGCGGGTGCAAGGAGGGCCATCTCCGGTACCTAGTGGTAGATGACACTATCTCCGACGCCCAGCCACGGTGGCAGCGCTGCTCGCTGCTGGTCCGCAGGGCGCAGGACGGTCAGGCCGCAGATGGCTACCAGCTGGAGCTGTACGACCCGCCCAAGGTAAGTGAAATCAGACCATTGCTGCTTTGTGCCTGCACTCTTGTGCTCAGCCACTGGGTAATTGCTATGGTATCAGACCAAGGATTAGCTCCTTTTGTTCTGCTGTTTATCGCTCAGAGCCGCATGTTTTCCCGTTGGATACTTTTTCTGGGGAGGATCTGTGACTTTCCCTCTGCTGTTTGTGTTGTCTCTGGTCTTGTCACGCCAGCTGCAGTCAAAGTTTCACTCACAAACCTTAGCTTTATTTCTTAGCATCCATCCATCCATCCATCCATCCATTCATTTTTCATCCTCCTATCCTTGTCAGCCTGGACCCCGTCCCACTCTGCACAGGGAAACAGGCTGGGGTGGGACCCCTGTCCACAGCAGGGCACACACACGTAGAAGGGGCAGAGTGGAGAATCTTAATTGGTTAACTTCTACCTGCTTATTAGTGGACTAGAGGTCTTCGTTAGCTGCTAGTGCAGTGTGCTGATAGTGCTGTGGGTTAGGGCTGGGCGACATCACATCTGGCTGTGTGCAGTAATCACCAGGGCTTCAGATGATGAGCAAAACATCTGGCCGGATGCCAGCTTTTCGCTAATATAAGGATGTTTATTTTTGCCCACAATTAGGTTAAGCAAATTAGTAGCAGTATGACATTAGTGAGATGTGCTTTGTGACACCCAAAAGTGAATCTGTATAAACTTTGCATCTCTTTATTAAATTCACTTGGCAGAGCACTCCACATAAGGATATGCTGAATTTCGAATGATACTAACTTTTGGGTATAATAATATGCCTCATTAATGTTTTTTTCTGCACTTCTAATCTGCTTACCAAACTGTGGGCGTAAGAAAATGTCCATATAGTACAGAAAAGCTGGCGGCCGGCCAAATGTTTTCATCTGAAGCCCTGGTGATTATTGCAAATGTGCGATTATAATCGCGATGTGATATCGCACAGCACTGCTGTGGGTTAATGGTTTTTTTTCTTTGACATTAAAATGTCTTTCTGTGGAAGTATCCTGTCCTGTGTAGAGATGTTGCAGGCAGGTTCCGTCTCCCTGGGGGCGGGGCTTTGTGTGTGTGGCTCCACACGGGGCTCCCTATCGGCTCCATCGCATCTGATTCTGCAGCGTCCCTCTCTTCCTGGAAGCGATAGGCGCCTGATGGGAGGTGACGGGCCGCTGTGCTTTCATCAGATAGCCATGCTTCACTGGGCCGCCAGGTGCTCGTGGCCTGTAGGTGGTGTCCAGAGCCCCAGCTGGGGGCTGGCTGCGGGGTGAGCTTCTCGGAGACGTGCGGGCTGCCAAAGGAAATGCAGAAATGAAGCTTTATTTGCCAACGACAGTGTGGTTACTCTGCCGAGCACGGGACATGTGGCCCCCGGGGGTGCGAGTGTGAGGGCAGGCACTTCCGGTGCGACTCCCCCTGGAGAGGTGCTCTGGGTTTCTCCTGAATGTTTCGCCAGGAGCCCGTGAGCCCCAGTGCACTTCCTGCCTCGCTAACTCTATGAATGTCTCTCTGCATGCCGTTTCCCCTTTCAGAACTTCCCATCCGCACTCTGTGTGTGTGGTGAGCAATGCAGACGACGTCTCTCCAATTACAATGGTGACCTTTGCAGAGGAAGCTGCCAGCTAGCTGATAACTCTGAGCATTTTGGAAGTCCTGCCTTAACATGGTGTTCCATCCTGATACGGCAGATAGTCAGCGGCTTATCGACATGATGCCGATGAGGCTTGTTTGGTCTCTCCTTTTGTTGTACTTATAAAGGAGAAAAGCATTGTTGATCATCAAAGACAGAATGTATCTCTTTTCTACAAATTCTAAACAGAGAAATCCTCCTTGGACTCCTTGCTGATGATCGTAGACCATGGGAAACTTGGGAATATTGACATTCTGTAGTGAGGCGTAAGCTGCCTTTCCATACAGGTTTTGATGTGACTCAGGTCAGTCTTTATGAAGACTTTTTGTTTTGCTGATATTATAGCAGAGCTTGCAGTTTCGTAATCATTCTTTTGTAGTTTTTTTTATGGTGAATAGTAGATGTGTAAATATCACTGTGGAAGCAGGGATTTGCAGGTCTGATTGGGGCACAGTCAAAACAGGTGTCTATTGTTGAGCGATGTTGGCAATTGGCTGGTTTCATTGTGTTTTCGAGGTTGAGCTTCAAGGCTGACGGTGATCTGAGAAATGTGTGCACTGGGATGAGACGGCAAAAAAATAACGCTGTTTGTCACAAAGTTAGTGGTGCCGCCGTGTTTTTGTAGGCAGTGATATGGTGGCCTCTGAGACACATGAGCACACACACACACACACACACACACACACACACACACACACACACACACACACACACACACACACACACACACACACAGGCAGACATTTGTTGTAGGGAAACACATTTTAATATGATGTTAACATGCAATAGTTCACAGATTCCTTCACCCAGCATGGGAAGAGGAAGCTAGTTGTGTGTGCAGAAATGAAAGCCGCAATTAGACGTCAGCTCTCGGTATCGCAAGTAGTGGGAAATGCTAAGGATTGCAGCGGAAAGCTTTGCACGTTAAGGAGCGCCCAGACGTGCGTCTCTGAGCCCTGCTACAAGCCGCCCAGAGGAGCCCCAGTGGAGAGGATGAGTTGGAGAAAGTAGATGACCGGGCTACCTTAGAAGCATATCAAATGCTGCCCTTTTAAATGGGCATCTCAGTGGGCTCTCCCTGGGAAGCATTTCCTCTGCCTCGTTTGGCCGCACTGCCTTTTCTGTCTTGCTTGCTTTCTGCTTTTTCCCCTGGGTCTGCTGGGATGACGAACTTTTACTTATTTTAAGTGTGAGTTGTCTGAATCCTGTCAAGTACTTTTAACTAAGGAGCAGTGCATAATGGCTTTTCAGACTAGCCTGCATGAAGCTCTTTATGGAGAAATCTGCAACATAACAGGTAATTCTTATAATGTTATATACCCCTGCAGAAAACACAATCTGCAGGGCTTTTTGTGCACTCTTACTAAAACGCATGCCGTTTTTTGCCACTCATGCAAGGGCTCTTTTGCAACTTTTGTTCCTGTTCAATAAAGCGGCTGATCTACTTTAGTGTTTCTTTTTGTAGTCTTGGAAAGTTACTTTTTTGCCAGTAGATTTACACAATGTGACCTGAGCCAGAATCTTCTGTAGGATGTTGATATTGCCGTTTCCTGGAATCTCGTATCGGACAGAGTTGCTCACACGTGTGAAGCAGTGTTTTTTCTTTTTTTTTTTTCTTTTTTTTTTTTTAAATGAAGTGCTAACCTCATTCTGGTTTGACACAGTCGTGTGGATAGATTTTGATTTAGTTTATTTTATTAAAAACTAAAAATTTTGTGTGGTTTCACCTGCTCATCATCAAATGTGTTACCTCTAACAACTAAAAACTAAGTGTTTTTAGATTTCAGTCCCTGAGAGCGGTTTGTATGTTTTGCACAAAAGTGTGAAAATGTGTAAAAGCATGGAGTTTATCTGCAGCACCTTGCACAGGTTCCACAGCTTCTGCTAAATTACTCGGAGTGTGTGTGTGTGTGTGTGTGTGTGTGTGTGTGTGCGTGCGCATGCGTTTTCGTGTGTCTGCAGCAAGCTTGTGTGTTCGTGTGTCTGTTTTTGTGCGTCTGCGGCAAGCATGTGTCTGAGTGTGTGTGTGTGTGTGTGTGTGTGTGTCTGAGTGTGTGTGTCTGAGTGTGTGTGTCTGAGTGTGTGTGTCTGAGTGTGTGTGTGTGTGTGTGTGTGTGTGTGTGTGTGCGCGCACATACACGCCCAAGGCCAGCTTCGACTGTGTGCCTGTGAGCAAACCTGCAACAACAGCGCAGGCATACCTGGCCAAACGCAGCAATCCGGAAAACCCCGTGGAGGGCGGGGTGGGGGGGGGTTGGGGGGAGGGTGACCAAATCCACAGCTGCGTCGCTGCAGGTACGAGCAGTTGGTTGAATACCTGAGATGCTACCTCACTCTGCAGATTAACGAAATTAGCTCATTTCAGATGTTACACTGATTTTTGTTTTGCTTCTTCTCGTCGGCTTGCTAAATGGACCACATGCTGTCACGGTATAAACTGACTCTGAACACATCTGTGGCGTTGCGCTGTGGCTCGCCGCCTGTAAACAGGATGCAGGGCTGCTGTATGGCGCTTCTCCGTGACGCAGCTGCCTCGCAGGCCTCCTCGGAGGCTGGTCCTCTACCCTCTGTGGGCTCTAGCGTCGCCCGGTCCGTGTGCCCCAGCGTCTGTGTGTACTGATGTAGCAGCGCCGAGCCCAGGTCTGCTGGCGTTTGCTCTGCATTTAGCCTCTGTGCTTTGTATATGCTGGACAGACCTGGCTGCAGACTCCTTCTTTTCCTCCAAGAATGACTTATTTGCCTCAGCAGAGGCCCAGACCTTCCTGGGTGGCTTAGATGTTGTACACTTGCACCTGCTGGGTTCAAGTCTCCAGAAGTGGAGTGGTCTGGGCACTTTATTGTCAGGGAAGGTGTGTGAAATGAACAGGGCTGTAAAATGGGCTGCTTTCTCCATCTGTATTATGACTACCTGCCTGATGGGGTCAAACGGCACAGTTTCACCAGCTCAGCCTAGTCCACTTGGACCAGGAGAATGTGGCATGATTATGATGTTGTTTTTCTGAAGACACCCCCCCACCCAAATGACTAAAGTGGCATAGGGCAGAATCAGACAGACATCAGACAGGAAGCCGCCCCCCTCCCACCACCGGCCGTGTTGCCTTTTGAATGTTCTGTGAAAACCGCGTTTGCTTTCAAGAGCAAGCACTAAAGGTCAGGCTGGCTGATATTTGCAATTTCATATGGCACTTTCGCTGCGTGAAAGAGTGGGTTAATTCCCCGCTTTATAACCTCAGCATTGTTTATTTCAAAAATCCTTTGAACGCAATGGAAATTGAATGAGTGGCAGACTGCAGCTGAGAGTCTGGGGTTTGTTTCATTCACATGTTCCAACAGCAGAGCAGGGAGGAGCCGTTACTCAGCTGCTTTCTCTGGCTTTCTCGCCCAGCCTGATGCTGCGTCCTCTGCCTTTCTCGCCCAGCCTGATGCTGCGTCCTCTGCCTTTCTCGCCC
>JAODKK010000039.1:32724054-32734418 GCA_026774405.1 Petrocephalus microphthalmus
TTTAAGCACAGACAGCAAAGGGTAGTCCTTTTACAGCCCCCACTATCATTATTATTTAGGGCTTTCCATCTCACCCCGCCTCTGTCCTTAACTAACCTCCCTGCCCCCCCAGTCCCTAATTTAAACACACCTCGACTACTCTACACATACGCCTCCCCAACACACTGGTTCCCCTCCGGTTCAGATGTAACCCATCCGACATGAACAGATCCCATCTGTCCCAGTGCCCCATAAACCTGAACCCCTCTTCCCTACACCACCCTTTTAACCACGCGATAAACCTACTTATCTCCGCTAACTTAGCCTGGCTTGCGCGTGGCACAGGCAGTGTTCCGGAGAATACAACCGTGGATGTTCTGCTTTTAAGCTTATCTCCGACTTCTAAAATTTTTTACCTATAGAACAGTCCTTCTACCCTTGCCTATGTCGTTGGTGCCAACATGCACCACGACCACTGGGTCCTCCCCGGCTGGGGCCAAAAGCCTATGCAAACGATCCAGAAGGTCTCCTACCTGGGCACCAGGCAGGCAAGACAGCGTAGGAGACCCTCTATTACGCATGCGCACACAACTGTCTATACCTCTAATAATTGAATCACCCACTACCACAACCTCCCTCTTTCTGGGGGTGGGGGCTCCTCGGTGCCCAAGGGCCCACCAGCCACCTTAGTTCCTTCCAGCTGGAAGCACCTGAAAGCGGTTAGACACAGGTATTTCAGGTGATGCCACCTCTGTAAGGTGTGTATGCCCACACCTTCTCCTTCGACCTACGGTTACTCAACTCTTTCACTCTCTGCTCTCCGGTCTCCCCCCTCCCCACTTGGGGCGCACACACTATCTCCCTAAAAGGCGTATTCACTATCTCCTCTAACTCTGTGTTGTGTTGGATGAATAAAATGAATAATTAAAAAGCAACCTTAAGATAATCAGACTGGTTTTTGAGCGCTCCCTGATAATAACTACTACAAATACACTACTAATACGAACTACTCCTTGGATAATTTTTAAAGTGTGCCTTTACTCACTCAGACTGGCTTAAAACACTCCCTGTTAGTGCCTACTAACTACTCCTTAGTAACTATAAAGTTAAAGTGCTCCTTTACTCACCAAAGCAGATAATCTCGGACGATTTAGCAGTGCGATTTCAAAAGAAACTGTGCTCTACAGTTTGATTACAATTTAATCGTTTTTAAACTTGCTGTTGGGAGGTCGAAAAACCACACAAAACCCTCTCGCAGGCAGGCTACTACCGGAGCAGGGAAAAAAAGAGTGGGAAATGTCCTCCCGGCCCGACTGGAGACCAAGCAAAGCTTTAAGAGCAGCTGCCCCTTTCTATGGAGTGCGATTACCCCCCGTGAGTGTTCGCCATAGAGATACGCACACAGATACAGGCGCCTTCAGCCGCCGATCACACTCGCCGACCCGCCGAGCGCCCTGTTTATAACAAACAGCAAACGGCACTCGCGCTGCGGTACCAGCGCCCACACAGACACCCGCTACAAACACCATGTTTAAATTACTCCGGACACGCTATTTTTCCCACGAACAACCAAGTAACACAGCAAAAAACAAACAACACAGCAACTCTGACCGTGATTACAGGGTGATTTTAATATTTTAATAGTACTGTACTTAATATGCTTCTTACTAACTGCAAAGTGAAGATCTTTTTTTTGTCGGATATGGTGTTGAGAATCTAATTTGAATATTGAGTATTGAATTTCAATTCTTTGTTTTGGAATTATGACAGCACCCATCTCCATCACTGAGGCGTGTGCTAAGCATTCAGCCTGAAAAGCTTGTGCACAGTATCCCTCAGAGAATCATAGCTTAATGTTTGCACTCAGATTAAAAAAAGGATACCTCATATCTAGGAATGTCACAATGCCAGACATTCTAGTAGTCAATACAATTATCAAGGAAACTCCAAGGTTCTCTATACTCAGTCCGATACTAGCAGGGCTGAAAGCGTACCTATACCAAGCTGTTTGCGTCACCACCATCTGATTGGTCGAAATGCATAATTACCTGAAGCAAAAAATGGCATATTCTATATATTACTCATTATTAGTAGTATTGCACGTCACGATTTATTAAAGCATTCCCGAAAAATTTCCAACCTCCTGCTTAAAAAAATGACTTCAAAGTCGAATGGAATGGAACAGTTGAATGGAATTGACTCGTCATGGTAATTCCGCTAGTGTTTGACGTTTGCGTAACACTGTAATTGGCTAGGAACGTTATGCATTAATTACTGTTTCAAAAGTGCCCCCAAAATTTTGCAAATGCCCCCATTTTTTAGACGTGTAGGCAGAAGTTGTTCCCTAAATATGTTGCAAATATCAGTATCAGGAAATGTTTCCTCAGCAGACCTGATTAACGACAGTGCGTCTTCTAGCTGTGGGGGAAAGCTTGTTTAGAGGCAGGCTTTCTGAAATGAGCCATGATTGACCACGTGGTCGACCAGAGAGAGAGAACATCTGCCTTCCTGATAACTGCTTCTACCTTTTGAGCAAACAGATCAGGATGGCAGTTTCCTGCTGAGGATCTCATACCGACATTCAAATGTTTGAAAACATACCATTCATGGTTGCATTTGTGCATTCCTTCCACCTTAAACTCTCCTGTTTGTATTTGGTGTTTTTGTGGATTCTCCCTCAGTGCTCTGAGGTTTTGATTGAGTCTGACTTGTCGACTGCGCACTTGAAACATGGTGCTGGAACTGATGATGTAGTCAGGCTTGTAAATTCAGCTGGATGATTAACTGAGAGTACAGATTTGTGGCATTGCAATCTTTCATTAGATCTTTTTGGCACATACAGCAATTCACATCGTTTCAACTTGCTGGCTCCCCTGTTTTGTTTGGCTTGATACCAGAACACTGCCAAGTAACTGCAGTGTCATCTTTGCCATTGAAATTGTTAGCTTGGCTCATACACTAATTAGTGGAGTGAATATAAATGCCTTATAGGCCTGTATTCTCCAAATAACTTTTTGGTGTCTTTATCAATTTGTTTCAAAGTAAAAATATTGTACATCAAAGTTGTTGATATTGTAATAATGTAATATCACTTCCCATGACTGTATTCAGACAGGCAGTTCAAATGGTACCCTTTAAGACTGGGAATTTTGAGCCCTCAGGTTTTTCCCTCCTCAATTTGCTTGGTTAAAACCTTTGCCCTAAAAGGTGCCCTAAATTTGAATTTTGTTTGAATATCGAAGAAATTTTTATAATTTTTATAATTTTTACATATTCTATGGTAGAAATCCACATTTTAATTTTGGAAGATTTATGTAGGCAATAGGGGTTGCATGACTTCAGATTTTTAAGTCGACCTTTGACTAGTCACTGATGATGTCATTGATTTATTTATTTTTTTTTCCCCAGTCATTAATAAAATCACAGGAGGAGGGAATGCTTTGCAACAAATCTGTATTTACTGACAATGGACAGCTCATACACTGAATTTACAAAGAATGGCAAATATATAAACAAGCCACAACTCAACTGTTATATTATACATACCTATACTTAATACAACTCCTTTAATGTTTATGTTGAGTTAAACTGTATTATCCAGCAAACTGTTGATCATGATGAACAAAACCTAAAAGGTCATGAAATAAAACAGACTAAAACTAACTTACCGGTTAAATTGCACTTAAAATCTGAATTCTCAGGCGAAAAGAAACCTGAAAAGAAATGCCCGCGTCCATCCACGTCAGACACCGTAAAAAACTTCTCTTCCCAAAATGCAATGCTTGTTTCCATCATTTAAGTGCAAAAGAAAATACTGCAGTACTCATAAAACAATACACATCCAAGAGCCTGCAAGCCTAATCACCATGTCACAGTGCTGCTCAGTCATAGTTTTTGTCTTTAGATCCTGGTCTGCGTGTAAAAACACAAGGGCGTCGACGTGGGCAGGATGAAGGCTCGCTCGCTGTCATGTGCTCTTTCCAGCTAGAGGATCCTCTTACTTGCTGTGCTGCTGTTGCTCTTCCCTTAAAAGAAGAGGTCGCCTGCATCCATTCTCTGACTGTTGCCTTCCTATCTGTCACCCACTTGTTCAGTGGCACGTCGACGTCAAGCTCAAAACGTCATTGTTGTGCAGTAAAGTCGACCTGTCGACTAGTCTGTGCCACCCCTAGTAGGCAAACAGTAGTTCATCTAACGCACATTTCCTCATTTTTTGTTTTGCCTAATCACCCATGACACTTAATGTAGGATGCAGGATTTGCCCCTAGTGCTGTGAATTACAAAAACAAAATGGCTGAAACTAGCTAGCAAAGGAACTAGTGAAAAACGTGAATCAGTACACATTATACCATATACCACGCTATAATGTGTGGACAGTATGATGGTACAAAAAAAAGAATTCTGCCTAAGCATAGTTGGATGTAGCCTACAGTATTTAAAGACATGATGTTATTTAAGTTTTGAGCTATTTTAGGTATGTAAGCCTATGTTTGTTGTCTGATGTTAGTCCTTTGACATTTAATTTCACGCCACCTTTTTGACAACTTTCTTGTTGCTGTTGGCGTTTCTCTCCTGTGGGTAGCAAAATAACGTGGTGTTATTGTCTCATCGTTTTCCTCACTTAAGATCGTAGCAGGATTTGACCTTTCACATTCAGTAGCAGACAACTGGCGATGATGGGCTGGGTCTGTAGTATAGTTGTAAATCGTTGAATTTCTTCAAATGATTAGTCTTATGTTATAATCATTTGAATGCCTTTTAAAAGGAGTTTCCCAGCCCTAATACCCATAATGGCCAAATGATGCTAGTGATCTTTCTTTCAGCATTGCTTATATCTGTCTGTGTACTCACGCCCCTCCTTCCTGTGCCTGTGTTTCCATGGCCCTCAAGTTGCTTTGCTTCAAATTTGTGTAGCAGCAAGAATATCAGCCAGGCCGCTGGATTGCCTGAAGTGCTTAATATGGGTCTCTCTTAGTTTCCTTATTCTCCTTCACTGTCATTCTGTATTGCTATTTTGTATTTAATTGCTATTATAAATTTATATCTAAACACAAACACATATTGTTGTCTGCGTCTAGTTTTAGTTTAGTTTTAGCTTTTTTGGCCACCTGTCCCCTGCACACAGCCCCTTGGGACCACAATGGTCATATTTAAATGTTTATCACTAATTACAGGGCTGCAGCTGTGATGCAGCACCTTGTCCTTTTATAGTACTGTGACACATTGGCTAAGTGGGTAGCCCTCTCGCTTCGTAGCGCCAGCCTTAGGCTCCTGTCTTTGCGCTGTTTCTGCAGTTTGCCTGTGTGCATGCACATGTTCGTATGTGCTCTCATGCCTTGCTATGGTCTGGCATTCCATCCTGGGAGTTGCACCTGGATTATTGCATCCTTTCTACAAGTCAGTTCTTTCTTTCTCAGTTGGAAGCACTGAAAAGATGTTTGTTTACTTTGGATAACTTCTTTCTGTGTTTTTTGCAATTTCTTACAGTCTTGCAGCACAGACACATGCTTCCTGGTTACAATAGCAGGCGATTAAAAATAAAACCACCTTCTGTGAAAGAATTTGTCAAGTATGTGCTATGGGTTTTTTATGGGTCATTTGCACACCAAAGCGCTCCACCCGCCTCGCTGTAGAATTAGCCTGTATGTGAGAGAGCGGCGTCCTCCCTAGCTGGCTATTTGGGGTGCGCGGTATAAACGGTATACGGTATACATTTGGCCAATGAGAGAGATTTTGATTATACTGGCCTACCGCGGTAGTAGTTGTTAATGACCGGAGCATGTGAGCGGAGCGGTGAGAATTTCCGCTTCTAGGGTGTTGGCTCCGTCCTCAGTTAAAATTCATCCCGCTCCAGTCAAATCGCCCCACGCACGTTCCGATTTAGGCATCGGACTCGCAGTGTGAGTCGTATCAGAGTTGAAATAAAAAACCTCTCTGTGTTATCGCAGCTTCAAGGCATCCCGGAAGTTTCAACTTCATCCTTAATTTGGAAATGAGTGTACATTGTTTGTGTTTTATGTATGTACAGTTCAGTGCAATGTCGATATGATAATCAATAAAGCCCTGACAGTTAAGAACATCGATAAAGACCTGAATAAACATAATGTAATTAATCATGTATATTACATTCAATGTTATCTAATAAATTTATTATAATAGATAAAACTGTTTACATTTAGCTTGATAGTGCAGCCGACATTTCATGACATCATTAATGTATGCTTAGATCCATAACAATTTCTTAATAATCGGAGGAGCTCCTTACAAAGACTGGTGCAACGTCCATAAGATGGACATGGTTTGGATTTAAGGTTCCGGATACTGAGCAGAAAAACATAATCTGCAAAATTCCGGGTACCAGTGATTGCAAAGAGAGGTAACAGGAGCAATCTGTTTTACATAAGTATGCACAGCGGATGGTATTCATCCGAAAAGGGATGTAGTCATGCAATTTGTCAAATTTTATTAGTTTTATAGCTTTTGGTTCTGTCTTAATTATTTTTCTGTTTACGAAACCAACCTGTATTTTTAATATAAGATATTTTGGCAATAAAACCAGGGAAAAGTTACTTGAAAGATTTTCCATATTTTTTCTATAATTGCAGTTTTGCACAATAAATATTCTTAAAGTAACATTCACCACTACTTTGCAATGTGTTAACAGTTTAGAATACAACTTTCTGCTACAATGCAATTGCTATGGGCGTACGATACCCATTAGAAAACAGTTATATTGAAATTTACATACCAAATTAAATACCTCAATATGTACCGTCTTCCGTCTGTGGTTCAAATTATACCGCGATATGAATTTTAGGCCATATCGCGCAGCCTTCTGGCCATCACTGCAGATTCCAGAATATAAGTGAGTCTGTTAAGTGAGATTTGTAGAAGTGAAGTGAGTGAGGAGCGTCCGATTGCTTGCACTGCGCGTTAGGTTCAGGTGAGCTGCAGCACTGTTTGGTGAAGCCTTAATGTGAAGTCACACCTCCTGAGTAGACAGGCGCTGGGGCGCTCCGATGAGCCGGTTTGCTCCGATAAGCCGGTTTGCTGCTGGAGCTGACCGTCAGCAGTTAACCATTTAGTGTGAAATGCATCTTAGTTTCATAATGAGGAGATTTAGTAGCATAAGGAATGTGACACTAACCAGATGACTTCATGCTGGCACTTTTATCAAAGATTTACATCACTATTCACAAGATGAAAGCTCCAACTTGCTGATGCTAGTCATTTATTAGTCATGTAGTCATTTCAAGGAGCAATAAAAACGTGAATCAATGCTCATTCATTCAGCAGTGAGGCCAGTATTAATCAGATCCCTCCTTAGCTTTTCAGTATGCTCTTTGGCATTTAGTCCTAATACTACACTCCTCCTAAGGGCTGTTTTACATGTCATCTGAAAGCATGCTTTCCTTTCAGATTATTCACAGAAAAGGGAGACGGGCCATAATTAACCACTTAGAATCACCATGTATTATTAATTGGCATCACGGTATTCCCGTTTAAGGAAAAAAAAACAGTATGAACTTGTCTGAATAATTGTTTGTATGTACTGCTCTCCTCGTTCGGCGTCGCCTGAGTGCAGTCCCTCTTGCCCCTGTCTGAGTATGAGTGCCTTTGTATGGGGCTGGGCTTCTGCTTGGCGCTTAAGCTCACGGTGGGATGGGCCACCTACTGAGAGGGCAGGAAAGGGAGCCCCCTCGCCTCCCGAGGTGTGTGAGAAATCGCCCTTCACGGGAAGTGACTGTGACAGTATTGAGGCGCCCTGCGAGCCTCTTCAGTCAGCTGTGGCCAAACACTCACTCTGCTGCCCTTCCTGTGCCCCCCCCCCCCCCCAAATGTAGCAGTCGCTTTCTTAGAAAGAATATCTCACATCAGAGTTACTTTTTAACAGCCGTTTTGCTCTAAGGCACTGAGGTCCTGAGGGTTTGCCGATGCTTTATTTCCAGCCTTTTTGTGAGTTAGTCTGATCTGTACCCCCTTTTGTTTGAGCATCTTGGGAAAATTCCCTAAGCTCTGCCCTTTCTGAGGAAGGGGAGGGGAAGGTGATGCACGGGGGCTGAGTGCCAGCGGATTTTTCCAAGGCCAGACTTCCTGTTGCACAGATGTTGGGGGAAGCCAGCCCCCGAGATGTTAGTTCCCAGACTCGTCATCGGCTGTCCGGAAAGCCGCCTGCTCATAAAAGCGCAAACTCTGATGTAGATGTTTCGGCTCTTTGTGTGTTTTAATGTGTCCTGCCTGACTGCTCCGCAGGCCTCCAGCCCGAAGCTGACGGCGCGTGTCTCAGACATCTGTGAGGTCCGCCGCTGCAAACCACTGGAGATGCCTGACAATGTCAACACATTTGTTTTAAAGGTGAAGTATTCCCCTCCACCTTTTATCTTAAAGGGGAAGTCCTCCTCTACCTTTTATGCCCCCACCTTTTATTTATTTTAAAGGTGAAGTCCACCTCCACCCCGTCTTCTTGCATATGCTTCTTAGTGTCTATTGTTCATGGTCCAAACGTAACTTAGTGGACTGGGGGGATGCTTCTGATTCTTCTGAAGCCCTTTTCCATCCTGACAGAAATGTGAGAGATCTCACTTTGCAGAGCTTCCTCTTCCTGCTGACCATGTCCTCCCTGCTCTCTGCAGCTTAACCACTCGCCGGGAAGCATCATTTTCGAGGCGGACAATGACCAACAGGTCAGCTCCTGGATGACGGAGATCAAGGAGTGTCAGAGTAGCGGGTGAGGATGCGGCCCGCCTTTGCACCTTCGTGTCTGTTAGCTGACAGACGCCGCGGGAAGCCAGATGCTCTCACATGTGCTTATGTTGTAGGGATGAGCAGCCAGCTATTCAGGTACAGTGTCTCCTGCAAAATCCCTAGCAGCTTAGCCATAGCATAGCTCATTGCTTGTACACACATGAATATACTTTGCAACTTTTTACTTAAAATAAATAAATAAATAAATAAAAAATTCCTTCAGGCGGAATGAGAGCAGTTATATATGCATACTTAAAGAAACAGTCAGCCCCAAATGTACTCATTTCCAGTGTCCAGTCTGTTCTGCAGAGCTTCGCTGAGCACCTCCGCCTTGTGACTGGCCAATCCTATGCCTGCCCACCTCCCTCTGACATGGCAGTTCAGCTTGATCCATCTTGGGGAGGGTGGGGGCAATGGGGGGGGTTCGCACCTCTGCAATGGGAGCTGGGTGCATTACACATGCGAGGCCAGCAGGTGGAAGCAGAGCCTCACTCGTCCTAGAGTTCTGTTCCATTTCCGGCATCCTGTTGGCAGTAAGAGTATGGGCCCTTTGTGCTCTGGAGAGGGTCCAATGCTAGTGTGATTATAAAGTCAGCTCTCTGAAGCTGCTCAGCATGGAGATTTGGCGAGCGTCGGCATTCTCCAGTCAGGAGTTCACTTCAAGAAACTCATGCATTTATACAAAAAAGGACAAGTCTCTCTTTAAAAAGGAAAAAAAATCCTTCCTGTTATTGAGCGCTGAGAACACCAGTCAGCACTTACACGAGAATCTGATCTGGCCTTGTTTTGTCAGCCCGTCCGCTCTCGCTCACTTGCTCGCTCGCTACGCATAGCGCTGCTCGGGGGTAACAATAGCACTTCATATTTCCAAGAATTATGAGACGTGCTTCCTGACCAGCCCCCCCCGCCCGGCAGCCCGGAGGCCCTGCGGCTGTGCGCGACTCGCGGCTTCCTCCCGTCCTCGTGGCCCCCTCCCTGCCTTCCAGCCCCGCCCTCTCTCACTTCCACCCTGGGCTTGACCACCATCTTGCACCGGAGTCCCTGTCAGCGGTTTCTCTTTAATGTGAATCTGTGTGATGCCGGTAGCAGAGCTTGCTACCGCCGTGCCTGACGTCTGGCCCGCCGGGCCCATGGCGGCGCTGCTGGGCTTATCGCTGCATGGGCTGCATTAAAAGCCCTGGCTTAGCACGGCTCTTTCCGAGTCGCTGAGTGCTTCTGATTGCTTTCTGTGCGTCTGCGTCCGCAGGTCTGACAGCGCGGGCGTGCAGCCGACAAGCCCCACGCCTGGGGAGCCCTCTGCCAGAGCCAGAAGGGGCAGCTCGGCGTCCAGCGGCCCGGGTGGGTACCGGCTCTTGGGGAGCTGCCCTGCTGCTGCTCCTGGCTGCCTGGAAGGTGGGTCAGCACTCTGTACTGAGCGCTCCACTGACCATGCTGTACTGTCACCCACACAGCAGCTGCTCTCTGCTAATCGCTAACCATCTACAGCGCCCTCCACTATTATTGGCACCCCTGGTAAAGATCTGTAAAAAGCCATAAAATAAATTCATTTTATATAGCAGTAGTGGCTGGCCCCCCATCCTGGGTTGTTCCCTGCCTCGTGCCCGTAGCTTCCGGGATAGGCTCCGGACCCCCCGCGACCC
>JAODKK010000039.1:32936331-32948529 GCA_026774405.1 Petrocephalus microphthalmus
AGAGAGAGAGAGGGAGAGAGAAGCAGAAAGAGAGAGAGGGAGAGAGAAGCAGAAAGAGAGAGAGGGAGAGAGAAGCAGAAAGAGAGAGAGGGAAAGAGAGAGAAGAAGAGAAAAGGAGAGAATTTTGGCTGCATTTGCAATCCCATATTATTAACTCCCTGACACTTAAAGTAACCAGTTGAACTTCTGAAAGTAAGCCTGCTTATGGCGATCTCTGCCAAAAGCCCAGTGACCACAGATCCGGGGGGGACCGGCATCTGACCCGGAAACTGGCCGAGCAAAGGGACCCTTTGCCACTACCATTTTGCGTGAATCTCTTGGCACTCATTATAGGGCATAATGCACAATTACTAAAAAGAAATAAAAAAATAAGCACACATTTCAAACTAGTATTTTAATTCTTAATTAATGCCCATGGCCTTGGTGCTAAAGCTGAGTATTTATAGTTTTCTTTAAGTTTGGGTTTCAAGAATTCCACCCAGTGATTAAGCAAAATATTGTATAATTTCTGCAGCTGTTGTCCAGGTGGCATTAAATTACATTACATTTATGGAAGTGGTTGGAAATTTTTGGCATTTAAATGTTTAAATTATCGAAGGCATTTACGAATTAAACTAATTCTTCTACAGCAAAATGAAAGGTAATGCTAAAACTTTTGCTTTCAGTTTAGCAGCTTGTCCCTCGTATTGCTGCCGCATGTCTGCAGAATCCCATCCCCGGTCTCTCCTGTTCCGCACACTGGGGCTTTGTCACACACACCTCTCTCCCTCTGGCACCCGCTGACCCCCCACGCCTCTCTCTGGCATCCCTTCCGCTGCTCTCGGGGAAATTGGCAATAACAGGTGTGGGGGGAGGGGCACGGGGAAGGCTGCAGGGAATTAGCCAGTCGGGGGCTGGGGGGGATGTGACAGGGCAGAGCGGGCCGCTCGCCTGTACAGCAGAGTCCCTGCTGGAATGCTAATAACCCAGCCCTCTGCTTCTCCATGGCTGCCTTTTCTCCATCTGAAACTCAAACAACTCCAAATGAATAATGGAAAGAGATAAAGCCCCCCCCCCACGCTGTCTCTCTGTCAACCCCCGCCTGATTTTCCTCCGCCTGCCCTTCAAACCCCCAGAGCCTGCCTGAAACTCTGTTTTTGCCTTATTACCGATTGTTCGGCCGTTTGATTTCCGAAAAAGGCCCTGCACTCACACACATCGGCTCATGTTTCTGGAATCTACTGTAGCCCCGGTGATGAGCGTGGGTCCCCCCGCTCCGGGAGCGACGGGCGCGCCTCTGGATGCGAGCCGGCCAGCTTTGAGCTTTTCGCCGCGTGCTCCCGTCTGATCCCTTTCGGGGAGAGGCGCACGGCCCACCCAAACATCCACATGTTCGCCTTTCACATCTGCATGGGTGAATTATGGAAAACAGCGGGCCGGTGGACAGCAGACAGATGTAAATGAGGTGGTTTGAAAGTCTGGGGTCTCCCCATCACGTACAGTCTTGCTTGTTCATATTGAATTATCAGTTTGATGCCTCAACTGTTTTTTTTTTTTGTCTGTCTTTCTGAAAAAGACAACTTGTACAGGGTCAAAGTAGGAGCCATAGTACATACAGCACACTAACTATTAAACCTTTATGTATTCTGTACCACGGGCCATAAATTTTAATTTAATAAAACTGATAAAAAGCATGTATGCTACAAGCTGGTCCATCTCATTAAATTGCATATTAAACCACTAACCCAAATACCTGGTTAGATATGTCTCTCAGTACAAATGAGAATACATGGGAGATTGTTGTCCTGGGATTTTCCTGCAGTGATTTTTTTCATGTGTTTTCCATTACAGTGACGTGAAGAATATGCCAATACTGTATATACAGGCTATTAACATGACGAGGCTTCTGGTTTAAGTCCCAGAAGAGAAGCAAAGATGTTTTTAATGGATCCTATTGTACATAGAAGAGGAACGCTGCCTGAAGAATGTTCGGCATGAAAATGCGAAAACCTAAAGATCCCAATTATTTAATTGTAGACCACAAAACAGCAGACATTTGAAGGTATCGTTTTTTACAGCAAAATATAAAAAGCGCATGAAATACATGCATTCCTGAGCAAATGGGATTCATGAGTGCCTACAATTACAATTTTTTGTAATCATTTGAAGATCTTCCGGAAACATGTAGCTGAGGTGTGCGTGTATTGCCTCGCTATAGCTGTATCTGAATGTGGCCGATGACTCCCCGCTTCTGAGGGCGGCGCTCTCTGCTCTCGTCTCCATGGCTCTCGTCTAAACGCGACCTCCCCCAAATAACACCATGCAGAAAAGAAGGCTCCGCGTCAGGTGACAGACGGGTGTTTAACGAGCCTCGGGGAGCACAGAGGAAACGCCGTTCGCGACTCGAAAATAATTAAATTCCTGTCAAGTGATAAAGACTAAATGAGAAAGCCCAAAACTTTACACATTAACATCCAGACTCGAAAAGGAGCACAAACCCTATTATCTAGACTATTCAACTTATGTAATTTCAGCTGTTGAAAGAAGATTTTCCCTTATTAACTTTCATGTCAATGAAAGGTTTTTAGTTCGCTTAGAATACACCACAAGGTGAAACAATACGTTTTGATACCGTGTTAAGAAATTTAATTAAATAACAGAATACCCATCTTTGAAAACGTGTATATTGGGGTTTTTGTCAAGAGCATCGCGGAGTGGAGTATATTAAACCAGCAGCCCGTGTTTCCTGAGTGCGGATGACAACACCATTATTTCAGATGAAGAATGTTGTTTTTCCCGCCGCGCGTCTTCTCCCCTCCCGCAAAATCTATGCTCATTTCTGGTAATGCATGCAGTAACTATGGAAATCGCCCCTTCTATTTCCGTTGTTTCCCCCTTTTCTCTGCCGTTTTGTGTGTGTATGTGTGTGGCGCACATTCATAAACGGAGCTGAAAGCCCTTCACCTCCCCGAGCAGAAGGGAAGGTGAGGCTGCGCCGTCTCCTTGGAGATGGCCAGGTGACTCCACAGCTTGTGCAGAACGGCAACCTTTATGCTAATTTAAGCGATCGTTGTGAAAAAAAGAAAAGAAAAGAAAAGAAATGTAGGATTGCAACGCAGACAATTCAAACGCGTGCCTTGACATTTTCGGTGGATCGGCTCTTCTTATAGCTTATAAACTAGATAAAAGGTTATGGTTTCTAGCACCAATGTGTCAACACAAGGTGAAATATTAAGTAATGATGTGAGAAATACCAATTAACTTAATTCAATTAAGATACTATTTAGCAGACGATTTATTTTTATCTGTTTTACTGGAGTCTGATGGGAAATTGTGGGTTTCTACAAATACGGCTTACAAATAAATATTTTAAGTGGACTATTTGACAGCACTATGTGGAAGTTAATAATTGTGAGGCCAAAAAGACCCCAGTTATGGAAGCACTGTGATTTTTTTGTGGGATCCAAAGCTTTAAACCAACAGGAAACCAACCTTGTAGAGAACTGGTCCGACCAGCAATTAAGATTCCAAAACACTGCCATCTGCAGGACGTCTTGTGCAATATTATAGACCAGCCACGACCAAGTAGTGGAGCGCTACAAATAAGTAATTGTGCCAGTGGCAAATGTCAGTGGCTGTCCTACAGACGGGACATTGAATATGTCACTGGTGTGATAGCCCCTCTAATGGACTGGAGGCCGGGTATCCAGAGATATGACCTCCCTGACCTGAATACAGGGCTGCTGTTTGCTCAAGGCTAAACCAAACACTTCATGTGATTTTAAGCCGATTTAAACTGTTGAAACTGATTTAATAAACTATTAATAATACTAAAAATAAGCAAAATTGCTCATTTATATTTAACACTGATTTTAGCTGACAAAATAATTTAACAAATAAACAATATTTTTTGCTTAAAATATGTAATGACTATATATATATATCACTTTTATCATGAGTAAGTATGATTTTGATTATTTGGAATTATATGAAGTATATAGTACCTGGTTGCTGAGATTTTTGTCCCAGTAGAGCAAATTTGTTAATGCTGTATGTCTTCTTTATTTACTTGGCTTGTTGTCTTTGTGCCTGTTTTGCCCGATTATGTGTATTAGATTGATGGCTGTGCTTCTGTGGAGAGCTGTATCAGTTACACAGGCTTGAATCAAAAGGAGCCTTGCCCTCTCACGTGAAGCTGCTGGTGGAATAGCTCCAGTGATTACCTTTGAAGACAGTTTTTTCCCACCTCAGACGAGATTGCTCAGAATTAATAACTTTGAATAGAATCAGTCTGCAGCAGATGCCAGCACCAATGCTTCATGGGAGTGACCCTTTTGCAGAAGCGAGGGGAGACTAGATGCTTGCTAACCAGCATCGCAAGGCCCCTGGGGCATGGACTCGCAGGTGGGGGAGGATTTCTGTTGACTCGCGTTTGTTTGGATGGTTTGTCTTAAATCGGAGACAGGCGCAATGAGGAAACCGCAACCCTGTCAGAACGGCTGGATCGCCGAGGAGTTTTGGCGTGACACGGAAAAACTCGCAACAATCCCTGTGCTGATTTACTCCTTCGCGGTAACGCTGAGCATCTAGCCGGGTGCCTCTCCTGCTCCGCCCAGCTGTTAGCGAGACAGCTCTCCCCCTGGGCCCCTGCCCCAAGAGGGGCGCCCTGGCAGGGCCCTCGCATTCCCCAGGCAGGGAGACGGCTCTCCACCTCCAGCGGGCGACTGCGAGCGCCAGAACAGCAGGTTACGCTTACCAAAGCAAACCTAATCTCCAAAGAATTTGGCATGCAGGCCTTCACAACAAAAAAAGCAAGAGAGACTAAGCGCCATTTATTCTAATGATCACACTGTTTTTGTTTTTCTCCCCTGCTGATCTCTGGGGAGAGAAGCCTCAAGATACAATGTCGCTCGGAATGTATTGGCCCGCATTTCCGGAACCTTCTGCCGGTCCTTGACTCGCTCCCACTCGGCCCATATTTCCCCCCCAGTCTGGGGAGGCATCCCAAGCCCCCGCGCGCACTAGCAGATCCGTGCCCTCCAGTCCCCCGAGGCGACGGGGCTGGCGGGCCGAGCGCGGCCCTGCGCTAATGGGATGAGGCCCGGGGCGCGGTGGCACGGCGTGAGCCTCTGATGTCAACGAGCTCCTGTGGGCCTCCACCACCGAGGATGGGGGGAGGGGGGGGAGAGGGGGATGGAGATGGTCGGGGCCAGATAAGCGCCATCTCATTACCTGCTCCCAGGGGCTGAAGCCAGGGGTGTCGCCGCCCCAGATGGCTGCCAAGATCCGTCGCTAATTGAAATCAGATACCACCGGGTGCGCAATCCCTGCCGTACGCAGACGGGCTGAGGGCTGCGCGCGCGGGACCCTTATCAGCCCATCTCTCCGTCTGCTTATGTTTCAGCGGCCAGCAGACTTGGGCTGGGGGGGTGCTTAGCGGCAGCCTTAGCCTACCTGGCCGAGAGGCCCTGTATCTCGGGTGACCAGGTGAGAGAGGCGAAGAGTTTATCCGGCGGAGAAATAATGAGGGAGATTAGCCCGCGGCGCTGCTCCGTGGCAACCCGTCACCCGCCACCACCTTCAACACCCCCCGCCCCCACCCCGCCCCCCTTGTCTCGCTGTGTGCGGCCGCCGCTGGCGTCCCGGTGCGAGCCTATCATTACAGTCACCTGCTCCCCAGGAATGAAAGCCGGGGCCCAATCAGCATCCTCCCGGAATGACATTACACCCTTGCGGCCTGGGTTAGAGAGTGACACTGTCTGCAGTCTGACTGGCTATTGCTGAAGCACCAAATAATCGCTAAATAATCAGATAGATTGTTATGGCAACCAGTGACAATTACAGACACGCTCGTACACAGGCCCTCCCAGAGGCGCCACGATAACAGGCTATCAAAACCAACCGGGGCGTCATTGCATATCATCTTGCCCCCAAAAGGATCAATTAAAACTGAATGTTGCTCTGTTTGTGATCACTGCCCTTGTTTTCCTGGCAGTCTTGGGGAGGGGTGAGTATGTACTCTCCCGGCTGACGTGAATGAGGAGAGCAGGGCTGCCAAGTCTCACGCATCTGGCGAGACACTCACTCTTTCTGACTCTCAAACGCACGTAAGAAATCTCCCTGCAAATCTATATCATTCCGTTATAAACCTCAAAATAGCTGCATCAAAAGTGTTGTGGTAGATTACAAACCCTACACACTATTTATCAGGTAATAAATCTGTTACATACATGTAAATGAGTGTGCAGACTTGTCTTGAATTGACCAAAGTTGGCAACACTGGGAAAGGGCTTGTGATTGGACAATCCCATTGCAGCTCTCCGGCTCGCTGGAAACGCCACAGAGGCCAACCTGCAGAAATTAAAAAAACAACAACAAAAAAAGAGGTAAACTCTGCAAGCACTGAGTGCTGGTTAGCGGGAAAAGAACTTTATCCCTTTAATATTTCATATCCTGGCCTCACGCACATCTAGGGAGAATGTTCCATGGAGGTCCCTGAAATATGGATGAGCCTATGTTTGCCCATTTATCTGGCCTGTCAGACGATGCACTCACAAACAATGACCCCCCCCCATCTGGCCCCACGAGTCAGCTTGTTAGAAACAGGAGGTTGGAAAAGGAAAGCGATGAAAACGAGTACACACACATCCACGCGCACACAGAGACACACACACACGCGCGCGCACAGACACACGCACACAGAGACACACACACGCGCGCGCACAGACACACGCACACAGAGACACACACACATGCGCGCGCACACACACACAGAGACACACACACATGCGCGCGCGCACAGGAGTTGTTTCACAGAGAGGAAGGCTGTAGATGGAGGGTTGCTAAAATGCCTCTCAGAAGAGAATAGATGTTTAGGAAATGGCCCTGAATGCTCTTATTCCTGGATCCCTACTTGTCCCCTCCATAAACAGGATCCATTGCATTGTGTAAGGGGACACCGTAAAGACCGTTTCCAAACAACTATTGTTGCAAGCTGCAACCCCCAATACAGCGCACCTCCATCTGTATTCACGTGTGTGGCGTAAATTGTGCAGGCTGCCTGCTTTCGTACACGCTACCTGTTCACTAATCGCCATCGTAGCACAGACCTGTGCCCTAATGATGCAAAAACGATCGGGTCTGTCCTATCTGCACGTCGTCTGCCACGGATCACTGAACACGACCGCGCATTAAGTGTCCCTTAGTACCAGTGAAGCCAAGTCTGTAGGTGGAGTAATTAGTTATAAAGAAGGACATTTTGGGGGGTGCAGGAAGGAGGCTGTGCAATGTGGGGGCTGGAGAGTGAGCTAGTGAACACAAAGTTAACATTTATTTTTAGCTAAAAGGTCTTGTAAAGCTGTTACCTTTCTTGTGCGACAGGAGTACAAAACGGATGATATATATGAACTGCAAGGAAAAAAAAAATCACATTTTAATTAGCCAATCATTTATGATGATTTCTCTGTTCTCAAAGTGATACAGTTAATAATCATTCATTAGAGGGCAATTCTTGTCTGGTGTTTCCAGACACTCTTGCTTTTGGGAATGAAAAGGCTGTCCTGCAGAAGAAGTTGGTTTAATGCAGGACTTTTAAAAAGCCCCACCAGTTTGGGGGCAGTTTAAACTTCAGAATGCCTTAATTTGTTCCATCGGCGGATTGCCGTGGAGACAGAGATATCACGTTACATCACAGGCATCTGTTCGGCAGTTTGACCGCTCTGGCTCCAATTTTACGGAGACTTTAAGCGGCTCCACCAGGCCAAAGGAAACAAGAATCCCCCACAAAATAATCATGTCTTATTTACACTAACTCTGAAGAAAAAAGGAGTGTGGCTGGGAGCGGGGGAGGATGAGGGAAGAGGAAGGAAAAAGCCATTCATGTCTGTATATTTGTAGCCTGATAGAAGTTTGAAAGTGGCTGCAATTATTTGTCTGTGAGGCTCCCTGATTAGATATCAGACATCACCTGCTGGGACTGCTCAGAACTAAGTGCTTTCAGGCAGCTTCTGGAGTGCTCTGCAGAGATGGAGAGAGCCAATCACTCGACGCGTGCCAGGGCAGAACGCCTCCACTCCGCTGCCTCCTTTGCACCACCATCATTCCGTGGGCCAGTCTGGATTCTGGTTTGGCTCAAGTGGCCTCGCTGTGACCCATTTGCTAGTGTCCATCTTACCCATTTTAACTGGGAGCATCATATTGCAAAAGCAAGCTATTAAAAATAATACAAATCTACATTTGAAGGTATCTGTGAATCTCAGGCTTGGATGCATTTGACCAGTTGAGCAATGGGGTATTATCATTGCAATGTGGAGTCCGAAAACTGAAGCTATGTCTGCAGCCTAATCAGCTGATGCCTTGACGGTCTCTCTATCAGACTCTTCAAGTGAAGAGGTAAATGTTACAGCACCATAATGTCAGTGAGGTTTAAAAAAAAAAAACCTGGAATGGTGAAGGTTGCCCTTTCATGTCCAGTCACTACTTAAGCGGGTCGTATTACTCTTTTTGTCGCTTTTCACTTTTCTAAAGGCTGTCTTTGAAGAAATTTCAAAGGTCTGCCTTTTTTAAAATCACTTCTGGATGTGAAATAACTGCTGGCCCCCCCTTTCCTTTGGTTTATTCCTTTAGATAAGGGCAATACATCTTTAAGATATTTAACTAGCATTAAAATTAATAACAGAATTTCAAACTTTAGATATTTAATATTTACTTTTCTCCTTCATGCCCGAAACATCTTTTTTTGATTAAAATATTTTCTCCATTTGTAGTTGGTAATCTGGCGGTGATTACCAGCAGATAGAGCTGGGAGTGACTTCGTTTGAGAAGGAGAGTTAAATCACAGTGCCAGGAAAAGCCTTTCAAATCCTGTTTGTGTCATATGGATGGCGCATTTTGGGCTTTTATGCAGACACAAGCCTTGTCAGCTGTCATTTCCCTTCTCATTTTTTCTAAAAGGATTCTGGGAAATTTTACTTCTCCCTATTGGACGCACACTTCAGATTTGAGCGATCCTTAAAGCTGGTGTAGAATTCCTCTGATATAAATAGTGTTGGAAATTTCAGTGCAGGTATTAAAGGACGACTTGAACTTCAAATCCTGGATATACTAACATAACTGTGGAATAACAATAACAAGGGAGTTAAGAGCTGGACAACATATTACCCAAGTAGCTGTTTTCAGAAGCAGCACAAACAACTTCAAAGAAGCAACATTTAAAGCAGCCTTCTTTCAGTGACAATGATACTCAAGCTGTAGTTTTGGAATTTTTTTTTGCATGATAGAGGCTAAATAGTGTAACAGATTATGTGGGAAGCAACTGGGAAATTCATGCTCTTATTGTAAGCACTAAAACCAGAGGTCATTCTCCTCTTTGATATGATGAACAGCAGACCCTCTTGGTGCGAGAACACATTTCATTTATAGTAAAATGATCATTCTGGGTTTTTAAAACTAAGAAGCACAAGTTTGGAAGGAAATTATGAGAACCTTTAACCCTAAACATTTAACTATCCAGTGTGAAAAATGGAACTGGTAACGGTAAACTAATTAATAGCTAACTGATTCTAACTGGAGACTGCAGTTAATATAATTAGCCTCTGAAATGTGACAAGTGACTTTACACCTAATTGTCTAAGAATTCGGAGTACTAAAAAAACCAGCAGACAAGCTTGACAACACAATTTAACATTAGACAATTTAATAAAAGGTCATGAAGATTACATATGCTAAGTGGCCACTTTATTAGGTACCCCAAACGTAGTATCAGGTTGGACCACTCTTTTGTCTCTGGGGGGTATTTCACAAAGAAGAATTTCCCAGTTAGTTGGATAACTTGAGCCAAATGCGAAAACTGTCCAATAGCAAGAGAGGTTGGGCAATCCTTACAATTGGCTTAAGTTATCTTGCTAATGAAGCAATCCTTCTTTGTGGAATACCCCCCAGAACTGCTTCAAGGGTGGATGAGTCGTGTGTTCAGAGAGGCTTATTCGCCACCGTGCTGAGCCGTTTTGCCCGTATAGCCTCCTTGGTAGCTTTAACGAGGCTGGCCATCGTCCTCTGACCTCTCTCATTAGCAAGGCCTTTTCAGAAAGACACCTGCCACGGACTGGATGGTTTTTAGTCATCAGACCATCCTGTAAACTCTAGACACTTTAGGCTGGACTGTTTCTGAGATATATTTAGCTGCAGCCAGGAGAATTGTTGTTTGGAGGAGGAGACTGTTTGCATCAATGAGCAGGTATACCTAATATATTGGCCATGGAGTGTACAGAGCAAATTAATTGGTTAAGTAAATTGAATTACCTGTAAATCTAAGGTTGAGAAGATTACATTGCTGATTAAACATTGATTATTAAAAGCAAAAAGCAGTGAAGTGAATGAAATAGGGTTTGAAATTAAAGTCTTTTTCTGGTGAGCTATATGGGAGTGCTGCATCTCATTAATGCAGCATCAAGTCTGTTAGCAACAGTCAAAGAAGCCCCACATTAACTGTAACAAGACGTTACAACATTTTCCATTTAGGCTCTGTGGTAGGTAATTTTGTTGGTTATTGTATTGGAAATAGCAGAACTGAATGGTGGTGCAGGAAAGATAAAGAAATTATTTGAATGTTTAATTACTCTTCCCCCAGTAGCATTTACCTAACAATACAAGTAACATATAAAAAAATTTAAATCTATTCAGGGCTCCATTGGATTTATCTAACAGCGCCTGAATAAATGGTAAGCATGCCTAGTAAGACAGCTACTTCGTTTAACAGTAACTGTAACTTACTAGTTCCCGCTAATAACATCATCCATCCATTCTCCATAATCGCTTCTCCAGCACCGGGTCGCTGTGAGCCCGGAGCACTTCTCAGGAAGCAGGGGGAAGGCAGAGGACATTCTGGAAGGGATGGCTGTCTCATTATTGGAAGATTAAACGAAAAAATTCTAAATGCTAACTGGCAAATTTCAGCTTGTGCCCATTTCCTCACGGCGACCGGGATAAAGAATCTCACGGTATAGCTCATGCTGCGGCACCGCAAATCTTTTTTTTTTATGACCCATGTACAACCATATTTTGGTTTATGGAGAGGAGATGATGTAAATTTGTTTTCTACTGACCACTCCCAAAAGGGAAAACACACAGAAAATACCCTGGGGTGGCTTGTTGCCTCACACCCACAGGGGTAGGTGTTACAATCCCACTACCCATTTTGTATGGCAGTTTTCCCTGAATTGCATAGGGTTCTACCTCCAGTTCAAAAACATACGGTTAGTTGAAATGACCTCTGTACTTTTCCCCTCGTGTCTCATGACTGTTGTCCCATCTGGGGTGTTTCCAAGCTCGTGCTCTATATTGCCTTTCATTGGCCGCCCATGACCCTGTATTTGATGAAAGTTGGAAGGTAGAAAGAAAGCAGAATTATGCATGCCTCCAGATCCTAGAGATGTGTACTTAACATCATTTGAAAACATTCTTGACCCACTATCTCCTACAGCAATTATCTTGAGTTGTACCACAGCTTTGGTAAATACTGTGCCCTTACTGGTCCAGAGATGTCACATGGGTGTTGGTTATTTTTGTGTAATCACACAAATAATTCCAGCTGCCTAATAACAGTTCTATATTAATGCAATTTAATGTTTTATCAAATATGTTAATATAAAACTCTTAAATAACCAGTCATTATTATAAGCATAATTTTTCAAAATGTTGATGGTTTCTATGGTAACCGAATAGCCTTGTTGTTTCTAGTGAGTAGCCTGACCAGCATTCTATCCTTATAGGGACTATATTTTTAAGAACACATTGGAACATTATTAAATGCTAATTGAAATAATTTTCTTCTGAAAAATGAACCATGACTAGTTTATTCTATTATTATTTTATGTTTAACTGTAGTATAAGCAGGACAGACCGAGGTGTGTGATAATACAAAAATAATCAGCTCCAATTAAGTTACTGTATCGTTGATTATTTTCGTACAACTGTAGACGCCATCGGTTTATCCCTTATGACATAGTGAGTCTTTACCTGATGCCAGGAAGTACAGTGCATGCCTTAGATGAGATGCCAGTTCATCGCAGGGCACACACTCCCAACAGACAGTTTAGAAATGCAGACTGACCTAACTGCATGTTTCTTGCACCTGAGAGAGCATGCAAACTTCACACACACAGAGCCAGGGCCACGGCTCAAACCTACAACCCCGGGGGGGGGGGGGGGGGGGGGGGGGGG
>JAODKK010000039.1:33321931-33333104 GCA_026774405.1 Petrocephalus microphthalmus
ACAAACAGTTCGTTCTGGTGTGATGAAATAACAGTCGATTAAATCCGTTATTTAAAAGCGAATGTAACGATGGCCACACAGGAGCAGGATCTGATTATAGGCTTTGCTTGTGTGCGTAAATCTTTAAACAATTGAACACTTAGTTGGATAAAAAACTGACAAGTAAAACAACGTGCCCATAAATCAGCGGATTTGAACAGGATACCTTTGGAATGAATGAAGCGGCAAGCGGCGCGAGCTCTCCGCGCGGACAGTTAGCAGGCTTTGCCAGCACGGAAAACATAACGACCAAAGCCACGCAGAACGCACCGCACCGGCTGCTGCATGCAGACAGGTTACCTTCTTTGCTGCTGCCCTGGCCTTTCGTCTTGTCCCAGAGAGCCATGGCCTTGTCGTCCTCGGGTCCCTCCATCAGGGCCTTGTCACCGGGCACATACCACGTGGCGTGCTGCTCCGCCATCAGGCTGTCAAGGTCAATAGTGCTCACAGAGCCCTTGCCGGCGTCGGGGCTGCAGCAGGGGAGCTCGCCGTCCCCGCTCTGGCTGCCGCAGTCCGCCTTCTTGCCGCCTTTCATGGCCAGCGGCTGGTCCTCAGAGATGCTGAACTGCTGGCGCTGCAGCTGGATCTGAGCCTGCAGGATCTCCAGGGGGTGGATCTCATCCTGGCCCGCAGTGCTGGAGGGCGTGCGGACCTGCTCCATGCCGGGCGTTCCGGGATGCGCCGGCCCGGCTCCCCCGCCGCCCCCGCCGCTCATGCCGTAGCTGTCGGGGGTAGAGGTAGTGTGGTTCGCCATGGCCAGGCCCAGCGCCTTCTGCCCGTTCATCAGTCCATGCTCCCCCCTCTGCAGCTTGGGGGACCCCGCGGCCAGCGAGCCGCGGCTGGCCTTGGGGCCGCCGTCGGAGCTGGAGGACACCTCGTCCTCGTTGCCGTAGTGGGCGCCCGCTCCCGTGCCGCCGTCATCCGGAAAGTCCACGTGCGGGGAGCCGCCGTCCGACTTGGCCGCACTCTGAATGCCGCTGTCCAGCGACGACATGAGGTCAGGCTGCTCGCCCAGCAGCAGGTCGGCCCCTTTGCCCCAAGCGGGCGACGTCAGGGGCTTCTCGCCCGGGGTGCCCCCGCCTCTCTCGGCCATGCCGGCAGGCTGGCCCTGCTGGCCAGCAGGACTCACAACAGGGTTTCCGCCATCGGAGGAGAAAAAGATTCCCGGGCTGACGTGCCCGCTGTCCCTTTTCCTCCTGCCCCTCCCTCTCCCGCCCCCTGTTGCCGCTTTCCCCTCACACCCGGGGGTAGCGTCCATACTGTAGTTTGGGGAGAGGGCACTGGCTTCCCCCTGCACTGCCTGGCTCTGACTGGCGGCCTTGCCATTGCCGTTCCCACCGACAGGCATCTGGCTACTCTGAGACGAGCCGCCCTGGAAGTATTCGGGCCCAGGGCCAGCAGAGGCTCCCGTCGCCCCGCCGCCGCCGACATCCTGCTCTGTCTGACTCAGCTTACGCTTGCTCTCGTTCTGCGTCTTCTTGTTGAACGTCACGTTAAGGTTGGGGGCCCCGAGGCTGGCGATCATGTTCTGGCAGGCCGTGGAGAGGGCCGCCAGGCAGCTCTGGCCGAACATGTTGTCCTTGGTGTTGGTTTTGCTGAAGCTCCCGAGGGAGAGGGCCCCCAGCTTGCTCACCGAGGACCGCTGGCCCGGGGGGAACTCTGACTGCGGCGCATAGCCCCCCGGGGAGGTGTTCACTCCGGGCGGATTGCTGTGGGGAGCCCCCTGCCGGTTAGCCCCAGCATAGGAGAAAGCGGGCTGCGTCCCCATTGGGGGAGGCACAAAGTCAGCTGGCCTCCTGTCCGAGGGGGCGCTGGGGTGCCCCACGCCGGCCCCAGGTGACTGCATCTGGCTGAGACTGCCCATGCCGCTGCTGAAGGGCGGGTGCATGCCAGGGGAGTGCAGAGCCTGCACGTGCCCGTCTCCCGGCATCCGCATGGGCTCCTGCATGCCCATCCCATTCACCCCCGGCCGGAACATCATTCCAGCACCGCCCTGCTGGAGGCCCATGTCATGGGGGCCCACCTCACTGGCACTGCCCATCCTCCGGGACAGCATCTCCCCCGGCTGGTGTGACCCGGGGAACCAGGTGCCCTCCTGGGACATGTGGGCACTCTGGGCCTCGAAGCCCGCCATCCGGCCGGCGCCGTCCCGGTCGAAGCCCGCTGGGGGAATGCCCCCATGCACCATGGCGCCCTGGCCGACGTCGCCGTGGTGACCCAGCTGCTGCAGGTTGGGCTGCCTCATCCGCTGCTGCTGGTTGCGCGAGGCCATCTGCTTGATCATCATGGCGGCGTTCTGCCGCTGCTGCAGCGACTGCGGCTCGGGCCCGGCGTGCTGGAGCGGGGGCCCCGAGGGGAAGCCGTCAGACACCGGGGGAGTGAAGTCCCCGGGGAGGCCCGGGTAGGCCGAGGGCGAGAGGTGGTTCTCCACTCCCGGAGGGTTGTGCATGCCGCCTCCGCTCCACGAGCCGCAGTTCTCGCCATTGTGGCCGGCGGGGAAGTCGAAGCGGGGCCTCTTGGCCATGTTGAGATACGGCCCGTCAAAGTGCTGCAGCCTCTGATTAGCGGCTTGCTGGGAAGGGTTTGGGGGGGGCTGCTGTTGCATATTAAACATGGGTTCTCCATAGGGGTGTAGGTTCCTGTTCTCCAGTCTGTGGATAGGATACTCAAACTGGTTGTGCTGGCCGGGCATCATGACACCCCCATCCTGCATGCCGGGGTTGGAGGACCCAGAGTCAGATTGGGGGGGGCGGGGGAGGCCCGGGGGGCAGGAGTTCTGCCTGGCGAGCAGGCTGGCCTGCTGCTGCTGCTGCTGCTGCTGGGGGGGTACGAGTGGATGCCTGGCGCCGACACCCCCCTCCATGCCCATGGGCATCTTGCGGCCATTGCCGAACCTCTCGAAGAAGACCCCGTGCTGGGGGGGCTGTGGGGGAGGCTGCGGCTGCTGGTGAGCCTTGGAGACTCCGGGTATGCCAGGAGGCCGGGACATGGCGGTGCCCCCGGGGGGGAAGCCCCCACCGCCTCCAGCCACCTGCCGCCCGCCTCCGTAATGGGGTAGCTGGGGCTCAGACTCGGAGGGGGAGAACACCGGCACGTCAAAGTGACCTGGGGGCGGCTCGCTGGGGTAGTTGTAGTCTAATCCCTCCACGGTGCCCTGGGGGGGCAGGCGGCGGGACTCCAAGCTGTGGCTCTCAGACAGCGAGGCAGAAGAGAGGCCGTGGAAGGAGGCGGCCCGGTTCGGCGACTGGTCTAGGGGCAGGCAGGGGGCGGGGACGCCGTGGCTTCCCCCGGGGGGGCCGTGCTGCTGAAAGTCAGGCATAGTCCCCGACCGCTGCTGCTGCTGAGGCGGCTGCTGCTGCTGCTGGGGGAAGGCCTCTCCCGCCTGGCCCTCGGCGAGCGGGTCGAAGCCCTCCGCAAAGCCCTGCTGGGGACCCATCCCACTGCCATTGTAGCCCATGATCCTACCCCCGTGCAGGCAGGACGGCCCGGGGTCCGGGCCCCCGAACGGGCCTCCAAAGTGCGGGTGGTGCTGATGGGGGTGAGGGTGATGGCCGTGCGGGTGGCCGTGGTGAGGTTGCTGGTTGCTGAAGAAGCCGGGCATGGCGGGCTGCTGCTGCTGGAGTCCCCCGCCATGCATGTCGGCGTGGCCCCGGGGGTGGTAGCCGTAATGCTCCCCGTTCATGTTCATGTTGAGCCCCATCATAGCTGGCTCATTCATGGGGCCCATGCCTGGCTCCACGGGTCCTGGGGGCCCCGCAGCATGAAAACCGGAGCCCTTGTAGTGGGAGCTCATGTTAAGTCTAGACTGGCTTAAGTTTCTCTCCCCTTGGCCGGAGATTCTGCTGTTAATCTGGGAACCAAACTGTTCCAGCCCAAACATACTTCCCTGCTATCAAGCCCGCATGACCGCCAGCGAGCCAGGCAGCGCGGCTGTCTTTGATGCGATGTCTCGTTCGCCGATCGCTCCTCGCCGGGCTCAGAAATACGCAGCCAGAATACGCAAAATATATAGACGCGAAATCAACTACCTCTGCTGTTAAGTAGGTTACGGAAGAAAACTGGATATGTGAGCAAAAATCATTCGCAATAATCAGTCTCGCTGTAGATCACATTTTTTTAGAATGTTGCAAAAAGAATAAAAATATTTCTTAAAACGGTAAAACCAAGAAAAGTCCAATAACCGTCTATGCGTTAAGTAGCAAACAAAATAAGATCCTCGCTCGTCCCGAAGAAAAGTATTAAATGCGCTGAATTAGTCCGTACTCCGTGTCCGTTAAATTAAACTAACTTTGGAGGCGAGCGAAATAAAGGTACTTACAACTGTGGCTGGAAAAATATATGTTCCTGTACAATCCTGTATTTCCAAGTATTGTTGCGAACATTTCCTTTTCTGCAAAGTTAAAAAAATCCTCCTATTTAGATTTCAGATGACAGGTAGCGCAAACTACAAGTTATCTGAAAATAACCTTATACTGGTGTATATATTTTTTTCCCGAAAAAAAAATAATATTCCAGGTTGTGCCAAACGTTCCGGGACGAACAAAAACGGGTCTCGCTTAAAGACCCCATAATATTTCAGTTCCACATATCTGGTTAGTCGTAATTTGCGCGAATAATTAATAAAAATGAAATAATCGTATTTTGTCAAAAATAATAATAATAAAAAACGATTTAATTGTGCAAAACAGTCGCCTTGCTCTCCGGGTCCCGTGAAAGCTCTTTTTAGTATCACCACTTTGGATGTACTTGATTATTATGATTATTATTAAAGAGTCCACAAGAGCGAAAATCCAGCTCCGTGCGGCAATAAGGAAAGTCGGAGAGCAGTTCGTTTAAGTCTTTCTCCCGTCAACGGAGTCGGGTGGCGGGACACAACCCGCACTCCACCGCTACAGCGCGGCTTGGCGACCGTGTCTTCTCGGTCCCGATCATTTGCAATAAGACTGCGCGTCCGTCTCCAGCCCGAGCTCTCCCTTGTTGCTGTCCTCCCGGTCTCTCCCGCTCGCTGCGGGCTTCAGCAGTAGTATATACGCCAGCTGAGAAGGACTCGCTGAGAGATCGCACTCCGTACAGCGTTTGGCACTGCACGACCGGCGCGTTCGGAAAACCAGCAACAAGTTTTGCATTTCTGCAATCGATTTCACCCATAAGAGCCTGGCCAATGGCTGGCGCGGTTTCCCCGACGGTGTGGGCGGGGCTATCTCTTAAGGTGGTCCGTAACTGCCCGGACGGCGCTCCGCCAACGGAGCCGCTCGAAGATTCATCTTAAAGCAAAGTTTTTTTTCGCTTCGTTCGAAATTTATTCGAGATCGTGTCAGGTGTTTTTTTTCCTTGTTTCATTGTATTTTTGCCGTTTTTATTTATCGTCTGATTAAATTAAGTCATTTCGGGAGAGGTACGCACAGTCAGTTTCATATCTGAAAATGTAAATACTTTAATTTTCTTATGTTGATGCAGAAATGAAGAAATTAAACAAGTGTCTTATATGCAATAGGCTTTCACGACATCAGGGTGTCGGAAATGTATTATTTATTTTGGCGACCAAAAATGCATGAATTCACAGTGTGACAAAGGACAGACAACACGGTTACGCTGCCATTGTTAAAGCACGCTTGATGGCGAATTAACATTTCTATTCAAATTAATTATTTAATTACCATAATTATACTTTCCTTATTAAAAAGTCGCTGACAATAGACCTCTTAATCTGACTCGTTTGCTGGCAGACGGTAGCGCGAGAAATAAAGGAAGGCGGCTCAAATGCTTTAATTGCAGAAAATGCTGGAAATATCGACGTTACTGCCGAATTACAGAAGTAGGCCATTGTTACGTGTTTATTACGAGGAAGTTATTTAATAGTGGATTATTGCTCTTTGAGAGTTGTTTTAAAAGTGTATTTATATTATCAGCGGGTGTTTTAGACTGCCTTTGATTTAGAGCCTGTGACAGTCTGATAAGGTCTATCTATAGATCACAATATACGCTTCACTGATATGTTTCTGATATGAGTCTCTTGGTTTCACTCCAGCTCCTGGGATCGGAATCTGTGCCAGAAATCCAAACTTCGCTTCTCTGAGCTAAAATATTAAAATTTCAAATCAAATTGTCTATCTGATTTAATTAGCACCCCATTGTGTATTCGGTTTATTTTTCATACCACCAGTGACAATGGCCGTGTCTAACTCGGTTTGTCTTGTGCTGAGCATTTTATGAGACTTGTAGTAAATCTGCCGAATTGATGAAGATATCGCATTATTTCATTCCGTGTTTATTACCTTCTTTGGTGAAATGATGTCGACCCGAATGGTGCAAATGGATTGAAATATACAGGCCTATGTACTGAAAGCAGGCGGCGGATACTTTGACTTTTAGCGAGATAGATCGTTTATTTATTTGCAGGACACGCGTGTGTGTTTGTGCAGGGAGGGGTGCGATGAGAGAAGGGGCTGAGTGAATTTGGGAGGTTACTGTTGTACAGTTGCTTTTATTACCCGAAAATATTCTGTTAGGCCGGAGTAACTCTGCTGGGGCAGCCAGATCGATATCTGTAATATGTCACTAGTGCCTTTTAAAATAGACTAATTTTAGGCAAAAATGCGAAAAAGTGTATTACATTTAGGAATGGATTTAGAAACACTTGAATTGCAATTTAAATATAAAAATGACAATATAACAATAAAGCAGGGCCTTAGGTGTATGTGTTAAATCAAAACTGAAAATTAAAATGGCTGATTATTGTAATTGTAAATGGTGAAGCTGTTATTCTGACATCGTTGATGTAGCCTGATTTACCTGTAATACTCTGGCAATATAATCCAGATTTTAAAATTAAAATCGACCCGGAATTAAATGGCCCTGTTTAATTTCACTACGCGCCAGGAAAGCAGTTAGTTTAAAAATCCATTTAAGACGGGGGCATGGTGGAGTTTAATGTAAATCACTGAAAAAGACGAATAAGGTGGGCTTCAACCGGTCAGCCGCTAAATACTCTACAGGCTACCTATATAGCATATGACAACGGGAAATCTAAAGGAGGACAGTGAGATCGGAAAATAAAAATATTAAAGGTCACTTCGGTTCACCCTCTGGCCTAACAGTTCATCTAGAGCAGTAGCTGCATACTAAATATTGTAGTATAGTCATGAGCTTGTATTATAGCCTATATACGCACCGAGCCTATATAGACACACATATGAAAGGGCTCACTTAAGTCGATTTCGAGTTTTAGTTTTGTCCATTTCCTTCTCTTGCAAGATCAGAATTCTGGTCTGTGATTAAATATTGATTTTGTTTAATTAGTTTTCAAGTGGACTATCCTCCTCGTTGATGGTGTAGAGATTTCACTTCAGTCCGAGAAATGGAATTGGACATGGAAATTGTTAGCGGGGGGAAAGGGGGGACTGGGCTGTTGTGACATTTCTCTCACAAAATTCGTGAAGTCCCAGCCAGTAGCAGACACACCGCAACCGGGGCGCCTAAGGAATACCCCACACGTACGCAGCTTCCCACGGAACACACTTCATTTGCCCTGATCACTCCATCAAAAATAATACACAAGTCTTTCAGATAACATTTTTACGCAATCGGATTTCACGCAGTTTTCAAACAATCTATTTCATAGTTTTGCAATCAAGCAATCATGCAGTTGTTGATAAAATGGTTTCCTGATCCCTAAATATAATTTTAAGCAGCTACAATGGATTCTAATTAAATATATGGCTATTAGTCATCAAACTCAAACAGTGTACATTATTTAGGCGTACGGACTGGCCGCCGCTTTATCATTGTATAGCGTCACTCCATAATGATATAGATACATCAGCCGGTTCAGTCAATGTGTTTGTTTGATAGAGCATGCATGATTATATGGTTTTATCCTCTGCTTTCTGGGCTGAAAAGTCAACCGTATTTCCTTGCTCGACTTCTACGAGCGGCGGCGTCGAGAGGAGCCTTTCCGCCCGACTTTTTATGAAAAAGGCACAGTGCCATCTAGCGTACAGGGAATAAAACGGCACTAAAGCGCCAACTGAGCAGCTGGTCAGGCAATAATGCTGATTGAGAAAATGATTTTGGCCTTCAGGAAACCGTTCAGTGACATTCCTCCTATGATTAAATGAAAAAGAGAGATGAGTGAGAGACGTATTTAACCCTGGAGAACCCATGGGGTAATTTTGACCCTTTTATTTCTGCCTTACATTCAACCCACTCATTAAAGTTTTTTTTTTTTTTGCTTTACAGACCAGTGTACCATACACGACCCAAAAACAAAAGTAAACTCTTTTCTTTACTGAATGGGTTGAGTGTAAGGCAGAAATAAAAGGTAGGCTCATATACCACCCTGTGGGTTCCCCAGGGTTAGCCAAACTATTCTTGCATTTTATTTTGAAAGTGAAACTTGCAGAAGCTGAATGGGGCTGGTGGGGGAATTGTTGATGCATGTAAACAGTCCAATATTCACACATTTCTGATATAATGTATCATCCTATAAATGTGACCATTGAGCACTGTAGGTGCATGAAGGAAACTAGATGTATAACATAATAGAAACTAAATATAATACATATATAATGTAATATAATGAGGTTTCAAAATTACAGCCAATAACTGGCATCATAATGTATGTATGTAGAAAGAATCAAGGTATGGAAGGATATTTTAAATGGTGTATATAGAATGCAAGATTTAAAAAAAAAAAGGTGGCACTTTCTATGACACCCATATTCATAAAGCCTAATAACGGTTCTTATAATTCATTGTAACACATTCATAAAGTACTAGAAACATGGATATAACTATTTATAAAAAGGCATAACACATTAAAGTCCTGTGCATTATGCATGCTCTATGAGGCTCTCATCTATAGTGCATTATAAATGAGGGCTTCATAAAGCATTCATAATGCATAATACACATGGCTATAAATATTTATTTCCATGTTTATAATACTTTATGAAGCCATTATTATTTGTTATGGATGCGTTTAGAATTCCTAAAAACTTAAATAAAGTGTTTCCATAAACAGTTGAGTGGTGATGTCCCAGTTCAGCTGTGCTGTTGTAACATTAGATAAATGGTACACAAACTGAATGTTTGTTGAAGTATAATTCTGTAAGTCCCTTCAGTAAAGTCATCAGCTAAACATGAGAATAACAAATACAGAGAGAAACACAAAATGTATCACAGCTTGCAATTCTGATGAATCACCTTTAATGAAGCACTCAGATCCTCACAAGTGGGAATTAATCGATCGCATCCTAATCAGATTAAAGGCATAAACACTCGCTGGCCATAGCATCAGGTTCACCTGAATCATTCCAGGTAGGAGCACTGTTACCTACAGAAGCACTAGAAGCGTAGATAAGCTGTAAACTCTAGACACAGGGAATCCACAGGCAATCCATGTGTTTGCTCCTTTCTAGCTCCTGGTAGGGAGTAAAAATGTGGACTCTCTGGCAGGAAGCTGGGAAGGAGCAAAAATGTGGACCTCTGTGGACCCCCGAGGACCAGGCTGGAAAACACCGCAGTCGGGCATGAAAATCCCAGGAAGCTGACGGTTTCTAAGATGATGTAACCACCATGTCTTCACATTTGACCACTTCTTTTGTTCATATTAATGCTTAGCCAAACTAACAAAGCCATTCTTTGTGCAGCCACATGATTGGGTGCTTTTAGGAACAGGCTGATTGTGTTAATAAGCAGCTGTACCTAATAAACTTACCTCTGAGAGCATATATATACATATTATATATAATTCTTAACCTACATGCTATTTTCAGGTGAAAACGAAACACATTTTCATTGTCTTTGCTCTTGTAACAATCGCAGGTTTTGTATTCTGTTTATAGTCATGTGTGCCATGCTTTCTGACAGTGATATTCAAATGTTAAATTCTCAGAAACCCCTAAACTGCCAATAATATCTATTTCTTACAGTTTTCACATACAGCCATCTGCCTTATGTAATGGCAAACTGGGAATCACTCCACTTGCCAGGCTCAGAAGGCCGACCTTCAGGAGGGAGGCCAAAGGGTAAAAATGAGGCCTTTTGTCAGGAAAATACTTCAGCAGCTCGAATGACCCCGTTTGTTCCCTGGAAGAAATGGAGAGCGCCAGGTCTGGAGCATGAAAGGTCAAAGGTCAGGCACAGAGGAGAACTGAAGCCTCAAACTGAGGTAGAGTGCAGGTTTTTCACATTTTGCACTAAGATTCCTATGCAGATAGAAATTTAGAGAAAGGGCTGTGTCTTCAAGCCCCTCGAGCAGACAATCCTCCCCATTTGACGTCAAGAATGGAGTGAATGAATTCACTGTAACATCAGTGCAATTAAATAAACCCTGCAAAAGTTACTATAGATTTTACAGTTTTCCATTTCCGCAGCTGTGTATGTTTTTATTTAACATGGAAACGTATATTATGTGTAGCCCCTCTGTGAAGAAGGAAAAAATGATCTGGCAATCCTGACAGAACTGGCAGAAAAAGAAGACGGTACAGCAAGACCGGGCAGGACAGGCAGAGAGGGAGGTGGATGGGAAAGGTTTAACCAACAACAGCTGAGGTGCCATGGAACAGGGCGGTGGGGGTGGCGGGGGGCTAATCCCTTTGGCTGAGGTGCGAGAGCTGGGAGGCTGGGAGGGTGGTGGGGGGCGAGTACTCTCAGGTTTCCAGCTCATTTCAAACACACCACCCTACCCGACCCACGGCAAAATTCCCCAGTCACTAAGCACAGGGCGCACTGTTTAGCGGACATTTAAAACGCTTCTTCTGCACCAGATGTCCTTCCTGAAGTGTAAATTGCACATCTTCTTTATCTAATAAACTTCCATGATGTTCCAGAATACAGGCATTACTCACAGAAAGCTTTCATGTGAAATACTTTTGTTAAAGGTACTAAGCATTCCAGACTGCTGACTAAACCCTACTGGTACCTGATAAAAAAAAAATTAAAAAAATCACACTCGCCTTCAAATTGTATTCCTTTGCAAATGCATTTCTACTATCAAGCACATTTTTTAGAACAAAAGAGCTAAAGGTAACTAGTCTGGCATATGTCCGTATACCAGATATGCCTGTCGCAAACGTACAATTACTTTTCTGTTGCATGTTTGTCATTTAATTACTTTTGCATGATTGAAAAG
>JAODKK010000039.1:33417566-33427847 GCA_026774405.1 Petrocephalus microphthalmus
GACTGATCATGTCTATATCAGCATCTGGCACGGAGGTCTGCCACAAGGCCACGGCCCAACCAACGGGAATGTCCCAGTTTGGTCAGCTGACCACTGACGCCTCCAGTGAGGTCTGTTTCGCTGTGGTGTGGAGGGGGTCCAGCAGAACGCCATGGAGCTCATCACGGAGGAGGGAAACAGGGGCCCATTGCAGTGAGGATGCGTCACGCACAGAGTCTATGTGGTCTCACACAGCCCCGCCACCAAGGAGATCTGCAGGCGCAAAATGGCCCCAACCACAGCTTCCCTCGGAAGCCCAGCAGAGCATGTAACCGCACCCGTGCGTCTGCGCCCATCAGCGTACGCGAGTGCGGTCAGGCGAGAATCCAGGGCCTGGTCCACAGGCAAGCCCCCGCGCGTTCTGTGGAAAACTCTGGACAGCCAGTTAGCTGCGGCTGGAAATGTGTGCGTGCGTGTGCGTGAGTCTCCGCCGGCCTCTGTGTGACACGCCCGGATGCCTCCTTCTCACTCCCACCGCTAAGCACAGAGAATAAAACTGGTTTTCTGCATTTCTGAGTTCCAGAGACCACACACGGTCAGTTTTTAAAAAGAGGAGCAAAGTCTAATAAAAGAAGGCTTACCAACCAAACAACAACATCCCGACCAGTCATCATTCTGACCGCTAGGTATGAAGCTTTTCTATTTCTTCAGACATTCTGAAAATTTTCAGGCTACCTGACTGAATGATGGTGGGACTGACAGAAACGTGGGTTTTTAATCACGATGAGCTGTTTACATGCCTTGCCTGTATTGACCCTCGAACACTGATGCTGATGCTGAGAGAGGTGGACTGAGGTGGACAGAGGAGGGGGGAGGTGGGACCCTCAAGTTCAAGGTGTTTATCGGCTAATTTTATCGAGCGTCCCCTGCGCCTGAATCTTCATGGTTGACTTTAATCCCTCCCTCCTGGTGGAGCTGTAAGGCTCGCCTGGAAGGGAGCTAATGAGATTATCGGGGTATGCAGGAGAGAGGCTTAACCTGGGGGGGAGGGGGGTTTCAGCAGGGCTGGGAAAGTGCCTGGTTTTCTACACACCACACACACACACACACACACACACACAAACCCAAACACAAAATATCTGAGCAAGGTCATCATAAATGCCAGGAATTTCCCCTACAACCTTCACTGTGTCCTGCGCATTCTCCTAACTAGACCCCAATATTTTATTTTAGCAACATATATTTAACTTCCAGCTTTATTGTCTTACTATGTAGATGCTTCCGTGGCATGATGCCTGAAGTCACATAATCAACCAAGGGTGAATGAAACAGTAAGGGGTGTGATGTTTAGGGACAAACAGGAAAGCCCAAAAAGGCTCCTTCTGCTGTACCCTTGAGTAAGGTACTTAACCGGAATCACTGAGGTAAAACGTACAGTGGTATGAATAGGTGGAAGATAGGTAAGTCATTTCAGATGACTGCGCCGACCGTGTAACCATGGCGATGTACCACTGCATGTGCACATGCACAGCGAGCCTGAAATGGGCTGGGGATCCTGGGAGGAAAAAAATCGACAGGGAAGAGGCAGACGTCTCTGCTTGGCTGGTGCTGGCGGGGGGAATACGGGCCGCGGCTGATAGGAGGACCGGAGGGAGACGGCTGTTTGATGGCAGTGAGAACAGAGGCAGAGACACGTGCCATGCGGTGTGTGCGTGCTGGCTGCTGGGGAAGAGAGATCATCTGATTGCGCTGAACTCTCAGAGGGCCGTGCAGACAGCAAACATCTTGAGCGTGATAAACTTGACACACCAACGGCAGGACGATGACGGCTGTCTATGTGAGATTATTAAAACAACACTCTCAACAGTGTCCTCCAGTTCCCCCTGGAGTCGTCGTGACAGTGGATGAGGTCCTCGGTTTCTATGACGCTTACACGCCTTTGCACACCCATGCTGCCTGCTTCCCCCACCCCGGACTGAAGCCGCATGTGGAGAGGAGGGCCGACCAGGCGGATCGGGCACACAGGGCTGCGCCCCCTGCTGTTTCCCCCATCGGCATTAATAACTTCGTTAATTTGCCTAATCATATTTCCTCTGGCTGTTTTACAGCACGGCTGCTCATTAGAGTGATTTCATAGGGATGTATTACATGTAATGGGGGTCAGGATGTGAACACTAACTGGATAAAAGACGACCCAATGTCTCTGGTTCACTCAGCCGTGGCCCAATCGCCTGTATAAAATTCCATGTGTGTTTCCCATATGTTTCATGCGCCTCTGCATCTGGCCCAGCAGCTTTCGACGATGCCCTTCACTTTGACGTCCAACTCGGCTGCTGAGGAGGGGCGCAGTTCCCGACAAAAAGACCCAGGAGCCACAGGAGAGGACAGAGGGGGTGACGGTGTCAGCAGCGCGTGCTTACAAGGGTCAAGCAGTCAAGCAAGTGCGTCACATATGAGGGAAGGGCCTCAGTGTATAGGTCAGATGCTCGATGCATTGCAATGACAGGAAATGGGAAACAGGTCAAAGAAATGTGAGAGGGTGGGAAGTGTAAATAAAAATGCAATAGGGTAGGACTGGTAAATGAAATTTCAGAAAGTTTAGACGTGATATTGAGATAAATGATATGTGAGAGGACAGGATGGGTAAATGAAATTTCTGAGGGGAGGATGTGTAAAGGAAATGTGAGAGGATAGGACATGTAAATGATATGTGAGAGGACAGGATGGGTAAATGAAATTTCAGAGGGGAGGATGTGTACACGAAATGTGAGAGGACAGGACATGTAAATGATATGTGAGAGGACAGGATGGGTAAATGAAATTTCAGAGGGGAGGATGTGTAAAGGAAATGTGAGAAGACAGGACATGTAAATGAAATGTGAGAGGATAGGACACGTGTAAGAAATGTGAGAGGACAGGACATGTAAATGATATGTAAGAGGACAGGACGTGTAAATGAAATCCCAGAGGGGGGTGTGTAAATCAAATGTAAGAAGATAGGATGTGTAAATGAAATTTCTGAGGGGAGGATGTGTAAATGAAATTTCTGAGGGGAGGATGTGTAAATGAAATTTCTGAGGTTTGGATGGATAAATGAAGGAGGTACAGCTACGTACCATAGACACGAGAGACCAGAGCAGTTAAATAAATGCGAAGCAGAGTATCACTTCCTGCCTTTGAATTACAGGGTTTCAGTGTGAAAGTCTGAAGTGAGCTCTGGAGCCTATCCAATGGTGGCAGTTAATTAGGTCAGTTAATAAAGACAGTTAATTACGTTTAAGACAAGTGACTGTGCAGCAGGTGGGGAGAGATTTACCTGGTATAAAATGGGGGCAAGCTGTTCTCTCCTAAACAAGCACTCTCTGATGGATAAAGCGTCGTAGAAAACACTCAATAAAATGAAAAGTCGCAGTTTGAACTCAACACCACACAAAATAATCTCCCCCATCAGGGGTTCACTGATGTGGGGTTTAAAGGGAATCGTGTCTAAGCGTTTGCCACTTCCCGTACTTATCCTCTGTTTATATTCCATGTTTATGGAAGCTTCCGGGATATGAAGGTGTTTCGCAGAGCAGTCCCGGCATGTGGGCCATCTGTTCAGCCTGCCTGTTTGTCACAGAGAGCCCCAGCTTCCTATTACTGGCCCAAAGAACAGAAAGTGACCCCCAACAAATGCCTTGTCAGCTAAAATAATCACCAGCCCCGTCTCGCTTCAATGCCATGCCTCTTCACGTCTGGTTTGTGGAGACACTCGTAGACTGGCTTCAAAGGGGCAAAGGGGGGGGCGGACTGAAAGACCACGCTGCAGGGTGGCAGAGAGGGCCTGAAATATCCCCTATTGGAAAGCGGGGGGCAACCTGAATAGGAGCGCAAATGGGGAACAGAGCTTTACCACCTCCAGCCCTGACCAGGACTCAGCGCTTAGATGTGGGGACATTTTAACTGGGAGTAGTGACTCGCCTAGCACTTTGTTTTGGGTGTAATGTTTCATTTGGTTGGTGCTGTATGTCTTACAGTGCTATTTAATGTTGCCATGTATCTCAGGGGCCTCCTGCATGTAAATGTGCATGTTCTCCCTGGCGTGTATGGGTTATGTCTTGGTACTGTACTTCAATGCTTCCTTCCGCAGGCTTGAATCGTGTGGATGAACTGATGACTGTGAATCGCTCACAATGTGTGGCTGCATGTCCTGCGACGAACTGGGGTCCTGTTGGCCCCCCTGTACTGTACATCCTGGGGTAGACGCCCGGCCCGCTGTGATGCTGTACTCTATAAGCAGTTAGAGGACAGATGAATGGGTGCAGTGCTGCATTTCACGGTACCATGACATTTAATGTGGATGCTGCTTCTCCCCACTCTTTTGCTGCCGTTTTGCTGCGTAGCCTGTTTTTATTTCCCCAAAGGCAACTTTGAGTGGAGCTCATTTGTATATCCAGACATTTTAGTGGAGCCAGCAAGGATGGAGCACTTTACCCCACAGTACAGAACCAGCCCCACAGTACAGAACCAAACCCTACCCCTGGGGATGGCAGTGAGCGGCCCCTTCAGAGGGTGAGCACTCAATCCCCCCCCAGTAAGGAGTGACTGCCCCCTTCCACACCTAACAAATATAAATGCAGAAGATTTCATTAGAGCAGCTCAATTGATAAAAATGAGAGGCCGTTTGATTTGGACAGATCTGTTCTGCATGAAGGATGCGACTTTTGGTCAAACGTGTCGCCTGGTGATAAATAGCGAGCGAGGCGGCCAATGGCAGCAAGCAGCAGAGGAATGGTAATTAACCCCCCTCTGGCTCCGTCGGCCAACCAGCGGCACCTGCCCAGGGTAACCTGCCCTTTGCTGGGCGGCCTTCCTCTGCCTCCGTCTGCTGTGGGACCTTCAAAGGATGGTACTCAGGTGGTCGAGAGCAGTAAGTACACTAACCTCCACCAAACTGGGTAACAGGAGACCAGGGGATCACCACAGTTCACCAGGACTGGCAGGTAGACATTGTTCTGACATGTCCCACACAGTGTGGCTCTGCAGCAGCTAAAAGAGACTGTCCCCACAAAGAGCCGCTCCTGCCATGCGAGAGATGTCCCTTACAGCTTCCGCTGACACGCCCCCAGCGTTCCAGCGAGAGGGAGAGGGCTCCACGCCGAGGCGGGCATGCGTGTGTGCCTGCAGAGGCGCGTGTGGCCCTGCGCCTGATCGACATCCGCGGGTGACAGAAGGAGCGCGACTCGCACGCGGACGTGCGCAGGGCCCTGGCGGTGCCCCGCTTACTGCGCTCCTCCTCCTTACGGCTGCCACGGCGCTTTTAGCGGCTGGCTGGTGTGATGGGGGACGGGGTGGCGGGGGTGCTTAGCAGTACAGCCAGGAGATGCACCAAAACGCACTCCCTCACTCCAGCAGGGTTCGGTGCCACCGGTAGGACGGCTAGAGGAGGGTCTACTGGCAGGAACAGGGAATAAAAGTGCGGCCCCTTGTGAAAGGAATTCAGCATTAAAAGTCCCCGAAGCGCCGACCACAGCAAGGAGCCTGTTATAAGGAGGGTCTGCATAGGTGCGGCGTGACAGTGGCCACTCTGCCGTGCCGCTGCGCTTCATTCGGGCTTTTTTCCTATCACCCTCCTTCCTTCTGTAAATGTCTCTCCAGATACCAGAGCTACTGCCATTATGTTGCTGCAGCAAAGCCCCCACCCCCTATTTTTCCTTTTTGGCCCATCATAAAGACATTAGAAGCAGGAAAATGAAATTTCTGGACAAAAGACGGTGGGTGACAGATAGAGAGGAAAGGCCATTGGCTCAGACGTTGGCAATTTTTGATGCCTCAGAGCCTGTCTGTTCCGTTGTCCTTGGTTGTGCAGTGCGGCATTCCTCATGCCTACCATTAGAGGGCGAGAGAGAGCAACTCCCAGACTGCGGGTATGTGACATCTGATGGATGACTAGATTTGCATCATCTGTTAAAAGCTAATTACGAGCTACTGACGCCACGCTGGGGGAGAGCTCATGGAAGGCACATCAGATGCCGCTGACCAGCTGCCTCAGCCTCTTCACAGCTGTTTTCATTAAAAAGTCGCCTGAGTTTGTCATGGCAGCACTTCTATCGGCCATGGCGCAGGTACGGCCTTCCCAGGCCATGCTAACGCAACTCGCGCACAGCCATGGCTAAACACTAGAAGATTTCCAAGCAGCCTTTAACGGCCAAATTGCTGCCCGTAAAACTGTGGCGACAGGAAAAATCTCACTCGGCAGCCAGGAGCATTAAATATTGCCTCAAGATCACAGGCCCTCTGCCATCAACAGGGGCAAAGTGGCGAGATAGGCCTTTACCCCAGCTTCTAGCCAATCAGCATGGAGCTGCTGAATCAGATGGCGCACCCTGATGCCTTGGCGACCTGGTCACTCTTTAAAACAATGAGGGAATAAAGCACACCGCCTCACCAGACAGGCGCCCCCTAATTGACTCATCTCCTGATCTCCTGATCTCCCGCCGCTGCTCCCAAGGCGAGCCGCCTAATTGGCTCTTTTGCCGGATGGCTGAGATAAACGAACTGCTTAAGCGGGGCATAACGAATCAGATGCCAGGGCAACACACTACCCTAGTGGGGGGGCCCTGAAACGAAATCGAGCTGACATTCAGTTTTTGGATAGATGAATCCATCGTCAGCAGGATTAGTGCTCCAGGTGTGGTGCACTGGGTCTCCCCTATGACAGGCTGTCATGGAGAGGAGCAGAGTCTCACTTGTTCACATGTTCAGACCAAGACCTGGGAGGCTAATCCAGTTTGCTCATCTTCGCCTGGACTATAAACGTCGCCGTGTGATCCTCGGCTGTGAGCTAATCCATTTTTCCTCCATCCTACCTCCCCGCTCAATCAATTCCTGGTGCGGCTGAGCAGCTGTGCCCGCCAAGCAGGTGTGGACAGGGGCACCTGTAGGAGGACGGTCATTATGGGGGGATTACATACCTTTTCACTTTGTTCATATGTGCATGTCCATGTGGCAGGCTGCTGATCCGTTCCCTTTAATAATGGCGAGCAACAGGTGATGGACTCAATAAAACACGGCTTAGCCCTCATGCCGACGCATAAATAGCAGCCCCAAGATACGGCGTCCTCTCAGGACGATGCCGGTGAGGTACGGGCACTCGATGGCCCACCATCGAGCTGACGCTAAGGATGGGTGAGCCTTTCTGAGATGCAGGGTAAATGATAGATTCAAGTTACTTTGTTAACCTTGATGCCCTCGCTCTGGTGTTGGTGAACCAACAAATAAATCAAGCTCCATGGAGAACCAGTCAGCATCTCCTCAGAGGTGTTCTGCATGTTCTCCCGCTCTTTGAAGGGGGCCGCCAGTGACTGCAGCTGCTAAAATTATGCAAATAAAGGCTTAAACAGGTCAACGCATTTCCTGGAACCGACTGCAATTATGGCCCAACTGAGTGCAGCCCCAGTAAGATGGGGAAAGGGGACAGGAGAGGTGATGAGACAGCAGTGAGGGACAGGGCCTCCTTCAAGGGCTAAGCAAGCAGGCCTCTTGAGCCCAATCCCCTTAGCAGCAGGCAGGCACCGAGGCAGCCCTGGAGGAAGAGATAACGGCCCTGGGCTGGAGCCCGTTTATCGCACACCAGGTCAGAGGCTGTAAAGCTGAGCGGGAAACCCAGCAAAAATGGAGGCACTCCCCACACCGGACTAGAATTAACCTCTTCCGGTCCAAAACTAAAGGTCTCTGAGACGCCTTCAATTGCATGAGACAAAAACAGCAGGCAGCCCTAGACAATTTGTTGGGTGCAGCGTTTCAATGCTTGTCTTCCACATTTGCATCTATTAACTCGTAGTGGTGTAAAGGAAGATGACATCAGGGCAACAAAAATATGGCGATGGACCATAACCCTGACATTCCTTTGCGAGGCCATTTTCTCAAAATGACAAAGAGCTGTCAGTGTCCCTACACTGCTGGTGGAGTGGACACCCAGCCCGTGACTGACGAAGCTAGCGGGGGCTGTAATTGCATCTTTCCCCCCACTTTGGAGGACCCAGAGAGAAGAATGATTGGTTCAAACATTTCACCTCTATTTGCGACCTAACCTCCTGTCACGAGCCATCTCCTCATTCATGGGGGCCTAAACATAAATCCCCCCCAGAGCTGAGAAATACTTCTCAGAAATAGCTGAGAAGTGCTGAAGGTATTTTAGCAACAGGAATTTAATAAGAAGGTTAGAAACAAGGTTATTATAATAGTGGTTAGTGTATGGTCATGCATGGGCTTGACAAACCGAGACGCAAACACATGGACCTGCCCGGAAGTGCTGGTGTATCAGCAGTGAAAAGGGACTGTATGAGGTCCACACCAGCCATGTGAAGCTGTTAAAGGAACACGGGCTGGACTGTCTGGTCTGCCTTTGAAGCCGGGAATCAATAAGGCGCTTTCGTGCCTCTCAGCGAAGTGCTTCGGCGAGCTGGTTAATTGTTGGGGCTTTAAGCGCAGGTGACATCCTGAAAGTCACCTTAAGATGTCTGCTACGCAAACGAAGGTGCGAGGAGCGGGCGGTATGCCAGAGCCAGAGGGCCAAGAACAGCCAATGGGGGGAGGCAGGAGGCAGGAGGGGGAGAGAAGGCCAGGTTTTGGCCAGCTGTGTAACTGACAAAGCCATTGTTAAGATCAAGCGACGTCCAGACGAGGAGCGGGAGATAATGGGGGGGGGGGTTTTGGGGGAGATTGCATGGCGCCGCAGCCAGCGCTAACATCTATTACATGAGTCACCCCACAGCTGCAGCCACCCCCCGAGCAGGCCGAGTCCCTGGCTGCTCACAAACACTCGAGGGTGGAGCAGAAACCGAAATGCCAACAACCGGAGGAAGTGGCAGCGGGGCGGTCGCAGGGAGGGACACCTGGCTTGGGGGAGGTTTCCGTGAACATGGTTATGGGTGGGCGGCAACGTGGCATGGGGGAGGGGCGGCTCAGGAATCACAGGGCCATCAAGCTCACTGCCACACACCGCCCTCTACAGTCAGTGGGCTGACACTGACCGTCAGAAACACATTGCAGAGGACTTTACCGCAGTAAACTGTCTATATTCCAAATCAATAAGCTCCAGCTGAGACAAATGCAAATATAACCCAGAGGCACTTGGTACAAATGGATATGCATTTGTGAGAGCAGGGAATTTCTGCAGGCTGAACATATGTTTTGTCATTTCCATAGACTATAAAATAAAAACCTCCAATCTTAAAAGCGATCTGAGGTGCAGTAGTAGCCCTCTGGCCTAAAATAGACCTGGGCCTCGCCTCTGGACTAGACCTGTACTTGAGCGTGAAGTGGGTCATACCCCCCATCTTGGAAGCCACAAGTGGGGTGGTCCACAAGAGGCCTGGTGAGGGCTCCAGACAGATGAAAAAAACCAACAAAAGCTTCAACTGCATCAAGAAAATTCTGGTTTTTGTGCGACTGCCTAGTCAGGCCTTCCCCGGTGTCCCCCTCCATTTAGATGGTGGTCACGAGTCTAGCAGAACGTCTGCTTGTGTGTTACTGGGACAGAGGGTACCGAATCAACCAGACGAAGCTTAAATGCCTCAGAGGAGCAGATTCTGGCTGAACTGGGATTGTCGGCGGCTCGTTAAAGATGCGGGGGCCCATCGATCCTCTCTCCCCAACGATCTGTATTTCCCTTCCTGTAGAGTGGAGCCCTTAATCGCGCTAAAGCCTTTTCACAAGTCAATGAACTTGAGTGTGTGCATCTAATACATTCTCACATACTCACACACACACACACACACACAGTATAGCTTATCCACACATAAAAATACAGCTCCATTAGAAAAACACAGGCAGACACCACCCATGTTCATAGACATGCAGTAAACCAACCTCATACACTCAGTAAGACATAGTGCCACCTCACACACACACAGCCAAAATCAAGCTTACCTACTAAGAAAGACAGTGTCCCAGCACACACATTCCTGCCCACCCCCCCCCCCCCCCACACACACACACACGCACACGCACATGGATCTCAGATTGTATTTCTTGTCCCGGTTCAGCATGACTGATGAAAGCAAGCCGCTATCTCTGGATCTATGAGAAAACGTAGAGGCAGGAGGATGCCAGTAGCCGTGTCCTCCATTTGGGGGGCACCCACTGTCTCACACAACACTATCTGTCCAACATTCTCTCACTTTGGAGGAGAAGAGAGAGATTGCATGTGACTTTGTGAGGGGAGGCATGCGGGGGTGGAGAGGTCAAGCTAGGTGACTATACAGTATGTGAGAGAGGTAGTGATGCAGAGGTCACATGTCAAGCTAGGTGACTATACAG
>JAODKK010000039.1:33443615-33461335 GCA_026774405.1 Petrocephalus microphthalmus
TGTGTTCATTCATAGTTTTGATGCCTTCAGTGAGAATCTACCAATGGTCATGAAGATAAAGAAAACACATTGAATGAGAAGGTGTGTCCAAACTTTTGGCCTGTACTGTAGTTATGTAGTAATTAGGCTATTATCATCATCATCATTATTATTAATTATTATTATTATTATCATTATTATTATTGTTATTATCATTATTACCAGCCCTCACGAGGATATCTGATGTACACCAGAATCATGGCCAGGTTTGAAATGTCAGTGCTCTCATCTAACTGAATGGCAAACCAGTCAGATGCTTTTACCCTCTCTATGATTTGCATTCCAATGTCTGCTGCCATATTGCCAATCCGGTGACAGAGCGTGTCGTCTGACAGCGGGATCTCCCTTACCTTTGCTGCAGCAGCCGGACCCCCACCTCAGAGCAAGCCCTGACAATGGACGCCATGACTAGCTTCTCCCCAATCGTGAATGGCTCCTGACATTTGGACAGTATGTATGATGCCTTCGTAAGTTTTTCGTTGTCTGTCAAATTACTTTTCCGCACTTTGATTTATCTTTGAGATGTACATATTTTGCTTCCAAATGCCGTCGCAATTTCGATGGTATCATAGCCTCATTTCTTAGTATAGTTTGGCAGATGGTTTGGGGGGGGGGGGGACTACCGCTAGAAATAAAGCCAAATTTAATGTATGAGGTGTCATAATTTCAAGTGGATGGGCGATGTTTTTTTGCCTCTGGCTTATCGTGTAAGTCTGCGTCGTTAGATGGTGGCTGCCCAAAGAAAGAATTAAAACTTGCCATGATTTACTGATGGCTCTCGTAATGGTTTGTAGTAAATGAGACAAAGGGTGCAAACTCCCGCGGGTGGGAAAGCTTAACATTCTAGAATGCTGAAACAAGGAGCGTGGTGTGAAGTCAAGGGGGGCGGGACGTGGCACACAGTGACAGAAGCACTAAAAGCAGAGGCACTGAACGTAGATATGATCTGACTGAACTTTGAGTGGTTCAGAAGCAAGGCCCTGCGGACCGGCAGTAACCTTGTCATAAACTGGCACCAGTCTGTAGCCCATAGCTTGAGAAACCAGGCCCTAATGTACCAGCAGGAAGCAAAGGGGGTGGGGCATCATTCAGGGGCTGATCCGATGGACGGTGTCACAGGAATCTGCCATTTCAGTGCAGCTCGCTCTCCTCCTCATCATCTGACTGTACTATAAGTGGAGTTTTTCAAACAGGCCCCTGCATGGTGCTGTATTAGCAAACGGGGAAGCACTGTGGCCACAGACATCCAGGACATGTGGTCTACATGCTACCTTTGATTCTAAGTGTGTGAATGCCCAATGAGGCGGACTGGTGAAACTGCAGGGTCCAAAGTGTTTGACCACAGTGTGCGACCATAGTGAGCGACCATAGTGTGCAATCATAGTAACCATAGTGTGTGACCATAGCAACCACAGTGTGCTACCATAGTGACTATAGTGCTGACCATATTGTGTGACCATAGTGGCTACTGTATAGTGTGTGACCATCAAATGCGACCATTATGATCATAATGTTTGACTGGCATGCTGCCCAAGGCCTATCCAGTCTTGTGCCTTGTGTCAGGCTCCAGGCTCACCAAAGCCTGGCACTACATATAAAATTACAAAAGATGGATGGATTGCATTCAGACTTCAATGATGTATTTCAGGAAGCAAGTACTATCAAGAGATTACTAATACAATACTAATCATTAATTTGCAACATTTGCTTGATTACTAAGTTAGGGAGTTTCTGCATTTTGCTTCGGGTAGCTTCATGACCCAAATTGTTAAAACAAGAAAAAAACTGATAACATTCAAATTCAGCGGGCAAACAGTGCAATACTACCCTTCTCATTCATAAAATAGCCAGGGGTCATTTTCCCAGCGATATGGAAACAGCAGTGGAAAACCACAAAGAAACCACATGAAACCATAAAATGAAACCTAAAGAAAGGTCATAACTTCACATCAAAAGCCTAAAGTGAACGTACGCAGCAGGACAGCAAGTGGTGGCCAACTCCATGCGCCAGCCGCACTCAAAGACCTTTGTGGTCAACAGAAATGTTTCTGAATTCAACATAAAAACCCAACCCCCCATTCACCAGAGAAATCCATGTAGGAAACTCTGGATAACTGTCAGACAAATTAGGGTGAGTCTCGCTTTCCAGGCCTAGTTCAGAACCTTCCCGTTTTACAGCTGTCATCAGCAGAGACATGGAGGAGAAGCTCAGCGCTTAGCGAGAGGCTTCTGCCAACATGGGCCACTCTACACACCGCCTCTGCTCATTTCAGGCACTGATGTTCCTGTGAACCAGAGAAAACGGCGGCATTTGAACCATGCAAAGGCAGAGCAATCGCAATCTGGGGACGTACTCTTAAACTAAATGTAATCTTTTTGAAGATGGCTCTTGTCGCCCCGACAGCCCATATAAAAACAGAGAGAGCGAGAGTACAAGAGAGCAAAGGCATGGTGCACTTATGGAGTGGCAGGAAGATCCATTAGCCTAAGGGCACAGCGGGCCTCCCACCATGAGCGAGGCAGCCATTTTGTGCAATTCCTGTCCCATGGCGAAGAGACTCACACACTGTCCATCACTTCTGACTTCAAAGAACTGATTCTGGCAGTGGTTCGGTGCTTAAGACAACAGGATGAAGTAGCCAGTCCAGTGCCAGTCAACATTTTTGTGGGCCAGAAGACCAGACTGGTGCTGGTCTAGGGGATATCACCTGAGTAAACTGGGCCACAGAGACTACCACCGCCCATGAGGTACAGAATGGGATGCTCAAATCAGGGAGAAGATTACACCACCCCAACTGAATCGTTCAAAGTAAAAACAATTAAGTTCTGGCCAGGAAATGGATCCAGGACAGTACTAGGGCCGAGCAGAGAAGAGTGAGAGGGGAAGAGAGCCTCCCTGGCTCTGACTCCAAGCATTTTCTTATCAACTGAGTGTCGGCTGCATTGGCTACGACTGACCCAGTGAGGGGATTGCTGTCCTCAATCCACCCGCCATACTGCGCCGATTTTCCTTTTGTACAGTAAGTGGAAGTGTGGGGGGAGGGGGGTGCTGTCTGGAGCAAGGTCAACAATTAAGAGATAAAATGAGCTTGGTCGTGGAAGCCTGTCCTGGGATCTTGAGCAATGGGCTGGCGAGGTTCCCGGCAAACATGTCTCAGCCACAACAGCCCGTTTAATGCCATGGAGAGAGATTTCCTTCCCCTGTCCTCCTTTTCACGCTGGCTTTGACACAAAAATACGCACCCCCCAGCCTGTTTGAAAGGCAGCTATCTACGCAGGCACATCACTCCCTCAAATCCACCACTTTGACAATCATTTGCGCAAACAGGGGATCCCTCTCAAAGCCCACTATTATCCAGAGGACGACACCATGGTGTTTAGTGGGTTTGGTATCTGTAAAGGTTTTCTCATAATACACACCATACCAAGAATCCTATCATTGCCACAAAGGTGGGAATAGCTCATTTAACCCACCGTGTCCCATTGCTTAATGAAGAAAGGGCCAGTATGCAAAATGGGAGACCAAGAGCTCGGTGGAGACACTAAAACAGATACAAATGCAAACAATCTGAGGGAAAGATCACAAAGGACAGGCGTATGTGTGTTGGTGAGTGGTAAACACTTACTACAATTACAGAGTGACTGTGAAAGTCAATAGTCCCATCCTTTACATGGCAAAGTGCACACTGGCGTTCAAGGGTCTGTTTGAACAGCTAATGATCTTCAAACAGTCTTTGAGTGTCGGGCACTTCTCCTTGACGCCAGCATTGGGTGAAGAACACCAGCACCTAAAATCTATCACCCCAGACAAATTACTGACAGCCTGACGCTTACCTCGTAGTGGAGACTTCATGGCGGCCTCCACCATGCCCACCAGCAGCTGCAGGCTCTTGGGGTCCTGGGCCAGGCCGGAGGCAAAGGCGGCCAAGGCATCGGCATGACGACCGAGGTATTGAAGGGCGACACCCTGTCGGAAGTATGCCTGAGGGAGGAAGGGAACACAGCTCAGTCTGATGTTACAGCATGCACCACGGCTGTATCACATGACCAGCACAATAAAGTATAGTCATAATAAAGGGTAGCATGTGGCTAGGTAGTTAGCCTGACGTTGGTTGAATACCCAGGAAGGGCTCTGCTGTTGTACCCTTCAAGGGTCTTTGGACCTGAAAGCCGCGTGACTCACTTTTTGACTAATGCATATGGAAACCTGCTAATAACAAGTCACATACTGGCCCGTTTATGGAGAAAAGAAAGTCGGAAAATGTCAGGAAGCTTGAACTGTTCGGTCAATAAACAGATATAGTGGGAGAGAATCCAGGAGAAACCCCCGGCTACCTGATTCTACCCTGCACTTTCTCCCGGCAAACTTACCAGGTCATAAAAAAATAAAAAATGAAAGCCTCCTGGCTTTCCAATTGCTTCCCATTGCCCTAAAATCCCTGGCCTGGACAGAGGAACGTCCCAAAATATAAATAGAGAACGCACCAAGATAGATTTTAACATCTTTCCCCAGCTTTTAAAGACATGTTCCCCAGTAAACTGCATAAGCCACATCTCCATGCTATACCTCCCTACAATCCATCTTCCCCTCTGAACCCAGTCATGTAGCATTTGATTTATTAAAACTATAGCTTTCTGCTTGGTTTAATGTTTATGACTGTACTGCCACACTTCCAGGACTGGGAGTCGAACTCCAACATATGCATGTGGAATTCAACATATGCATATATTGTCTGTATTTGGGTGGCCCTCCTCCTGTAGGCAGGTGAATGAGTCAAAATCGACCATGTGTCCTGTGATGAACTGGCAGCCCATCCAGGGCGTCCCCTACCTCGTGCCCTATGCTGTCTGGGATGGGCTCCAGGCTCACTTTGTCCCTGTTCTGGACAATTGTGGTACTTACAAAGATGTACAGATGATTTATTTTTTTCGATTTTAGACTGCTGATTAAATATAGTAATATTTCCTAGATATTTGGCACCAAATTTATTGATTTAATCGCCATTAGTTATTTGTTCATTATGTTTTATTGGAATGTTTTATTAACAACGTTTCAACGACTGGCATCCCATCCAGGGTGTGCCCTTGCCTTATGCCCGGAGATTCCTGGGATTGGCTGCAGGTTCCCAAATGATCCTGACCAGGATAAATGGTTGGATGAATGCATGGATATTAAAAGTGATTCCCACAGGAGAATCCCACTCTGTCACTGTAAGATTTCCAGCTATGAAACATGCAAGCCCAGCTGGATTGTCAGGGAAAGTTTCCTGGGATCTCGCAACCAGTGGCTGCGCAAAACTACATAAATATACTTTATATTAGGGCCTTTTCATTATATCTCCTGAGCATCTTGTCCCAGCTTGAACAGCAAGGGGGATGCGGATTAGATAAAATAAGACATGACACAGAATTTATGGAGACCGGTAATTAATTTCGCTTCCACTCCACCAACCGTTGATTATGGTGTCTCTCTCTTATCCAAAACTTCATTTAAATGAATGGGGACAGAGATTAAATTCGAAGCATTAACCTTTGCTCTAACTGTGTTATTACAGGAACAGACGGACCAGCGTGCCTGTTCCGTATTAATTGCATCTCTCACACGCGGATCTTGGGAGCTGAGAATGGAAGCAAAGGAAAGCAGAAGCGATGTTCTGCTCCAGGGGACGGTAGGCATTTAAAAGCACTGCTATCTTTGATTAGATTTGCTGTATGACTGCTCCGGCTGTGATACCGTTAATACTCTTCTGAGAAAACGAACAATGCGGGTAAAAAGGGTCGGGACTCGCTTTGAACAAAAAGTGATCTCTTCGGTTGTTTTTTTTTTTTTTTCACTTTGTCCTGACCTGAATGTTAGAGTTTGGGATTTAAATGCTTGTACCTTTAGAGAATATTAAAGCAATCGCGTGTTTGTGGGTACACAGTACATTTGTGCAGTTTTTATTTTACCTGCATGGCAGTCTGGGGCATGCATTCAAAATGCAGAACCCAGAATGGAAAGTACTTCACCTGCTGAGGCGGCCGCGCAGATATGATCAGATATGGGCGACGCAAATCATGGAGACGCTGCTCGACGCGTCTTTTTAATAACGCGGATCCCCCCGTAACCGTCCGCGAGATAAGAAGGAAGCCAACTACAATAAAAGCCGACTGAAATTACAGATATACCCAGCGGTTAACCTGCCCCCTGCAGCTGCTCCTCCAAAGATACATACACAACTAGATTTGATTTAAATAAAAAAAGAAGACTCACACAGATAACCACGCACCCCTCCACCACGACGACCACCACCACCTCGAGGGAGTGAAATTCAGCTTAAGAATTAAATAGAGATAAAAGGAGTTCCTAAAACTAGCACCGTTATCATGTCACATTAGGGGTGCCGTGGGCTATGAAGGGTGCAGCGGCACGCCGGTTACGAGGGCGTCCAGCGATTGTGGCGGAGTATCTGCCCGCCCCCTCCGAGAAGACACTCGGGGCGGTCTGAGTGCCAGTACCTTCGCCGAGAACTGCTTAAAATAAAATAGGCAGGCTGACTCTAAAAGGCTTAAGTGCGTCGCGCATTAAATTAGAAACTGCGCGGACGGTGCGTAGGCCCGGGACGCACTGTATTGATTCTCATTTCGGCGCCCGTGTTAACAGAGCGGCGACACGGCCCGCGCGAGACGTGCGGCTCGCGGGAGTGGCGCCTACTTCTCACGCGCGCGGTCAACGGCAAAAATAGACAGTTAAAAGATCTGTTGATAGTAATACTTACATCATAACCGAAAAACATTACATAGCTGACACCTTTCACTATAGTGTCAATGTCTAAGTATATATCCCAGACATGTAAAAATACACCAGAAATCCATTGTTTTAATCGTTTTGGCAATTGAATGTTATTAAAAGAGAAAGTGGAGGCTACATGAGCACTATATAGACACAGCAGAACCCCAGTGCACCATATAATTATTTTATGCCGATAAGTTCACAGAACATTAGATGAAGTGCGTAAGTTTTCAGGTGCACTCTCGAGGGTAAACTAAAATAGCATCTATTTGCTGGTAAAATCTGGTCAAAATTGCAGTCTTTTCTGCTGTTGATGGTAATTATCATAGGAAAGATCAATGCAGAATGACAGGGCTTGTGGTAGCAGCAATGCGCCACGCACCCGGTGTGTTCTAGGCCAGGCGCTTAGACACGCTGCAAGAAGTAGGAACAGCAGCCGAGTCTGACCTAAGGTGGATCATTTTTAACACTTCATTACGAGAATTTCAATGGTTACAACTAGATTCTGTTTTATTATCATGGCCCAGACCCTTACGGCCAATTACCAACCCAACGTCCATTTTGTTTTCTTGTGTTTCCTCCCCTTTCCCAACAGCAAAACACCTGTTTTGTGTCTGTTGTGCTTCCCCACCATCTGGTTAAGCCCATCTCCACTCCTGTTCCCAAATAAAATCCAAATCCCACCCTCCTGTTCCTCATGACTCTTCTGCTGACCATCCTGCCTTGCATTACAGACCTTTTCAGAACTGTTTTTTGGACTCTGAGTATAATAATAAGAAAAGATAAGAAAATGACCTTCAGCAGAAGGTGCTGATCTCAGTGGGGGTGGCATCTCCATGAAGACGGACGTTATGAACTAAAGAAGACCATCTCATTACTGGGGGATGTGAGTAATGGAATTCTGCTTGTCCTAATCCCAAGTGTCATTGCGAGACTATATTAGACTTTTCAGTTCGCAGTTATTTGGATAGCTATGGAAACCTTCAGTGGATACATATTAGGACAGAAACACTGAAGACACTACTTATGATCAACAAAGAAGTGATTAGCAAACAGCACCTGGATACGGGCAGCTCTGGGATCTTGGGGGGGGTGAATGAATGATTTAAACAGAGGAATAAAATCTGTAATTGCCTCCCGCAACCCCTTCCAATAAAGGCCTCAGTGCTCTAAGGCTAGAGCCACAAACAAATCAAACCCCATTAAACAGAAACATTCACAGAAACCAGAGCAGAAATTCAGATACTACCCTGAAAGGGTCTATGACAGTCAGAAATGACCCTCTCCGGATCTGTTGCGTGGGATGAGACTGTAAAATGAAGCCCTGTTTACTTGCTTATTTATGACTTAATTCTGAAAGGTGCTGATGTAGCAGAAGCAGGACAATTGGCTCCGTGGGACAGCAGCAATGTCTTGCTTGAGGTGAATTTGTGTATGAAGAAGAAAGAGAGCCTTAGATAAAAGCTTTCTTGTTTTTCATCTAGTTAATATTTCATGGCTGCTCATTTGAATTAGGTGTTTAATATTAATCTTGTTTGCCATTAAAAGACACACAAAGCAACGTCACATACAAACATAATGTATGTTGATACAATCATGCTTCTTGAGACTCGGGGAGTCATATCAGGCTTGATTTTTGGTTTGGGGGGAGTTCAGCGGGTCAGGGCAAGGAGACCGACAGACTCTGGGCATATGCAAGAGCCAACTGCTAGGCCTAACCTCTGAGCAGCTTACGGACCTAACACCCCCTGGCACTTATCCAGCCTGGTTCAGGCAGTCTAACTGGCCACCCGCCACTCCCAGCACCGCCACCGTCTGTCATGTCGCCCGGTCTCGTTAGCACCTCCGGGAGAGCCCTAAACTCCCACAGATTCATCATGTGTTCCTATTTTTTTTCCTCCCATCCGTCTTCACAAAAAACACAACCCACTCAAATACTCGGGCCCTCTCAGGAAAACCATCTGAAGCTCTTTGTGACACCCCAGTACCTGCAGAACACCAAGAATTGTTCACGAACAAGGATTCCTAAGACTCCGTGGTCTGTAAAAGATACATTCAGTGTTCCACCAACTTATTGTAGGAGGAACCAGCTGAATCTACAGATAAGTCATCAATAAACCATAATATCTGTACTTTCAGAAAACACTCCATTCTAGGTCAGAGTCTGACTCCGGAAGCAGGGGAAAAATCAGTCCATCAATGGGCATTCACTTGGAGGAATTCACACAAAACAGGTGGAGCAGATATAAACTACTCATACACAGCGATGAGGTTTCAAAGCTGTCAGATAGCACTGTTTCCTAAACTACTATTCCAGCACCAATGTTATGACATCCTTAACTAAACATCAAAGATGCATGACCATTAAAATAATTCAGGTCTCCAAGCTTCTCCAATTAGTACCCCCACAAGACACTCAAGAGGTGAGCTATCTGTAACTCGATGACGTAAATAAAACAGACCTGTTTGCAAAGGGTTTCATGGAGCAGGGATCCTGTGTTAACCATCATTCAGATTTAAGAGCAAGTTTGTACCAAGATACACACTAGACCTGACTCGTCAAATGCCGAAGCAGGATGTTATCATTCCAGACCAGCACAGCTGTTTCTCTGATATGCCTGGAGCATCATATTAATAACTAATTGAGAACGAGCTGTCACATTTTTATACCTCGACACATAACGATTTCAGACTAGCCCGTGATACAGTTGGTAACTGTAGATAACAAAAAAAACCTTGAAATCTTGAAAAAACCATCTCACCCCAAGGTGTTACCACGTTGGCTCATGCCTATACCATTCAGTGCCTGCGTGCTCAGTGAGTAGACCCCCACCGGCAGTATAATGGAGTCCAAATGTGACACTTCTGGGTTGACAGCAGGTACTACCACCCATCTCCGCCCCCCTACTAACCGTGCCCACCACCCATCCGTCTGTCCAACCATACCCCCCAACCTACTACAACCACCGTCCAGACTGCATAGAACCTCTCGCCTAGTACTGTAGCTTTTTACTGTTGGACCACTAGCTAACAGTGAGCGCTAACTCATTTAAGCACAGTGTTCACTTTGGAGGAGCTGAGCTAGTATCAGGTGCTTAGAGGACAGAAAATAAATGAATACTTATCGGTATCAAAAATCATGAACCTCAAGCCATTTGATTAAGTGGTCTAGTGGCTCTCTGATTTTCAGTGTGACCCAAAAATGTCATAATTTCAACAATTCTATTAGATGTTGGTGCAGTATCTCAAGGTGACACTGTAGATATGGGAGTGCAAAAGATCTCAATGGCCTACTTTCATACCCTTGCATTATTGCCACCCATGGAAAAAAAATCTGTGAAAACTTGAAAGGAAGCCATTTTTAAAACTTTCATTCAGAAGATGTAAAATGGGCCTGAATGAAAGTCTCAATTTCATCTGAAGAGAGGCATGCAGCTGTTACTCAGAGCTCAGCCCTCTTTTTCATTGACCCCAGGATAGAAAATTCCAAGTTGAGAAGGACACTACAGTAGAAAAACAGCTGGACTGTTCCCCATCTGAGGCAAAAGTCACAATTAACACAAGGATAAGACAAGCAAACTAAGGCTCACATTGTTCTTCAAGGAGGTCCCCCATGTCATCCAGAGAGGTCCCCTAAACCAAGACCCCATTTTGTTACGTCTCATTGGGGGAACTTCTGGGGAAAACAGCTATATAATTCTTCTCTAGCTATAAATAATCAGCACAAGAGAGAGTGGTGATGTGGCTGGCTGTAAGTTAAATTGCGGATTCAGTCCAGAGCTAGCCTGAACTAATGTGATTATGCTGGTCAACAATTAGGACCATGGGATTGTTTAAAATCAGTTGGGTAGATAGACATCAACTTGCAGACTAAAAACAGCTACCAGACTAGACAAATTCTGTTTAAAATGGAAAAAAATCTGTATTAATCAATGTCAGAATTTGTCAAACCCAGAAAAGTGTGTGATATGGCTTGGTGTAACAAAAAATGGGACAAGGCACTCTCCAAATTGCGACAGAGGTACAGACTCAAGGAGTATGCCAAGCAAGATGGCTTGGCAAAACAACACAGAGAATGGATTACAGTTTCCCAGCACTATTTAGTAAAAGATTAATCAACAAAGGAACTTGAAGAATGAGTAGTGAACCTAGCCAGGATGACAGCAAAGACCTTTGGTCCCTGGTTAGATAAAATTATTTGGGTTCTCCTCCTTCACCCACTTGAAATAATGCCTTGGCATACTGCTTAAAGATTTTATTTCTGAATGGTTTCACTTAAAGCTCCCCTTAAGAGGATCCCTCATCTCTCTTTGGTTACCTCGTTGTCTAGAAATCCAGAAAGGGCTGCATCAATTAACACATGCATTAATTACAAATTGCTACTATAATTGATCAATGGGCAGACAAGATGATTATAAGCCATTACATGTAAGCTTTTCAACTCCTATCAGAAGTAAAGCCTAATGTATATCTTGTCCCTGTGCTGGCCAAAGGTAGGAGTAGGAGGATTTAAAGCCTTATCATAACAAAGATCTTTTCAGCAGCCAAGTGATCCTGTCATAAAGCCGTGACACTAACACATTGGTATGGTGCTGCATTTGGAAAGTCTAAAAGGAATCTTTCACAAAAGCAATGCACCGAGGCATGTGCAGGAGTATATACTCATTTGGCTTGACAGTCTCTTAGGGTAGCCGCACTGGCTTAGACTCATCTATCCCAGTGAGTGGCACAAGAGTCAATCTGACTAGAGCTCAATTTCAGGCTCAAGATTACTCATATGGAATAGAGACTCATCAATAAAGGTAAACTCTAGCCTTTTCTTCTTTGGTACGCTGACAAATATTAGCAAGAGAAGTTATTGAGCTTCCACCGCAGCTAAAACAGCCTCCTAACATTTACATGAATAAAGAATTCCTTCAGCTATTGAGCACTAATTGCTTTTCAGACCAGGGTCGTCAGTCTCTATTTGTGTGGCAATAATTACCCATGATAAGGTGCCCGGCTCAGATGAAAAAGTCCATCCCCCTCAAAAGAACATGGTACTTCAAAGGCAGAGCTAGAGGGAACGGGCACTGCCTGTCCTTCATCATCATCGAAACGTCCCATATCTTTGCTGGCCACTCTTTCCCGCCCTTGATGGGATGAGGATTAAACTTTCTATTTCCTTTACCAAACGGATGCATTCACGTCACTGAGATGACTGTGGGACAAAAAGGAGAGCCGTGATACCGCTCTGCAATGAGATGAAGAATGACAGATGAGCTTAAAGCTTTCTGGGATGAAGTTTTAAATAACACGATACAGAGAAACGCCGCAAATTCTGCTCCAGCAGTCCTGCAGAGCTATATGGCGCGAACAGAATGTAAATAGAAATGTGTTCGCAATAACAGCTTAAACAGGCTAAAACAGTAGCATCTGGTAAGGCGCAGACCAGATCTCATGTAAGTACAGTAACCGCAACATAAGGCTTTTCTTCTCGCAGAGGCCAGGGAGGTAGCAGGCCCAACGGCTCATTCTCCAGCCCGGCGAGCTCTGGGCAATGCTTAAATATCTTGCTCAAACCTTTCCCTGATCAGAGACTTGGAGGCACTACGAGGCAAATCATTTTGAAGCTGAGAACCTGAAATGGAATTATCATGTTCTATGCCGAGAGTTGGAATTGGTTAATTGGCAGTTGTGTTTTAGGCTACAAGGACATCAAACAAGAGGTAGTCGCAATTCATGGACCCCCACCTCCCGTGTTTTTTTCATGGGTGAGTTCAAAGCGGCTCCCGTTCATCAACATCCCGATTACTGATAGGGAAACATTCCCGCACCCATCTCACCCTTGATGCCGGTAACAGGAACCCATGTATGATTCAGCACCCTGAGAGTACAGCCATGGATGACAGGGGAATAAAGAGCAGAAAATGGTAAAATAGGGGGGGTAGCAGGATTAATCCAGCACCCTCCCTCCCCCTCTACCGCTAGGATTTGCAGCTGGGCTGCAGGAACGCAGATGCAGTGATCTCCCAAGCGATCAGCAGATAAACATACTTTAACTAGCAGCACATTTACAGGCCTAAATAACAGGGGCCCCAATTCCCCAGTGGGCAGCCTGCACTACAAACTTCATGCTGTAGCAATTTAATTCTCTGATGAGCCCCATACCGACTTATTCCACCTTCAATTCAGAGCTGGAGGTAAAAGAAAGTAGAGACCGGCCTCAATTACTTCCTATGCATTGACCAACAATTCAGCTCATCTTGCAGACCTCCTTGGAGAATTATACACCTGATAAATGATCACATTAATGGGCATACATTCCTAAAGAAGGGGCATTGGAAGGCCCTGGAAGACACTAATGTTTCCAAACCCTCCCTCCCTATAACTAATCCCTATGCCATGTACTGGACTGATTTTGGTCCACCTAATGGCCTGGTAACATTTATGAAATTAAGAGGAACCATAGACACCCAAAGTTTACAAACTAATCCATGTTCTAGTGGAATTATCCAGAGATCCAAGGGTGACTCGTGCATTACAGGCTTACCCTCCAAGGCTTCCAAGTCTGGAGACTGTAAGCACTAGAGGAAAAGGTCACTGCTCTGTCTAGTGCTATTATGTGCTGTTGTACTTGGTAGGAGCAAGAGCCAGGCCAACCCCTTTATTGGAACTATGACAGAAAACTAAGATTCTCTCTTGAGAATTCTCCACAGTAAGACCCTTTGCACGATGACACTCATCCCAGGGAACGAAAGCCCGCCAGGCGAGCAGCAGTGGAGATGGGGAAAGCACTCGAGTAGGAAATTGAGGCCACGACATGTTTAGGACTCAGAAACACCCTAATTTCATACAACAAGAGGTTTGACAATTACTGGCAACAGCGGCTGGTGCAGAACTGGGGAAAAGATTGATCCGGACAAGAGCGACTCTATTTGCTTTATTGAAAGTAATTAATCACAGTGGCCTGGGAGTAATGATGCCGTGAGTACATTCAGATAGTGGCGTGAATTTATGTGCGTGTGTATGTGTGTCTGCCTGTGTGTGTGTGAGCATGTATATATTTCAATGTGGGGACCAAGTGTCCCCCCAGTGTGCTAAAAACCTGTTATTTTGACTTTGTGGGGACATTTTTCCTATCCCCGACAGGGGAATGAAAATCTGTGACTGCAATCAAAAATCTAAAAATGCCACAAGCCTTGTAGTTCATTTGATTACTTATGGTTAAGGTTATGGCTGGGTAGGGGCTAAAGTTCTCATACAAGCACAGCTGGGATTATGGTTATGCCCATAGAAGTGAATCCGCACAAAGATGTAGAAACGTAATTGTGTGTGTGTCTCTGTGTGAGAGACAGTGTGTTTCTTTGCAAGCTTCTACATGCTCAAATGAAAGGACAGCTGATGCAAGGCAGGAGTTTTATAGCATTTAGAATGCGCTCCTTCTGTGTGCAGGTGTGGGTCTGGGTTTGTGTGAGAGCATGAGAAAGATCAGACACCTCAGGTGTGTGTCAGCGTGTCTGTTTTTGCACAGGTGAGAAAGACGTCAGATGGACATGAAGTACTAATTGTTCCAGATAAGAGCTTGCCACTGCTCATTGGATTATTTTGATCTCTCCTCCTTATTGATTTATGCTTCTCCATCTCCCTCTAAATTTGAAGAAAATTGAATCGCTAATGATGCTGCAAGCACAGCGGGCTGCCGGGTTCGCGTGCGTGAGTGCAACCGCGTCTGTGTGCGTGGGCGTGTGCAGGAGAGCGGGGCGAGGGAAGTGAGCAGGAGACGGTGAGGGAGGAATCACACAGAGTTTCTCTGATGAGAAATCCGCCGCCCTGGATTCATGCATGAGGGACAAGCACCCGAGCAGGAGAGTGTCTGAGGAAAAGGTCTGCCAAGCTGCAGCACTGTTGACTTGACCCGGATCACCTTTGGGGGTCTTTGACACAAAGTGGGCTTTTTGATGGGATTCAAATGGGGGGGGGGGGGGTTCAGTATGAGATGGTGTAGAATCTCGGCCTGCTTGTCAGGGCTTACCATGGCTGTGTGGCGATGGTCCTGGAGTAGGGCGTCCTACTCATCCACTTATCATCAGCGCCTCCTAGCTCTTAGGAGGAGCAGACAGGCGGTAACTGCATTCCCGTCACACACATGCATCTGTGCCCTAATGCCACTGACGGGGGAGTGTTGAAAGAAATGAGCTAGCCAATGAGATGGTACATCAATGCAGCAGACAGTACGAGCCCTGCATCCTTCCGACTCCTCTCCTGTGCCCTGCGGCGGGGCCTCTGGCCCGATCCCAGAGGCCTGCCTTCCTGATAAAAGCTCCCTTAATGCCCCAAACCCCTTCTCATTACGCGGCGTAAATGATCCACAGGACCAGAGGTCTACCCTGCCGTCTCGGCCAATGCTGCCGCATACCGGCTCTCAATCTAAAGGTCGCGCCATGTCACTGTCCCTAAGGACCTGTTAGGGTGGAGGGAATGGAAAAGAACACTAGGCCCAGGATGAAAATTTCCATAAATTAATAGAGAGGTGTATATGACACAGAATGTTCTAAACGTGCCGGGCAGTCACTATAGAGGTGGTTTGCTCCAGGCTAAGGTCAACCCTAATGCAGGAGAGGTTGGGGGTGGAGCTGGAGACGGGGGCAGGGAAGGTGGAGTTTCTCTTCTGGAGACTTACAGCATGCCATCGTATAGCACATTAGCACTAACAGCGTTATTCTGCTTCATGACGTCATTTTAACCTTAAGACACATTTGTCAGCACTTCCCTAGTGTTAATGCTGAAATGTCCATCTTTAATTCCGTTTCTCCGCATCGTTTTGTGGAACTCGCCATCATTCGCATACCCAGATATAGTCGCTGTTCCTTCTTCCCATCCATATCACATGGGTCTTCCCACCCAGCGCTGAGACACTTATGTACCCATACTAGTAATAAGAACAAAACTGCAATTCTTTCAATTCTAGTCGGCAAACACATCTGAAATCAAGTGTAACACGTAAGTGTATTGGATCTGAGGGCAAAACATACCACAGAGAAAGCAGGCCGTTTAAAACGCTAAATGAAATGGACAGAAGTCGGCCAACGTTTAGCGGAGCTGAGGCTTGGGGCTGAATCAGGGCTCCCCTTGCTGCTCTTGGCATTTGACACTAATAAGACAAGAAGCACCGCCCAGCTCCCACCACTCTGCCCGCTGAGCCGGGAGCCCGGTCCTGGCAGCTCGAATCATTCCAAGCCAGTTGGGTTTTGCTCATCAAGCATCAAACCGAAAGCATCAGTGTCCCCTCAACAAGCAGCCAACATGCTTGCTTCCTGAGCGCCATGCTGGCCTGTGATTCTGAGGAAGACCCCCGGCTGCTGATGGAGGTCAGCTCTGCCCGAGCCACGTATGCCATGGAGAAGCTGACGATGACTCCGGCTTAGGCTATAATAACCTTGGTTTTAGTCCAGGTCTGAGGGGCACCTTCTTCAGGTGTCCATCTGAGTAACAAACCAGAATAAAACCATAACGCTGCTAACCACCCCTATCTGTGAAGCCGGAGACTCGACTAATATAGATAGAGGGCCTGTATGAAAAGAATCTCAGAGCCAGCCTTATAAGACGACACGCTGTGTAGGGTCCCATGCTGGATGTGAGGGTAAGCTGCTTAAGGAGGCGGCCTTCCGCAAGGGCCACAGTGACACCGCACGACGCAGAATGGCGGTTAGCTTAGGAGGGGGACAGTGAGGCGGCAGAGGGCTTCATCCCCCAACCCCTGGTGTCACGCTAGTCAGCTAAGAGGAGTCGGATGAGGAGAATTTGCAGATTAACACGGCAGGCTAGCCGCTCTGCCCACCGTGCGGGATCAGGCAATGTGCCGTGCGGCCCGCAGACCCGGAGCGGCACAGCACTGCACTGCTCTGTGGCAGGCTATGATGGAACCGTCCGCACGGATTTCTGCAGATGAGTAACTCTGTCTGTTTCCCCAGACCGGATACAGCCAGCCTGTCAGCCTCTCAGATCAGCACAACACGAAAAGCTCGGCTGAACACAGGATGAAGCTTCTTTTCTGCAGCGCTGTGTAATGGGGAGAGGGCGTAATTGTTCTGAGGGTGGGACACAGTCAGCAGCCAACTGCCTACGCTCACCTTACTAATCACTAACTACTGATGTTACTGAAGTTACCAGCTGTAGGTCTGGATTTTCTCATGTGAGGAGCAAGGTGAGAGGAAGTGGGCGCCACACTCAAGTTTCCTTAGGCTGATAGACTCTTTGTTAGCTGATGCAAAAGATGCTAATGAATGCCCTGTCCCATCCTCCAGTGCCCTTCTCTCATGGATCTACTCTATGCATGCAATCATCTTCCCTATCGACAATACCAGCACAAGACCAGAATAAATATTTACAAAAGTGTAACACTAAATACTGTGATATCAGCAATTTGTAATTATGGGTACAGGATAGCCGCCAGTAACCTGAGATGACCCGCAGTGCAGTGCAAACGTCCCTTCACATCTCCCCCAATAAGCCCGCTGCTTCGCAGGCCGCCCCGGAGGCACAGCCGGTGTGCGCCGGCATAAATAACGGGAAATTGAGCAGTAAACAATGCAGTCTGAAGTCTCATCTCCGCTGTCACAGACAGATCACGCTCCCGAGGAGACCGGCTACGTTTCAGCTCTCTCTGTGATTCTGAAACTTCCACCTGAGGAATTATATTCTCCACAATTGCCACGAGATCAGCTCCAGATTTATTTAGCGTGACTGCTGTTGAGGGAAATGGCCCGCTTTCAAGAGCCAGGTGCATTTCCCTCTGCGAGAGGCTGATACCGAGGCCAAGTGTAAAGCTGCTTTCAAAGGTAAGAAGAACACGATTTTCACATATAAGAATATAAGAAAGTTCAATTTCCCCGGGCATGCCGCGTTATGCAGCCTCCTGAAGAAAGAC
>JAODKK010000039.1:33762358-33784363 GCA_026774405.1 Petrocephalus microphthalmus
CCACTACACCACCTGCCTGCCCTCGGGCCTTGTTATAAATGGGCCTTGTTATGTTTGCATGACTTAGGAAATGGAGGACTACTTCTATTACTGTCAGCTGCGCAGCCAGGGCGTTGACACGATGGAGCCCCGGCAGCTGTCTGCAGCAATCCCTCTGGCAGAGGTGCCCTTCATGATGCGAGCTTTGGGCTTCTTCCCCACAGAGCAGGAGGTAATGGGGAGGGCCCTTCTGGGGGTGAGAGGGCTTTGGCTAACCGTTCTCACCCTCAGCCTTGGCCTGCCCCCCCTGCCAGCTTGAGGACATGCACAACGAAGTCAAGTTCAGCCGCTACACAGAGACGGGGAAGTATGTGATGGATGTGGACCTGGAGGAGTTAATCAAGCTGTACGTCAACCACAGGCCAGCATTCGAAGTCTGCGGGCCTGAGACGGAGCGCTTATTCCAGCTCCTGGGCTCCCCAAATGAAAAGGGAGAGCAGTGCTTGAACAGGGAGGAACTCCTGGAGCTCCTACAGGCAAGGGGTGTGGCTCTGAACCATTCACAAATTCAAATAGAACAAATGACTAGCACAAGTAAAAGCAGCGCTAACATCTAGCCCCGCCCCCAAAACACAGTCATGTGACATAGTGATAACTGATCTGCAGATGAAGGTGCCCCACTGGAGCACAGCACTGAGGTTTTGTGTGTCGTTATGCTGTTTTGTGATAAGGGGAGCACATGAGAGAAGAGGAACTGGCAGAGTGCTTTATCACATTACTGGGCTTAAAGGCCGAGGGCGGCGCATCTGACCTGGGAGACAGTCAGGATGGTAAGTTCAGATCTCAAGGATGCTTTGCAATATATAGAAGGAGAAGTGCGTTAAATTATACATTTTATTAATGCATGTTGACATCGAGTGAGATCCAAGGATCCCACATGAGCATGGAATGGTCATAAAACCTGTGCAGCAATGAGGGAGTGCACACATGTACACGAGATGGGACACTGGGGCAGCATGTACGTAAACATGCACGTGGACCCAGCAGCGCTTGACGTGTCCGTCCGGTGGCCCTCGTGCGGGATGCAGGCGCAGAGGCCCTCGTGGAGCACAGGGTCCCGGCCGAGATCACAGAGGCCACGCTTATGGGGGACATCCTGGGCTTCAGCATCCCCCAGCAGAGAGCGGCCGCCCACCAGGGCCCCAATTTCACGGCAGAGGTGTGAATCACTTGCCACCGGCTTGGCGTTGCCACCCCGCAGGGATGTGAACTGGACTTCCGCAGGCCCGGCTGGATTTGTCACATTTGACACTGCGTTGACACCTCCGTGATGAACTGTTCTGTACAACTGCCCTCCACTTTCATCTTTCGCCTTTGTCTCATCCTTTGTGTCTGTATTATTAAATTGTATTTAATATTATTTAGGATTTTCCCCCAATACTTTCATTTTTCACCAGCAAAACATTTGGAATAATTATTTTTCAGTAAGATACTTATGAACGGGTTGTCTACTAACAAAATTAAAATAAATGTTTTTCCTATCTGTATTTTTGGAAAAGGTAAAAAAAATAAAAGCAAACTGTTCAAAATATATATTGTGTCAAATTTGATTTTTTTTTTTTTTTATTTATATAATTTCTCTATTTCTCTTCTCTATTGTTGAATAAATGTATTACATTTTGAAAAGCCATCTTTCCCATCCCGGCCGAGCAGCCCAGCGTCTACGTGCCGGTGTGCGGCGCGAAGTTCCGGATGAAGTTTTTTTTTTTTTTCTTCCAGCGACAACAATGTGCCTCGGGAGCCGCTCTTGCTCCGTCTGCTTCTTCGCACCGGCGTCGCGCAAAGTGCGATAAAGCCCGTCCGCCTGGCCTCTCGGCGCCGCGCCGCGCCGCGATCCGCTCCGCTCCGCTCCGCTCCGGCCGTGCAGCTGTGGGCTCCTCTCCGCGCTGCAGTCGGCGCAGGCGCGCTCCCCGCTTTCAAAGCTCTTACATTGAATGTTTGCATTGTGTCTGAACTGCCGGCGAGCTTTAGAAAAAAATATATATATATTTAAGCAGCAGCAGCGATGTCGGGCAGGTCGGTCCGTGCGGAGACCCGGAGTAGAGCGAAAGATGACATCAAGCGGGTTATGGCCGCTATTGAGAAAGTACGAAAATGGTAAGTTTGTCTGGGGAAGGAGAGGGAAAAAAAGCCCTTATTCGTTATCTAATAGCAGAAAGCCAGATCGTGGGGGAGGAGAGACGGAGAGAGGACGAGAAGAAAGAATTAAATGAAAGCGGGGTCATCTTGAATTCCGTCCGTTCGGCTCGTTCCGCTCGGCTCAGGTGTGCTTCGGCGCCCTGGCACCCGGTATCGCACACCGGGCCCATTACAAACAGTACTCGTGTCGATTTTTTAAAATGGATTTTTTTTTTCCCATTAATGTGGGTTGAACCCAGAAGCCATTTCGTTGCAGTCACATGAAGCCTTTGCTGTTTGCAGCCCGCTGTAATGCCGGGTAGAGGGAGCGCATGGGGGGCAGACGCACACAAATCATAACAATAATTTCCACCTTGTAACTATATGACGACGGCGCTCTAGAGTCGCAATAGTTTTTATACGGTCTCGGGGTTTTAAATTTAGCGCTTAGAGTCGCTCTTTAGTCCGAATAGAAAAAGCGTGCGGTGGGGGCTGGGAGGGGGAGGCAGTGCATGGCCGAACACGCAATGACTCACACTTTGAAATTTACCAAAGATTACATTGTTTCACCGCAATCGGCTGTCTTAAGATGCCATCATTACATATTTTATGTATATTTAAGCATATTTAGATGCTAGCGGGACGCCGGCGAAGGATTGCCGGAATAAGATCGCCGCGAATTATATGGCGATAGCGATCGCGGATGGCTCGGAATATCGACTTAAATGTCGAGTTACAGAAAATATACATTTTTTGTGAGCTTATAAACCTTTTAAAAAACGTTTTGGTTCGCCATATTATTTCTGTTTGGGCCTAGGCACGGATATGAAACGGAGCGTTTTAACACAGTTTTTCAGTATTTGCCGATGTTTTTACTGCAATGTTAACTTTAAATTCACACTGCGACCCAAGTCGACAGACGCATATCACAACCAAAATATAGGAATGCTCTCGTAAACAGTCATAAGTGCTTCCATATTAAACCCTGCATAACAGCGAAGACGAATTTAACAGCGAACCGAGTTTTAGGACACGCGAAAAAGCAATTTTATTTTGTTTTTTTTAATGATTATTTCGCTCAGTCCACTTTTAAAGGATGATTGTGAATTGCATTTCATGCATAGGCAAATTTTTCTTGTTTGCTGACCAAATGCTACTGACATTAAAGCAACTATTGGGGGCACGTTGATCACAATCCCTGCTCATCAGTACTCTTAATGCCCTGCCTCCCCCCTCCCCACCCCCGGGACCAGCTTTGTCATGGGTACCAGGCTGTACCATTCCTCAGAGCACCACCACCCTGGGAATCCCTTTTGTGCCCAACTGCAGCAGCTAAATTGGAGCGCTGCCCAGGGATCACAATGGCGTACCATCGGGTCTTTTCCCTGTCTAGACTGGCTGGCTGGTGAGCCAGACACTGCCTGTGTATCCCTGCGAGGGGTCTGTAAAGGTCCCCTCTGCGCCCCTATGCAGCTTTGTCAGCGTTACACCGAAATGTTCAGTGCATCATGTTTGCGACGAAGAGTAAAAGATCTGACCTCGGGGGTCCCAAGACCTCTTTGTTCCTTGAGTGAGCTGAAGTACTTTCTTGAACCATGTTGATACTGATGGGGGTTGTTGCTATGCAGGGAGAAAAAGTGGGTGACCGTTGGTGACACATCGCTCCGGATCTACAAGTGGGTCCCCGTGACCGAGCCCAAGACTGATGATGTAAGTTTGGACCTGCTGGTGCCGGGTCCCACAGCGGAAGTTCTCAAAGTAACAGTTTTGTTATAATGTCATGACATTATAACATTTATGCAGTTTGGTTCCTTTTGCTTAGCTAAATAACTGTGGTACAGTTCTGCTCCGTAATTATTTGGGATCGATTTTTAAAAGCAAAAGCATCCACTCTCGCGCTTTGTTCATTTTCAGCCATCGTGACTCAGGGCGACAGTGTGACTGAGTGCATCCCCAGGTTAGCAGGCTTAGGGTGGAGCGACGTGGATGGCATTTCAGATATAGGTCGACCTAGGAATTTGCCAGGAATATGCTGTAAAATGGGAAGCACTTAATTATTATAAAAGCCACTGTTTGCTCACTAGGTTTTGAAAATACTAACGGCAAGGGTGATTAAACAAAAAATGGCCTGAAGGTTAATAAAAGGTTGACGCTTCCTGTTTATGGCGCTTCATGCCAAGTGTTCCTCGGACACACCTGCCAAAGTGTGACACGTGTCAGACTGAGTAGAAGTCGAGCTCATGCAACTGCTTTGGCATATCTGCTAAGCATGAGCGTTGTCCCGCTGGGCAAAGGATGCCCTAGTGCATCTGGGACATGCCGTTGCCGTGGTAACAGACTCGCACAGGTCTCTGTGAGCAGCACTTCATCGAGCCTGCTGTTTTGCAGAAGAGCAAAAACAAGAAGAAGGGTAAAGATGAGAAGTGTGGGTCAGAGGTCACGACCCCTGAAAATAGCTCCTCCCCTGGAATGATGGATATGCATGGTAAGACCCAGTTTTTTAATTATAATTTTTCTCTTTTGTTAGGTAGTGTGCCTTGTGTTATATGCTATACATAATCATACACATCTGAAGGCTTAACCCATGTTTTTGAAGTTGAGTAAGGTGCGGTTGTTTACCCCTTACAGCCACATTTGCATCCATAGCTTGTTCTTACTATAGTGCAATTTGGAGTTACTTCATTTGAGGCCTGAGTGCCCTCTGCCACTTTTCCACTGGCTTAAGGGAACCAGGCCGTACCCGAGCAATACCACATAGGGAGACTACTCACTGCCCGGTTCTAGCTCACTTCGGCTTTCCACTGCAGAAAGGTCCGGCTCAGTAAAGGCATTGCCAGCTTTGGAGAGCGACAGTAGAACCAAAGAGACACTTACTTACTGTTCACAAGGTATAAATCATGATTTACTAGGTGCTAATTTCTGTTAGTCTGTTTGCGAGAATTGCTATGTTGTTAGCATCAAACGCTAGCGGAATTAGCATTAGCTCGTGTGATTTTGCATTATGGAATCATTCCGTTCAACCGTTCTCTAGTACTATGTTTAAGTAGGAGGGTGGAAAGTTCTGAATTATCCGGAATCAATACATTGAAATGTACAATACTAATAATAAATAATGTATGGATTATGCCCTTTTTTCCTTCAGATAATCCATGCATATTGATGCAGAACACCAGTATCTCCATGCATTTTAACCAAACTGATGGTGGTGACTCAACCAGCTCGATTTACTAGCAGGGTTGAAAGCATGATTAAGCAGGGCCTAGTCAGCGCGGGTACAGGTCGGGTGCGGCTCTCATAATTTATAATGGAAAGCTGGCTCTTTGCGGTACGGCGAGGTTCTTTGTGTCAGTGGAAAAGCACCAACAGATGCCCTGGCCAGTTCTGCATCTGAGGTCATGTTGTTGGGTCACCCTTAGATGACAACAGCAACCAGAGCTCCATCGCAGACTCGTCCCCTGTGAAGCAGGAGACGAGCAGCAACGCCAGTCCCACCCCGGAGCTGGCTGCTGTCTCCCAGAGCGACAGCAACGAGGCGAAGAGCGACCAGAGCCAGTCCCCTGACAAGGAGCCGCTGGGCCCCGATGCCAAGCCTGAGCAGAGGCTGCAGCAGGCCAAGCAAGGTGGGCCGCGCTGACACTGTGCCCCGCTTATGCTCACCATGAACTTAAGCTGCCAGGTTTAAAATCCAGACAAACTTTGCCTGCACCCAGTTAAACGGCTGAATAGTGACTTGTGTGGCTCAAGAAGCCTGGTTATCTATGTAGTTTATCTAAAGTCCTTGTTCGTAGAAGCCACGTCGCAGCTTCAACAAAAGTGAGGACCTTATGGAACTTGAGGGATCTGTTGAGCGAGCGATGCGTCAGTGCATCCGGGAAGGACGTGGGGCATCGGGGGGGGGGTCCCCTGAAATATGGCATCCCGCATCTAAACCACTTTGCTGAAAATTGTTACTTTTTCTTCCATATTCAAAATGTCTTCCTCAAATGATTGAAATAATTTTGTAAAAATTAGTTTAGGAGGAAAGTTCCAAGCACATTTAAAAACACCAGTTCTGCTGAGAATTTGACACTCTTGACTCTGGAATTGACGAGCTTGTTAGCTGAGTCATTTGCAGCATCTTTCTGCATCTTGGCTGGAAATAGGTGCATATTTGTCAGAAGTCAACAGCCTCTGCCATGAAGCCTTTGTATAGCAGATTTTCTGCTCCCAGGACAATCTGAACCATCTGACAGTTGTATATCATCCAGAATCCATCCGGCTGCACTGTTTTCGGATGTTGGCTGTGTTTTCTAATTCCTTACATATTTTACTGTCTTTGGCTGGATCTGCCTCATGATGTTATCATAAACATTTTCACGATATTTCATTAGATTCCCAGGGAGGACTTCATAATGGTTATTATCATTTGGAAGTAGTTCAAATACGGCTGTTGAATCTTAAACCAGAGAAATTTTAATCATTCTGTTTTTTAGGCGACTGTTGACAGAAACATGCAGAATGTTCATAAAACAATGACATGAAATGGATTTCCTCTAATTTATCCCAGTTCAGCTTTAAAGACATCCTGAACATTCCCGGGAGGTAGTGTGCTACAATATTTTTGGATAGGAATCTTTAAAGTGTTGGATCTGGACCAAATGACCAGTAGAGGGGTGCATTACAGACAGGTCTGCCTGGAAAGGGCTTCTGCCCCAGCCCAAACTGATCTTTTGTAAAAGGGCTTTTGTCCACCATCTGTGTGGAGGGATTCTTAGGCTCCACTAGATGGAGATAGAATAGCAGTTTGGGTTGCTTTCCTGCGCAGCCTACATTGTCCTAGCAGATGTATATTTTTAATTGAATAATCACTACTTAAATGATCGCTGCTGAATCTTTGTGAAGAACAGGCATGCTGTCACGGCATTAATGCCATTATAAACAAATACCACACTGTCACGTTATTACTGTAGTTAAAAACCATCTTTTCACTCTAATCCTCAATTTCCCATGATCCTTTGGTGTAAAGATGCTGAAATGCTCCTTGGGAGTTGTATGAGCATAATACAAATCCATCGATTTAATTTCTGTGGGTAGGGAATAAAAATAGATGTTAGAAATAATTACCATGTGCAGTTTCCTTACCTAGATATCAGGCTAAACTGTTAGCATGCTACAAATGACTTAAGTGCCTTATGTAGGTTTCTCCTCAAAACCAGCACCATTTTGTTAAATACTGCTGTGGTTTAGATTTCAGCTCTTACTGTAATTTCTTTGGGGAGATTTATTGGGTTTCTCCAGAAGGTTTTCTTAGTCTGTGAGGGTTTGGTGGATTTATTAACTTGCATATCAGCAATTACTTAATGTCCTTTTTGGATGAGGAAGAGGATCTAATGGAGAATTTGTTGGCTTGCAGGCAAGAACCACCCCTCCACAGAATCTATGCTCAGCACAGGCAAGAAAGATGGCCGATCCTCTGGGGAGAAGGAGCCGTCCTTGGAGTCTGCCAAAATCACTCAGGTACCACCTATAGACCCCTTCATTTTCCCAGCAGGCACAGCACTGAGGCAGCTGGATGCTGCCCTGGGTAATCTGTGTGTATGACATGCTGCAAATGCGTCTAGGTGTATTATGTGTGTTTGTGTGTGCTATTTGTTCAGGCCCTTCTGCATTTGACTGGATCGTTGGGATATGAAGCTCCCTGGTTAGCAGGCTACCGAGAGTGTAGGCTTTCTGAATCGCTAGCAGCCTTTGGTGCTAAGAGTTGGATCACTTAGGAGCTTATTAATTAAAGCAATCTAGACTGAAAGTGAAGACTAGAAACATGTACCATGACCTGCCAGCAACATGATTGGAGACCACTAATTTATATGTTACTCCTAACTGCAAGCCTCCTAATGACTTGCAAGTTTGAGGGAGTTTAAGTTCATTGTTGAATGTTACTACTTCAAGGTAGATCAGTGGAGGGCTGACTGTTGTTTACTAGATGGCCTTTGGAGGAGAAGCTCATATGAGTTTGCTGGGGTCCTCTTGTGGTTCTTCCCCTGCCTTGTGCTGCCTGAGAGAGGCTTCTGATTCCTCCCATGACTGTGAAGATGGATGGTTTATGTGAGAAGTCTGTAAACTTCTGCAAGTAAACTGATGCATAGCTGTCTTGAATGATTTTTACTTCAAAACAGGAATTGGAAGATGGTGCCCCTCCCAGTAAGAAAGGCAAACTGGAGTCTCCATCTCCAGATTTCGAGGAGAATTAAGCATCTAATACCTGATCCACCTCCTCCCCTCACCTATCTACCGACCCACGCGATGTCCCTGCCCCCCGAGACCCAGTCCCAAATCCCCAGACGTGGAAGGTCAGCGTCTCTCCGTGAAATATTGTTGAATACTCGCTGATGGTAGCCTGGGACAACTTTGCTCACCTTGCGCCCTAGCACCTACGGCCCTGCCCCGCCCCCCTTCTCAGCCCAGCTGAGAGGCATCGGGGGCAGAACCTGAGGGACATGCAGCCCTCAGGTGGCCAGCCGACGACAGTGGAGATCCGCACCTTCGTTTCACTCTCAATAGAGATAGCACCCCCACTCCCACACAAGCACTGGTCTAAAGGCAGATAACCCTAATCTTCACCCACACCACCTAGTGGCAAAGGCTAAAATGGACCCAGGGTCTGTCTTCACTTTGTGATGCACCACTGCAACTACTCTATTAGATTTCTCAGACGCTTTCCTATTGTGTTTTGTTTCTTCTTTTCTGTTCTGGGGGTTTGGTTAAGATTTTTATTTTTTTTTTTTTTAGTTTTTTTTTTTTAGTTTTTTTTTTTGCTCAGGAGGGTCAACGCACTGTTAAATGTCAAGATCACAGCTGGTGCTGCTGCTGTTATTTTTCAAGTCTATTTAACAAGGACAACAACAAAATATTTAATTAATGGTACAGGTTACATATTTAGTTTGTTCCGTTTTGTTTAATCTTTCTCTTGTGAACAGTCTGTAGCATAGGTCCTGCTTGGTTATGTGCCTTGCGTTACCAAAACGATGATAAGCTTGTGTTTTTTTTTTTTCTGTATGTGTGTTTTTTTTTTTTACCTTCTACTGTCTTTTAAGTGCCCTGTATTTGACATTTTTGATTTTGCTTTTCTCTCGCTTCACAAGGGGAAAAAGTAAATTTTACACAAACGACACCCATGCTTATACAATGAGGATGCCAAGACTAGCTTTGGAAATGGTTACAGTCGCAGCGGTAAAGCAGAACTGAAATGGAGTGAGAGCCTCAGCTTGTTGTGCTGGATTTTTATCTGCCTAGTTTTTAAATGAGCTGTGAAAGAGCATTTTGAGCAAGTCACCTTTAACGCTGCTTCCCAGGCTCTGTGCTTATGATGCTCGGAACAGCACTACAGCATCCATGCTACTAAAATTTACTATTCCCAATAATAGTACCAATAGACTGTTTTTTTTTTCTCTCTCCTTTTGGACATAAAAAGCAAACTACAGTAAGAAACCAAGGAGAGTTATCTTTTTGGGTTAGTTTGAAAGCTGTACACTACTATTCTTTGGCATTGCTGGATAATTACTTGAGATGAGCTGTTTATTTTAAATAGTATATGTATATTTGGACTCCAGTTAGACATGACTTCCCATGCATTTTAGGGAACATTCCACTGTTGTGGCCCATCATCTGGCGTGATAAGGTATGCACTTCAGTCTGTGTATGTGGTAATCTGGTTAACGTTGTAGGGTGTAGGATGGCTATAGTGTACGGTTTCCAGTGTTCAGCATCCATCTGCACCGATTTAGGCGATTCTGAGATGGCTGTGCTGAGCACCGGCATGTAGAAAAACCTCCTTGCTCAGAACAGATCATCCTCAGTGGTTTGAGCTGCAGACTACAGGCACCGTAACAGTTCCACAGAGAAAGGCCAGCTAGGTTACCGTTGCCAAGGCCCTGGACACCCGCTCTTATTTATTTTTTCCCCTCCGCCCATCACGTCGTCAAGGTGCTCGTTAAACCTCAAAGGCAGTTGAGTGCTCAGCGGGATGGCATTGCCAACTTCACCCTATTTGGATGGCGCTGCATTTTTGCACATGCGTTTTAAAAAAAGGAAAATCAAGGCCGACTCCTGATGCATTTGTGTTGCCATCTCTTGGGAAACGAAGGCCAACACCTTAACTCTCCAATGCCGAACGATGGTTCCAAAGTTAATCCTCAGGTTTCTGGAAGTTTTGATGGCAAGATGTGGGATGGCCTTGTCACGAGATCTGCCTTTCCCACAAAAAGTATCCTGTGTTTCCTTACTCTGTTCAAACCCGGGAGGTCGCTTCATTAATGCAGATGGATAATGCTCATTATGGGGATCATATTCACTGTCTAGACCCCCAGACATGGAAAAAACAAAAAAGGAAAAACATGAAATTTCCTCTTTATGTCTGGGGGTCCTGGAAGATTTATTATTATTTTTTTTTCTTAACGGTAAAATATACAATAGTACAAAGCGATGTTCTTTATTCGGTGGGGTTACAATGAGTATTTGGTTAGAGGGCTCAGCGAATACCTCATTCTTAGTCCAGCAGTGCTGGCACTTATACACTATGTATTGACTTAAAAAAACATGCAAGGCTCTCTGCTTGGGGGAAAAAAACGGTTTTATGAGTTCTGTTTTTCCATTTTACCACCGTATCAAGTTGGGCTTTTGCCCTCTGTTGTTTAACTTCAACAATCTGAACCTACAGCTAGTGAGATGTTAAAAATATATAGTATATTTTTGGGACCATTTTTTCCCTTTTCAGCCTTCAGTAGTATTGTCTTGTACAGCAGTAAGATCTGGTTTTGACTTATTTATTCCATCAGTAGTGATGTTTTTATCATGTACAATGGATTTGTTTTAATAATAAAAACACAAACTACTTCACTTTTATGGACGTGTTCCTTTGAATGATTTCATGATTGCGAAATTGCAAAAGGTTAGAAATGTCAACATTTGGCTGCTTATCCAGGACAGTTGCAGTGAACTGACCCAGGCTGAGAACTGTGATCCCCATATAGTTGGAACACACTCTACAGTTCCCCTTTTTTAAAAACAAGGAGTACCTCTGCATCCCTCTTCCTTTGCATCTGCATGGAGGCTGCTGATCACCATAGCAACTTCAGCCACGGTGATGGACTCTGATCCACCTGAAATATACAACACTGCCCCCCCAGAGAGAGGACATTCCCATGAGCTGGTGAGCACTTGCCCACCCTGGCTGAAGACCAGCTTAGCAAGGTCCTGCTACCCCCTGCAGGAGATGTGAAATGGTTTGCCAAAACATCTTCAGAGTGTAATAGTCGGTCTGTATGGCCTCTCCCAGCTCCTCCCATGTCACCTACATTATGGCCTTTTGCTGTAACTTTTCTGGTATTTCGGTACTTTTCAACTGTCGCAGGAGACCCCCACGCAACCATTTCCCGGTCTACCCCCTGCTTTAGCCAGACAGCCTCCCTTAGCACAAGGTATCCAGCAGCAGGCCCTAGGGTCACCGCAGTGACAGGCACCATGTTATGTCCATGTTAACTGCTTTCTGCAGAACAGGAGGAGGAGTATTAGACTGGAGCTTAACAGAAACTACCTTAAAGGAAGGCATGAATTACATTAATAAGTTTTACAATATGTGTTATGGGACTGGGTTGTGAAATTTAGCATGTTCCTAGCACTCAGTTACATATTTCTGTTGTCTAGCACTGTCCTAGAGAGTCTCTTCTCAAAACTGAGGGTCTCGAAAGGGAGGCACTTTCAGAAGAAGGGCATCTCTTGAGTCATGGGTTTGTTTCCCGTCATCAGTTGGTGCAGAGTGTTCTTCCCATGATCACAAGAGTTTCTGAGTACTCTGGGTCACCACCTGTAACTCAAAATGATGAATTGGTGTTTCTGAATTGACAATAATGTGAGTGTGTGCCCTGTGATTGGCAGGATCCCATCTGTCCCCTACCTCATGTCTCCTCCTCTTCCTGAAAGAGGCTCCAAAAGTACTTATGGAACATGGGTGGATGCTTTCATTTTCCTTTTCATTGTCCTACACCATAATGTTAATATGTGAATGTTTCAGCTCAGTGGAATGACAAACTTGTGAATATGATTGCTGTCTTCAACACTGCAGCACAGTTGCTGGAATGGTTTTGTGATTTGAAGTGAGGCTTTGCATAGTCTACTCAGACTGCATACCAGGTCCTGTCTCATTACATGGATTCAGCAGATCAGGAAATTTCTTCTGCTGTGCCCACTTTTTTAAAAAGCAGCTTATCTGAGGAAATGGCAATGTAGTAACAAAAGCTGATTACTGGAACTTTATACCATTGCAGCCCCCATCCCGGCCAACTCACCATCTTAGGATTTGTATTGCTCTTAAATTGCTGGCATTTAAGGGAAGTCATCCCGCAGTCTGAAAGGCCCATTCGAGCTCCACCCGCAGCTGGTGCTCAGCCAATCATGGTTGACTACATGCTCGTGACGTCGTCGGCGGCATGTCCTTACTTTTGAGCTCCTTCAGCGGTGCTGCGGTCTGCTCGTTAGCTGGCAGCGAAGAAAAGAAGAGGAAAGCCCAACTGGGAATGATGGCTGAAGTAATCTGTACTTCTGCCCCTCCTTTAAAACGAGACGTGTAATTTATAACCGCGGGTAGGGAGGGGGGGGGGACTTAATGTGTTTTTTTATACACATGAAAACGACGCGGAGAGTAAGGGCTACAGAATGGCAACTAGGGAGGCACGACAAAGCCGTCGCGTGATCACTAAGCGCGAGCTGCAGCAGCACGAGCGGCGGCAGCACGAGCCGCAGGATGACGACTCGGACTCGGAGGAGCCCAACCTCGGGCCGAGGCGCGCGGACGGCCCCGAGGCGCAGATCATCCACAGCGGCCACTTCATGGTGTCCTCGCCGCACATCGAGCACCCGCCCAAGAAGGGCTACGACTTCGACACGGTCAACAAGCAGACCTGTCAGACGTACCACTTCGGCAAGACCAGCACGTCGCACTTTTCCATCGACGCCTCTCTCACCAAGCTCTTCGAGTGCATGAGCCTCGCGTACAGGTGATATTCGCTAACAGTTGTAAGACGGCGAAATAAGATGGGAGAGAAGCGGTATTCCTCAGCGCTGCCGAGCCTTCTGGCTCCAAACGCAGGCCGCCGAAAGTTGTCTCTGGTGCTGCTGCGGCGTGTTCCCCTTTGGACGCGGCTTTGTTTGGTCACATTTACCGGTTTCCGGGGCGGCTAGTGAGCCCACAGACCGAGAAACCCAAAACAGAAAGGCAGAAATCCACTACACTTACGGACTCCCCCCTCCCAGGTCTCTTTGTCCGCCCTCGGGTACGGTTAGCCGTAGCGTCCTCCCTTCTTTGTTGGCTAACTAGTGAAATAGTTGCCGGTTCGTGTTAATGTATGTATGTATGTATACGTATCTATATTTTTGTCCTGACACAACGTGCATGGGCAGGCTGATAGGAACTTACTACTGATATAAACAGTCTATCTGTACGAGGCGCCTCGGAGAGCGAACTGGCTGGTGCAGTCTCTCGTCCTCCAGCGTAACGGCGTATTTTTGAAAAGGGAAACGTCGTACGAACATTTATTCCGCAGGGTCTGAAGGCTGCGGCGCCCTCTTGTATACCATAAAGCAGCCTTTATCTGATAGCTAGGTTATGTACTGTCACGGCCAGTTTCCTTTTAGCGTCTAAAGCTGAGCTGGCTGCGTGCGTCACCAGTGTGGTCATTTGTTTAAATGGTGTTTGTGCGTAGAAAAACTAGACAGTGTTTAATTTCACGTACGTATCTTGTGAAACGTACTAACCCGTTGTGTGTATGTGTGTTATTTCCCATTTTAATGTGTAAATGGCAGCTTGCTTAGAAAGCGCTTTTTCACGGAGCTCGTATCGATTTTACTGTAAAAACAAAGTTTAGTCTTGGCTGATATTGCGATGTAAACACCACAGATTTACCGATGCTTTGTGCACAACCCTGTTCCAGATTTGCTAGAATTGAGACACCTATAATGAACCTATTACAAGAGTGGATGATAAGAAGGGTGCATGCAGTTTAATCTTGGCATGAAAATGAGTGAACTGGGCAGTTTGCGCCTAGCTGACCTCTAGCTGTTAATCTACCATGATAATCTACAAGGGTTCCTATAACACTTGAATAGTAAAGTATCTGTAGGTTACTCATACAGCGTCAGTCCTTGGAAAGTTCTGTACAAACCAGGACAGTGCCTCCACTGAAATGCTGAGGTGGTGCTGACATTGAGAGCACACTTGGTATGACACCTACCCTGGCAGTTTCTTGCCTCAGAGAATGAAGCTCTGCAGTATTTTAATGGATTTGATGTACCCAGAGAAAAACCATTTTGAATCTGGAATTAAGTTTTCAGAAGAGTTGTACAGTAGTAGTCACCTAGAGGCTTTGAATGGTGAGTGTGGCTGGTTGTCTGTGGGCATTTATCTTTAAAAGCTGTTATACAATGCCATCGCTGGCTCACCTTCGTTAATTGACAGATAAGCGTTTTAGATAAGGAATTTATAAACGAGGAATTCCAATGAAGCATGACTTATCTTAAAGCTGTGAGTGTGTGTGTGTGTGTGTGTGTTAAATGTTTATTTTGGAAAACCAGGCAAATGGTCCAATGTGAGGTAATTGCAATCATGTTCATTGAGGATGTGTATAAGGCTGCAGAACAGTAGTGTTATTTGAAACATTGGGGGAGATCTATGGAAAGTAACCTGATCACATTTATGGGAAAAAAGCTAATATTTGTATTTTTAAAAGGGAAAGTGAGCACACTTTTTGAGGTGTCTTGCATGTGAGGAAGATTACATTGCTCTGCAGTGCAGTTATTGCTTTCTGTGAAACATCAGGTTTGTGCTGACATGGCAGACTCATTTGGACAATACCTACGGAGTGCAGTCGGGTGAGATGTTTCCAGCAGGCTTTAAGTGAGCACTGAAGCATCCATGACAATTGAGTTTTCTGAGGCAAGTGATTGCAGCATACTGTGGTTCCCCTGTTCTGATTGGGAAAGCTCTTTAAGCTGTGTTTTCTAAAAATATATATTTTAAGCAATACGTTTTAAGAAAACAGTTTTCACAGTACAAACATACTGTGCTTTTTGTCAAGATGATCTATTTAAGGGCATGTATTCATTTTGAGTTTGAGCTGTTATTCAGGTCAAGGGATTTACCTTGGTTATGTCCTTGGGGTAGTTCCGTAGGGTCAGAGTGCTCCTTATCGCACAACTTAGTATGATGTGTTATTTGTGTTTTGTATATGCATTCTTCTTGAGTGGTTTTCATTTAGACACACGGCTAAACAAAGGAAAAATGGACTAAGAAAATGTTATTGCTTGACTAGCAGGAAGTATAATCAGTACCTAGCCCTGTAAAAGCTTCATTCAATCTTTCCTTTTTGTTTCTAAGATGGAGGAAGAGGAAGCATGTCTTCCTGTTGTGTGTGTGTGTGTGTGTGTGTTTATATAGACATTATTTACATATATATAAAATAAAATATTGTTATTCTTTTATTGTAAGTCCTGGAGAATGACAATATTTCTTGTTTATTAAGTGGAATAGCAGGCCTCAGCATTTTAACAAGGCCTTGGAAATATATGGACAGATTTGACCCCATAACCTATTGTGCTCATGTATTTAAAAAGTAAATAGGACAAGCATTGTAGTGGATGGATAAATGAATGAATGAGGCTGACTCACAAGCTGTTTGGATTACTCTGAATTTCCAAAATTGCTGCCCTAAAACCAGTTTTGCAGGCACTTGTATATGTTTTGTGTGTATTTGTCAGTGGTATGTTCTAGTGGAAGATTTCGAAACACAATTCTGAATTATTATATTGAATCATTTTAAGATTAAGTATCTTTTGTTAAGAATAGACAAACTCTGAAACTACTGGTGTTTGGTGGGAGTTGTGCCTTTTACCATAGGATGGTTTCTTCTTGTCCAGGTCATCAGAACACTAGTGGTAGGAGGTCAGCAGAGGCTTGTGTGCTTCACCCGAGCAGTGTCAGTTGCCCGGGAAAGTATGTGGTTGAACTCTGCCCTTTTTATGGGAGCTGCTGCCTGGGAAGGGCTAGGGACTAGACTGATTGATTGTAATGGAAAGTAAATATGGACGACACCGGTCTTTACCCTGACCACATACTCTTGCCATAGATATTCTTACCCCCTCCAAATCTAGGCTTAATTATATTGTTGATTGTTAGAGATGGCACCAATTGGATACCACAATCGGTTCTGGGCCGATACAGGCCAAAAATGCTGTATCGAATATTGGGGGGCTGGGGCGTAAGAAACGGATCAGATTTTCCATTGGAGAGAGGTCTAGTCTGAAAAAATACAAAAATGCTTGTAGCGTTACTGTGACATAATGTAAACGGGTGACTCATGTGGCTAGTTGTTCAGCAACACCCGGGCATCAGAGTTATCATGTCGGCTGTGTGGAAGTACTGTACTTTACACTGAGAGAAGCAAAACTGCAGACTGAAATGAATGTAAGTCTGAACACGGTCAAATCATACAAACTAGATGTCTTGAATTCTTTCTAAAGCTTTCTTGGTTAATTACTATTTAAAAGTGTTATGTGTTCCATTGTGTATATTGTACTTGAGAATTATGTGCATTTTGACTAGAAATGGGTAATTGGGGTATGCAGTGATATTTATTTCTTTGTCATTTAAGTTGGCAACAGATTATGTAGTTTGGACTTAAAGAAATGTTTTGTTTTTTTGTCAATTCTTTTAATGAAGTAGACTTTTGTTTGAGCAACATAAGAATCTGCAAATGTTATGGTTAACGTACTCAAACAAAGCTTCTACAGCAGTTTGCCATGCTAATTGCACTGTATTGATACAAGTCTCACTTAATGCTTGATAAAGTAGTTGATAAAGCAGAAAAAATATTTTGCCTTTGGCCGGCTAGTACTCGAATGATTATAAATTTGAGCTTTTATTGTTTTGGAGGGGGTGGGGGGGGGGGGGGACAAAGGTTCCATGTAGGGCGGTTTTTTGGATTGGCATTCTCTACATGTTGGTAGTGAGATCTAAATCATTCTTGTTTTTGTTGTTTTGCGGACATGGTGGAAAGAATGGGTAGTGGCTTGTTACTGCGTTTATTTTAATTGTCATTCACAATGGTGTTCTTGGGTTTCGTACGGACCAGTAGTCCCATGTTTATGCCAATGTGAGTCAGCCTGCTTACCTAGGAGAGAGCACTGGTTCATAAATAGACATTGGCCAGGCACAATCATTTAATCGCACATTGAACATAATGTGATTGCTGTAATTACTTATTTTATTAGACCGTCATGTATCTTGGTTACATAAATCTTTGCTGGCTTGCCTCCTTTTTCTTTTCAAAAGCTCTGTTCTTTGTGAGAAATGTCATCTGCATAGTTAGATTTTCAAAAATATTGCACTTCTGATATTTGATTTCCCTTTAGCATGAGTAGTTCAGATTCCCCAACATGCAGAATCAAATACTGGTCATTTCTTTCACGGTACATTACCTGCTTTTAGTGTTGTAGGTGCACACAGTTCTACTTCTTTTGGCCAGATTGCATTTTGAAATGGCACAATAGAACTACAGCTATAGTTCTAATATACCAACTTAAAGTAGAATATGTATGGTAAATATGGAGGTCACAATTTTCAAACTGGTTTTGCTGATATGTACATGGTCTCCCATTCCAAGAATTAGGGTGACCTCAAATTCCCCTTTCTTGGGGTAAAAAAGTAGGAAAATAAGGCTTGCTTATGCACATCTTTTTAAGTCATTGTAAGACTTGCAACACAAACCTTTAACATCTTAAATAATTTTGAAATGCATTGCATGTCTGACTCTCGGAGGCGTTTGTCTTTAGGAAATGAGCATTGTTTGCTCAGTCATACCATACATTTTTTGGGACAGCTGTACTCTGTTGTAAACAGGGCTGTGAATGGGTGGGAGGACTGAGAGAATACCCAGAGCTATATTTGTTTTGCTTTAGTATTTGGTTGTCATCTGTTTGTAAAGTCTCTGCCCCATCTGCAGGGTGGATATCACATTTTGTGTATAATCATATTTTTTTCCCTTGAGAGGTTTGGTGAAGTAACCTTAACCAGGATGAACCAGCTGATCTAAGCATTACTGCCTCCTGGGCACCTACTGAGGACTGTGTGATAGGGAGCTGCAGCTGAAAATTGGCAGTGTTGGTTAGGATATTCAAGGTCAGTGGGGAAAATGGGGGCAAGAATAAAAAACATCTTCCACTTTCCCCTACATAGTATCCCGTTCGACAAGACCTGGCTTTTTTTTGGTTGTTTAACTGTTTCTCTTGGGCAAGCACAGAGCTGAATAGAAGGCTGCCTGGTTGTCAAGAGGACACTTGACGCTCTAGTCGCACCAGGGCTAGGGGTTCATAGGCCTGTGATAAAGCTAGTATGCTCTCATAACTGCCCCTTTGCTCCCTGTCAACAGTTGGCCTTCACTACTGACACTTAATATGTGCTGCCAGATTCTTTTTTATGCTGCATCCATGTTCTGTAAGACTAGTATATATATATTTTTTTCCCTGTTCAAATAATCTTGTGTGTTAACGGTGAAAGATCCACATTTCTTTATACTGTTGGCAGCGTGAATTCATTTCCCCTGCTATTTGCTTTCTGAGTACCCTGGTAATATTAATTGAAACATCCTGAAAGATGATCTGTTTTGCATGTCACATGAGCTTTAATGCAAGGGGACTCTGCTCAGTCCTTAGAGGGTTAGACATTCACATTTTCCGCATATCTTCGAGCTACAAGGTTTGTTTAATGTCATTTTCATGTGTTATACGGATTGGGCAGCCCAGGTATCCTTGTAGTACTCTAGAAGGTTCCTTGGTCTGCTTGGTGACTTTTCTTCTCTTCTGCCCCTGGTACCTGTAACTAGTTCTAAACTGGAGAGGGTTCTGCTTGGGTCATTGTTTCCAGGACGATGTTGGCTCTTAACCTTTTATTTATTTTTTATTTTTTGCTTATAGACTTAATCCTTGTAAATGTTTTGAATGGTTTAATTTAATCTTCAGTATTACAGTATGGATAATGTATTCTGAAAGCTGAGATAAAAGCTTAAGCAGTGGTAAACTACAGTGCCGTTCTTGATCTGTAAGGTACTATCATATATAGATATAGCATGTATTCATGGAAGTCTTGTACCTTCTTTAAAACCACAGAGCTACGATTAATATAGATTGGGGCCTTAATGTCTGTGTTTAGGTGTTTGGTTGCCTCTGTGTTAGCTGAGCCAGAATTGAGTCAGCGTGTCAGGTTTCGCTGATGGGGTGACCCCAGAACAGTTGGTGCCTGCAGCCGTGTGGTTTTCCACACAGGGCAGAAAAATTGACCTGGGGCTCCCATTTAGCTTGTCAAGCTACTGCAATCTGCATCTCTGTTTAGGCACCCTGATGTTTCCTGTAGGAGTTCCTGGTGTGTTTTGGTCGCATAGTATTTTTACATATTTATTACATGGGGGCAGCACAGGAGTGCAATGGTTAGCACAGTTGTGTCACACTTCTGGGTCCAGGTTTTGAGTCTCTGCCCTGGCTCTGTGTGTGTGGAGTTTGTATGTTCTCCCCATGTCGTCATGGTGGTTCCTCTGAATTCTCTAGTTTCCCCCCACAATACAAAAGCAGACTAAGGTGAACTGGTTTTCCTAGATTGTCTGTATGTACTGGTTTTGCTATATTTCTGAGGACCAAAGGTTCTCACAATATTAGTAAATCCTCAAATGTGACTTTTATATATTTTATTTTTTTTGGTCCTCACTTTAGACTTGAAGTGATTTTATGAAAATTTATGAATGCAATAAAAAATGTCTAAAGCTTGGTTACTTACCATTTAAGATTAGGCCTGTGTAGGGGTAAAAGGTGTGGTGATTGGGATTAGGATTTTTCCCATAGAAACGGTCCTCACTAAGGGAGGAATACTTGTGTGTATGTGTCAGTATCTTAGCTGGCTAACACACTTTAGGATGTCCTTAACCTGAATGTTTTAAAAGCTGTGTGACATGGGCCTGAGGTGTAGATGCGTTTGGGTTTGGTCATTTTGCACTTCCTCCTTAAAAATTCTACATATCAGGTTCCCTCTACTGCCAAAGCTGATTGTTCTGCAGTATTACAGTTATACTGTGGAAAAAGAACTCCATGTCCTGAATAACTAACCAACCCTTTGAAAATGTTTTTATTCCAGGCAAAGTTGTTATAGCTTTATTAATTAAGGGGGCAGTAGTTTGTGTGAGAGTGACTTAGCCTTGGGATCTGACTATTTTTCCCTTTTTTAACCATTGTGTGCCTGAATTAATCTGTGCATCTAGTCATTACACAGTCACAAAAATAAATGGAGCAGAAGTACTGCTAAAATGAATATTGTTATTGTTACGCATTTTAGAATTGAATTTTAGAGTGTTCTGTTAAGGTGTGGAATTGTGCTAATATTTGTCAACTGAAATCTTTTTTTTAGAGTTAGGTCCTGAGAGCACTTATTTTGAAATGCTGATGTCCTGGCCTGCTTTCTGGCCTTCATTTGTAACTGCATAAGGAATTTGTGGGCTGACACGGCACGTGTAAACGGTGCTTCCAGGCTAGCTTGCTCATTGGTCCTGCCAAAATGGCATAGTGGGAATTGAAACCTGTGGAATCTGTCCAGGAACTTTATACAGGACATAAATCAGGACATACATGAAGGCTTTGATGGAAGCCATTCTTCTACAACTGGTCTTTGTCTCTTTCTTTTCTATCTTCTTTCTTTTCTTTTCTATCTTCTTTCTATGTGTAGTCTTTCTGCATTCTTCTCTTTCTTTCTGACCTTGACCGCCTTAACTTTTACTGAGAGATTAGGGTGTTTGGCCTGTACAACTTATCACAGACTTGTTTTTGGTCTGGCAAGTTTTTCGCAGTTTCTAGCACTGGAGCTGTACTGTACTACTCCTATAAGCTGTTGCTATATGTGGGTGCTAGTTATGCTTGAAAGGGGTACTTTATCAATGTTTTTCTTTTCCTTAAGTGTCATCACTATTCTCTTACAGCGGAAAGTTAGTGTCTCCAAAATGGAAGAACTTCAAGGGCCTGAAATTGCAGTGGAGAGACAAGATTCGCCTGAACAACGCCATCTGGAGGGCTTGGTACATGCAATGTAAGGGACAGTCTGTTGCACAATGCTACCCACAATCTTCCATTTCAACCAGAGTTATGTTTCACTATTTAACTGGATCTTTTCCCATCTACCTGTCAGATGTATAGCGTGGTATATGTTAAGTATGCTGCTAAATGGTCTGTGTGTGATGGTGCAGTATGAGTTGCTGATTCTGGGTAATATTTGCCACATAATAGCTAAAGTTTACCAGCTAATAAATTGGCAAGAAATTATAATTTGGAACAGGTCTAAACTGTTTCTTTTAGCTTAGGCTTTATTCCACAGAATTTTTTCATTAGCCAGATAAGCCAAATGTAAGAATTGTCCAATATTAATTTCACTTATGTCCTCTGTTTGGCTTAAGGTTTGCCAGCTTTAGCATTAGTGTTTATAATTTTGTAATTGCAGTAATTTTGTGTTGCAGTAAGAAGTCATCTGGTTATCATTCATTGGGTACAAACAACTCTCATAGAAGTGTGTGTTAAAGCTTCATTCCAGTTACATATGATGGTAGATGCTGATTCTCTAATGACAAGGTTTCCTCAACGCAAACCAGATATATTTCCCTCACACAGATGTAGAGAGGAGGGAGAATCCAGTGTGCCATTTTGTAACTCCTCTGGATGGAACCATGACCTCTGAGGCTTATCGTCCAGCTGAGGTAAGCAGTGCTACCTTGCTACCCCCCCCCCCCCCCCCCT
>JAODKK010000039.1:33784431-33800612 GCA_026774405.1 Petrocephalus microphthalmus
GCTACCCCCCCCCCCCCCCCCTAAACATCCCCAAGTGCCCTGCTGCCCCACGACCATAACAATGTATTTACTCTTACCCTCCTTTGGACTTCTGCCCTCAGTCTGTGTCCACAGAGGGAAAGTACTGGAAGAGAAGAATTGAGATTGTCATCCGAGAATATCACAAGTGGAGGACATACTTCAAGAAAAGGGTGAGATGATTATTTATTTATGTATTTATTATGCTTGGGGAAACTTTTTTTTTCAATCCTCATTGCTTTTTTCCCCTTGTTTCCCCATTTATTTTTGTTTATATTGTTTCTGAAATATTTAGTTTCTTGGTGTAGTTAATGTCGCCTTGTATGGCATCTTTGAATGTAAATTCAATTCAGTTCAGTTTATTTTTATATAGCGCCCTTCACAACAGAGTTGTCCCAGGGCGCTTTACATGGGTGTGTTGGAATACATTGCTATATACTAGACAAAACAGTGGAACAGAGAAAATTAAATGCATAGCTTTTTTCTCTTTTCTTTCATTCTATTATGTGGCAAATATTACCCAGAATCAGCAACTCATACTGCACCATCACTCGCAGCCCATTTATAAATGTGCTTTTCATTGTAATAATCAAACATCAGCATCAGTGATTTGTCATTCTCACAGTTGCAGAAGCATAAGGATGATGATCTTTCAAGTCTACTGAAGGTTGGTGCCTCTCCATTTATATGTGGTTCTTTGTGTATAAAGATTGAATGTTTGAATCGGCCTGAAGGGCCAAAGCCTTAATTTGTTGGCTGTGAATTAGGTCCATGTTTTTTGTCTAAATGTATCCATGTGATGTATTTGGCGTGTTACAACACATGCTCAGCAATGTGTTGAAAACGCATGAAGTGACTAAGATATGTATTTGTGCCTTTTACTGGGATGTGGACTGCATTTAAACAAAATTTTATTTTCCCATCATTTGGGAATTGTTGATATGGCTTGTGTATGAGGTTTAATGTGTTGTTGTTCTGGTAAAGCTGTTTTGGTTTTTGAAAAAACTCTCTGGATTTAATCTAGCTGGGCATGGTATAGGCAATCTTTTTAACTAGGTATGCTTAGCTAGTCTGCACCAGATTAGACTGGAGACTTGGTGCTCCTTTACCACAAGTTCAAATTGCAACTCTGTTGATGTGTTGTAATCTTCTGCTGTTGTCTCCTGCCGCCCTGCATGATCCTGCTTGTGCACTTTGACCACCCAAGGGAGCAGAAGAGCAATACTCCCTGTTTGGGGGCATCTTTCCAGACACACTGCGTGTCTCCCTTTGCCAGGATGAGGAGCTGGCAGCTCGCCGCTCTGGTCGTAAGAGCCATGACACGCCGGAGCCCATGGAGATGGATCTGCACTTCGACTTGGATGTGCTTATGTCAGAGTTCTCTGACACGCTTTTCTCCACACTGGCTTCCCATCAGTCCCTTGGTTTGCCAAACCCCAGAGAGATCGGTAAGGCCCCAATATTGACTCCACTCCCTCAGCATATGAGCAAGGCTGTTTATTGCCAACAACCTCGCAATCCGATGCATATCACGATACAGGGCAACGATACGATACGTATCAGGATACATTTTGAATAATGCCTAAATAACACGAGTATTCTATCCAGCTGTTGACTGTTGCCATATTTTTGCCTTCAGTTTAAACCTAGACATAGATTTAAAGGGGGACGGAGGGGGCACGTCCACCCCCTTAATGTTGAGATTGGGGGGTGGGAATGATCCACCTCAATAATATCACATATAAGTTTTCTTTGGAGAACCCCTACCCTCTGTTAAAATGGTGTAGTCTAAGCTCCCGCTCCAGCAGGCAGAAACTTATTTCCAGAGCTGCGAATGAAGAGACCGCATATAGAGAGCGGTGAGTGCACAGGCGTGTTGCGACTTTGTATGCAAACGTACCGCGTATGATAACCAACAAGGGCTATGTGAAATGGTATTTTAATCGTCTCATCAATTTTAATTTTTAAAAAAGGTAATTTTATTTGATTGTGCAAACTGCAACTAGCTTGGTTAGTTAATGGCGTAACACACAGCCACGCTGATACATAAGAATGAGTAATGAACCTGTCAAAAAACGGGCCAGATCTGGCATTTATTTCGAAAGTGCCATAAAGTAAGTTACTCAGTTACTGGGCACTCAATCATTTAGTTCATAAACAGTGCTGGCAGAAAGCCTCATTTATTGCTAAGAAGAGATTCAATAAATCTCCTATATTTACTCCTATGGATCTGTAGGAAAAGATCTACTAGTTGCTATTTTATGTGTTGCGTTTCTTTCCGGAAAGTTAGGATGTGTTTGTGAGAGAGACAGAATGCAGGAGAGTGACGGGCATTATAGTTGACCCGGAGTGAATGGCCTGACATTCATGGCGGAATCTGGCAAACTGCATAATTTTAATAATTCCCACAAATTCAGCATGACTTAATGAACTAAAACTGCCATTTAGTGAAGATGGATAACAGTAAAATGTAAAGAGAAATTTCAGTTTATATATTCTAAGTATAACAGCAATAGTTTACGAAAAAAACTAACTGTATAGTGTGACTACAGAATCGCCTTGTAAGGCAGTATGACGTCACACCCCTAACCCCAATATACCCGTCCCCCCAATGTTAATAGGAGGCCTGCGCTTCTAGCTGGCCCCTAGCTATATTGCACACTGCCTAGGGCTGCAGCTATCGATTTTATTTTGGTAATCAAGTATTCTAACAATTATTCCATCGATTGAGTAATCGGATAAGAAATACCTTTGTGTTATTAAAGTGCAATAGTAACTATTCAAAAGTCTCTTTGTTTGCTTTTTAGAAACAGTTTTAATGTTTAAACTGCATACCATAATGAGAGTAATTCAACATAGGTGAAACAGAATAACCTGGAAAAAAATACTTTTTGTTTGAGCGCTGTTTGCAAATGCAGCACTTAAAAAGAGCATGTAATAATGCAGACACTTTACCGCAACACAGTATTTTTTTTTTGGCATATGAATTACCCCCAAATAATTTAAGCTATTTTGCTTTAAATTTGTTAGTAAATTCACATTGACACATGTGACCCGAGGAAAGCTGTAAACTGATAATTTAATCAGCTCTATTAACATGGTAGCAGTGCAGCTAACTATTTTTGAAGCCGCTGATAACCAGAACAATTTAATATGTAACGTTATCCTGCGTTACCCTCGATAGCCGCTAAGCTACCTTCAGTCATAACTTATTATTTTTGATAACATTAATAACTAATGCATATAAAAACTAAATATATTATTTAGTATATTAACATTAACAGCTAATGTATTAAATGTTTTTTTCATCTGTTATTTTATCAACATACCACTTAAAGTGCTTGGTAAGCGATGGAAATGATGGAACTATTCACCGTTTCCATGACTTCCATGAAGTTTGCCGAAAATTTCTCCACCATTCTTTTTAGAATGGGTCCGTATGGGAGTCACTGTCACTACCTGATCCGTACAGCCTTGTTGCTACCTGATTTGTACAGCCTCGCCGCGTTTTTGTTGTTTTTACCGCTCTGCTACACATAATGCAGCGCAGGCACACTGTGTGACAGTAATGATCCTCCGTGTGAAACACGGTGATCACTGAGCAGTACATAATCGTGTGGATTAAATGAAGCATCGAAGCAAAGAATTTGCATCAAGGATTTTTTGTAATCGAGTTATTCAAGTTACTTGATGAGTCATTGCAGCCGTAGCACTGCCCCATAGGTGATGTTTCTTTTTCAAAACTGCCGTCACACCATTGGATTGCCTGGCAAAAAAGTTCCTAAACTGGCCGTATCGATAAAGCGGCGCCTGAACCGATGCATTTATTGTCTGAGTGTCACTATATATACTATATATATATATATATACTATATATGTATATATATGTATATAATATATACATATATATACATATATAGTGTGTATATATATATAGTATATATAGTGACACTATATATAGTGACACTCAGACAATAAATGCATCGGTTCAGGCGCCGCTTTATCGATACGGCCAGTTTAGGAACTTTTTTGTATATGTGTATATGTGTATATATGTGTATGTGTAGTGACACTCTTAGTAGTTGGTTGGTTTTTTTTATTGCCTCTATTTTGAAGACTAAAGCAGTAAAGGTAAGAGATTTTTGTCTCTTGTGGGTTCTGAAAGTCGAGTGCTTTTGTGGACTGACTGTACCTGCTTATTCACTCCTACCCAACAGCACATGTCGGTAATGCAGACATGATCCAACCAGGCCTCAATCCCTTGCAGCCCAATGTGGATTTCATGGACTTTGACCATTATCAAGGTAATGGCAAGCAGTGATATAACCAAAAAATGCATAACCAAGAAACGAAAGATTCTAAATGACATCAGGGAAAAATGCCAGCAAGTTATAAGTGCATGTTAATGTCCTGGGTCAATCTCTGTAAAATCTCGTATCGTGCAAAGTTGTGCTGTGAATTTCCAGGGCGTATGGGGGAAAAATGGTAGACGGTTCAAAACTGAACTAGATGCGTAACCAAAACTTCAGTTATCCTTATAAGATCTAGTCTAAATACATGTCTATTCTTATGTTCCAACAGGAGAGCTTTCCATAAGTTATTTTTTTACTAATATTCAGCCTTACTACTGCTGTTGTTCACTGTGAAGACAGAATGGCAATGCTATGTATCCATCCCTTTCTCACAGACCTGTTTCCCAGCTTTCGTTCGCCCATCACCCCCTTCAGCGCCCCATTGGTCCCACCGGTGCCCCCAATGCCAGCTAGCAGCTCCCACACTCAGGCAGACATCACATCTGGACAGGTGAAACGCAGGCTGACGTCTGAACTTCGGCTTCTTTTGCTTCTTGCTGTGCTGTAAGAGTAATGAAACTCCCGGACAGTATGTGTCAGTTCACCATGCACTACTGGTCGCTACCTGATTGGTTCCCAGTGAGAAATATCAGATATTGTCAATCCCAAGCTAACAGACACTTGGCTTCTACACAATCACAGGTGTTGTGCATTTGTGTTAAACATGGCAATATTGCGCAGGAGGTGCATCAAGTGTTGGTAGAGATGAGAAATTCTTGGGTAGTGTGGTAACTTGGACTTCTGTCAGTGTGAAAGAATTGAACAGTTGTTCTCCTCCTTCAGGCCTCCTTGCTGCCACCCATCGATCTTGCAGCAGGGCTTCCCTCGGTCAGTCTGGACCCCCGGGCCATCTCTCCAGACCCTGTCTCAATTGTCCCAACAAGGCCCAGTCACAGCCGTGCGAGTGGCACCGTCTCCACCTTTGCACCGAACTACGTACCCCTATTGGCCGGACCCAGTGCTGCGAATTCTGCTTCAGTGGCTGCCACTGCCCCTGTGGCCCAGCCCCTGCTGCCGGCCCCTCCCTCACTCCCAGCTCCACTAGCCCCCCCCATTTTGAGTCAGGGCTCTGTGGTGCCATCCCTAGCCACTTTGAACACCCAGCAGTCTCCTTCAGTCATCACACACACAGCTGCTTCCAAAGTGACACCCAGCGATGCTGCCACCACCTTCAGCCAGGGCTCCGGGTTTCCCTCGCCAGTGGTGTCCTGTACACCTGCGACCACGCTACCCTCACCTGCCCTACAGCCTCCTCAGACGTTTGCCATGCCCAGGCCCATCCAGCCTGCCTTGGCAGGCAAGAAGCCAAGACCAGTCAAGCCGATCATGTCAGCCACTGCCATCTCCTCGCCCCATCTTATCTTGGGTGACATACCCTTTTTTAAATCATTCATTTTCAGATAGTTTTCTTTTAAGGGCATGCTGCTTGAATGCTTTCAGTTGATGAATCTTAATGTTCTTAAATGCGTGAATTTTCCCTATGAAATCTATGCTTCATATTCAGTGGCATGGTAGGATGAGAAATGTTGGGGTAAACTTAAAAGATGCTGTGATGATGATTTTGTAAGGCTCACAACCGTGTACAGACTGAAGTCACGGTTTTAATTCAGCATCTCCGCCACTAGGTGGCAGTGTTGCCGGTAGATTTGTCATAGCGAGCGCGCCATATGAGTGTTCACAGTCTTGGGACCATTGCTAAATTCTGTCAAAATGTTGCAGATTTATTGGTTTCATCCCAAAAGTCCATTGACAAGTAACGATTAACATTTCTGCACATCTCATTTGCACAAATTCTGACTGAATCATTCATTTCTGTTTTGTCATTTTGCTATTTATTCCAATTGGAGTCACTGGCTCCCAAATCCCAATATTAAACAAATCAAATTTTTTGTTATTGCTAAGGTGGTATGAGAGAAATTGCCCAATGAAACTGCTCGTCATTGAACTTTTCAACTTGGAACAGCTCCTTTAGAACTATAATTTGGGTCTCAATTTATTACTACTTGAACATTTTACTTAACTACCAGTTGTTTCTAATGTGATAATTTTTTTGTAGACGAATAAAGCAGTGGTTTTTGTTAAAACCAATACATTTGCAATCTTTTTGTTTAATTAGGCAAGCACCCCAAGAGTTTCTGTGAGCACTGTATGACCTGTTCTTCCCCTTGACTCAACCTCAGGGCTTCTCCTAATGGTCCATGTGTCACAGCTGTAATATCTTGTCATCTTTGGAACAGAATATGTAAATCATGACACTCCTTCACACTGATGATTGTTCCTTTTCCCTGTGACCCATGTCTTTCAGCCCCTTTCCCTGGGCCAGCAAGCGCACTCATTGTCACGCAGCCCTTAAAAGCCGAGGTGGTTCCCACAACTGGCCAGGTTGCCATTTCCTCTGGCAGGTTGCCATCTGCTGTCGGACGGGTAAATACGCCATTGCATTGCTGGGCTTGTAGGTGATTGTTACTGCTTAAAGGTCAGGCAGCTGGCTAAAGTTCACTGACTAGGTTCCTCCACTGATTTCTTTAAAGCCCTGCTGTTTCATTCAGCCGACGTAGGTGACTGCCTGGTCTACGTGTCTTTCACACCCCACCTTCCTTCACCATTTAGGCTGCTGGTTTCCACATCCTGTCTCAGACGCAGAACCCTCCTCAGCTCATTGTTCCCAAAGAGGAAACGGGTCCCTCCTCATCAAACTGTAAAACTCAGACACCCCCAGCTGGCACAGGTCAGAGGGGAGCCTTTGTCGGGAGGTCCTTATTAGTATTTTTATGATTGCTTTCTGCAATAATTTAATTGTGAGACTGAATGCGATTTTTAAAATGATCTTCCCTTGCAAGAATGTTCAGTCAGTTTAAGTTTTTTTTTCCTGTCAACTTTTGGGTTGTAGGTGTGTGTTATCGGTTGGTGACTTTTATCATTCTGCAGATCAATAATTGCTTGTATCTGCGTGCATGTTAACTGACCCATGTGTATTTTTCAGTAAGAGACAGGCGCTGCTCGGGGCAGGGATCTCCATGTGGGTCAGAGCAAGCTCCCAGCCCCCAGTCACCCCACAACAGCAGTAACAGTCTGGCCAAGAATGAGTCTACCCAGGTGATTTCATCCTGTTGCATCCACCCCCCAAAACTGAAGTAATGGTATATTTTTGAATAACACTTTTTTTTCCCTTCTAATTTCCCTGCAGAACCGCAGAGTCAATCACATATCTGCTGAGCAAAAAAGGCGCTTTAATATCAACATAGGCTTCAAGACGCTCTGCGGTTTGGTTCCCACATTGAAATCGCAGTCGAATTTGAAGCCGGTAAGAGAACAACATTGTAAAGTTTCAGTTTTAACCACTTAGGACCTAGGATGTGTATGTCAGTGACTTACAGGAAGTCATTTTTTTTGCTGCGTCAGGTAAAATCGTTTTTTAGCCAAATGGGTTTTGTTTTGCTTGTTTTTTATATGTATATATTTTTTTCCTACAAATGAGACACAAACGTTGCCTGTGTGCGTGCATCTATGTGTGTGCGTTTTTATGACTGGATTTAGCAAATTTTTTTTATTGGCCCTCTTACATGCAATTTTTAATTAATCTTTTTGAAGAGGATTTGGCTGGGAAGCTCCTTCTTAACCCTTTTCCCGTGATAATTTCCCCATGTGAAATTTGCCTACCGTTTAATGATGCTCTGGGGTTAGACTGACCCCAAGCACGGGATAGGGGTTAAAAAGGCATTCCAATTTTTGTAATATTTATCATTAGAAATTATTTGGTCATCGAGCGGGGACTGGACAGTTCCAGCTTCTCCACTGTGCTTTTCTGGCTTTTGGGGGTGACTATTCTTCTTTTGATTCATACTGGATTACACTAGTTTCCTTGCAGGCCAGGCCTATTTTGGCTAGCTCAATTTACAGAAGTGTGCTAATGGTTGATCCCATGTTCTTCGATAAGTGACATGGACCATTAGGCAAAACAAAAAACGTGGAAGCTCATGTAAGATGACTTAATGGTAGCCTACAGAAATCTTCAAAAACGTCTTGCATTGAATATATAGATGTTTAAAAATTTAGAATTTTATTTGAATACCAAAGTTCGTCCTCCCAGGATAAGATGAGCCATTGCACAATGTGCACTATCATTTTCAGGAAAGTTTACACTATAACTAAAGTCCACATGGTTTTTACTATAAATTTTGTCCCCCCCCCCCCCCACAATAATTTAGTGCCGAAGGCCGAAAGCCTTACACATTAAAACCATCTTTTTACCAAAAGAATGTGCTATACCATTTCCCACGTTATATTCAGTCACAGATATCTGATTTAAAGTATGATGTTGACGTTAGTTGGAAGGGGATCACTGAAACTCATATCTTTGGTTTTATTGGTGGTTTCCCACTGTCCCTGTCACACTTGCATGCTGAAACAGATCAGCAATGCAGCAACATTACAGAAGACAGTGGAGTACATTGGCAAGCTCCAGCAGGAGAGGCTGCAGATCCAAGAAGAAACCAGGCGCCTCCGGGAGGAGATTGAAGAGCTTAACAGCTCCATCAAGTATGTGACGTGTCGGCAGGCTTTGGTCAAGATGGTGTGATGACAACCTCAGCCATTGTGTGAAAATGGGTTCACACTGCACAGCTTTCAAATTCATCAGATCGCTGTAACGTTAACGCTGCATGACTTGTCTTGTGATCAGAAGTCTTGAAGTTGTTGTGATTTACCACTACTTGATTGATTAGAGACGGGGTCATATACTTAAAGATGGTTCACTGGGGGAATCACTGACGAGTCAGTCTAGTCTGTAGTGTGTTTTGTCCTGAAATCAAATGTGCGACTGACACTGGGAAATAACAATTCTAGTCTGAACACACTACAGATTGTTAAAACACTTTAATCAAATGACCCCACATGTGCATTTACAAAGACACAGCAAATTAATCGTCATGTACATAGAGCTTTCAGGAAACGGTATCACATATCTTGGGTCTTTAGTGGCATATAAAATTATGTATATTTGGAGTTGCAGACGCTTCATTTTCACACTGGGGTTGTTGGCTCTGTGCAGTCACCCATCTCATTTGGTTTAAAAACAAAATAGTGGTACCTCGGTTTACGAGTTTAATTCGTTCCACTGAGCAACTTGTAATCCAAAAAACTCGTATATCAAACAGAATTTCTCCATTTGAAATAATGGAATGTCTGATAATGCGTTCCCGACACCCAAAAATATTTTAAAAATTATTTTTTAAGTAACATTTTTTTCAACACTTATTGTTTATAACATCTGAAACAAAAAACAATTATTAATAAAAATGTATAACATTTAGGGAAAATGTCGGGCCACTGGGTCACAAACGTTTCCTGAGAGCGAGAATGGGGTATGCGTATCTGACACGCATTTGTTCTGCGCATCGAGAAAGCGAGAAGAACCATCAGCTCAGTCGTACCGAGAGCATAAGAGCTCGTCAGACGAGACTCGGGTCGGCTCGGCTTCGGTCAAGGCTCACTCGTGTGGGAAGAGCACTCGCTGACCATCTCCAGCTTGCTTGTCTTGCGGGACACAGCTCGCAATACAAGGCAAACTATTAAAAATTTTTGCTCATCTTTACGGAAAACCTCATAAACCGAGGTTCTATCGTGATGCCATATCTTACTTCTGCTGCTCTGCTCATCAGCTAGAGGCGGGCAGCAGGCAGCTGTGATTTTGACCTTTTGTAGCTTCTCTCCACAAGAGACACATGTAATCAGTGTGACTGTCTCTCTCCCCAAAGTGCAGATTTGGAACGTCCACTACCTGATACACAGCACATTTTCATCAAATATCGCAATTTGTGAGATGGAATACTACCATTATTAAATGTTTGATTTTTAGATGTGATGTTCCCCCCTTAATTTTTAAGCTTGTGTCAGGAGCAGCTTCCTGCCACGGGTGTGCTCATAACTGGGCATCGCTTCGACCACATGCGGGAAAAGTTCGACGAGTATGTCAGGAGCAGAACCCTTCAGAACTGGAAATTCTGGATTGTATCCTTTTAAAATTCTGTACCCATCTTATACCTACCTGGAACCAGATGTCTCCAGTTGAGGAAAAACCAGCTCCCTACACTCTCCTGTAATTTGCCGGGTAACTTGATCAATTAACCTTTTTGCTGCCTGACTACAGTTAAACTTCACACAGCAGGATCTTGTTTCAGCAACCAGAACCTTTTTCTGTAACCAGGACCTTTTGTCGCGTTCACACCACAGGTGCTCTGCCTCATTGTAGTTCCCCAAAGGCAGTTCCGGAACCATTTTTTTTAGACCCTACTCCAGAGTAGGTACATTTAGTTTGTACACAGACTACTGGAAAGGTGCTTACAGCAATTTAACTTTGATTGGCTTACCACAAGCACCAGCACTCTTTGTACCTTTGTACTCTTTGTACATTTAATGCATCAGTGAATACTTTTTGTTTGGGTCGCAGTATTTCTGCATCGAAAAATTCGGTCGATATCCAATATACTTTTGTCGTCAGTGCCGGCAGCGAAACTTTCCAGTCTTTGTAAGAGGAATAACATTGCATCGTTTTTTTATTCTGTGGAAAATGAAAGGTTGATTTGATTTAATAATGAACTGTAATCATATAAAAATAAGTTTGTGTCCCAAATAACTAACAAAACAACTCTAATTGTTTTGGGGTGACGGTGAACTCTTATTGTGTGAAAATTATCCTAGAAACTTTTTGTGTTTCCCCTGCTTATGTGGTGTGAAAGCGGCACACGCAAGTAGCCAAGAGCTGTAGAAGTTACCTGTGAATATGATCCAAGGGCTTATAACCAGGGATTAGGTTCTGGACCTTAAGTGTGAAAGTGCCTATTGTGAACGGCACAATACTGATACTAGTCCAGTGCAGTAGCAATTCTGTATTATACAGGATTGAAACCCATTTTTTGCATGCTTGTTTGATTTTCATACGTGGGAAATGGTGCATCTCACTTAAAGGGTAAGTTATAGACAACTGCATGAATCAGGTCTGTGCAGTCATTTCTAGAGGCAAGTTTTGTTGCCGGTTTCCTCACTGCCAGCTCATCACCATGGAGTTAGAGCCTTGACCCATTTCCTTCCAGTTCAGTATCATCTGCAAGCCGCTTTTCGAGTCCTTCAACAGGACCGTGTCGACCACCAGCATGGATGAACTGTACCAGACCACCATGCAATGGCTGGAGCAGCATTGCTCCCTGCCTGTCCTGAGACCCAGTGAGCATCCTCCATCTCTACCCCAATGTGCCCTGCCTCAGATGCTCTCTCGAGGACAGGCCCCACACTCTGGCAGTACTGACTGTGCTAATAAATACATTAACACACATCGTAGGTTAACACATGCTAACTTGCCACGCCGATAAATCATGGTCATGCAGTTGCCATTTTCTTTCTGCCGCCTGTAACGCGTATGAAATTCAGATTAATAATAATTCTTTTAAGCAACATGTATTTACCTCATGTCTGCCCTCAGCCTTGCTTCATAACCTTTACTGTGGTTTCTTGTAATGACTAAGCAACTACACAAGAATTTTATTTTTTAAATGCAGGAAATATGAATCATGGATTTTCTGAGTAAATTTATAGCTAGAGTACAGTACTTTTACCATTGTTTCTAGTTTGTGAAAAAATCAATCCTTGATTCCTGAAACTGGCTTCAAAGTGTAATTATATGAAACCTCTCCACCGTCACAAATATTCAGAGGTGGACTTTTCAGGTCCAGAAAGTAAAAATCCTGAACAGGATTTTGTTTCAACCAACCAGCTGAGTATTATGTGACTGGGATTCTTTATACTCAACTAGTAGGTTGAAATAACACCTGGTTCACCTAACCAGTTAATTGTCAGGGTTCACTTAAACCTGACATTTACCTGGTGAGGTGAACCAGGTGTTTCTCAGCAGGGCCAAAACGTGCTGGACCACAGCCCTCCAGGACCAGAATTGCCCACCCCTGCCCTAAAGGGATGACATTAACAACATGGATGTAATTTCTGGGAAATTCTACGTCTTGGCTGTTTGTTTATTTATTTATTTGGTCAGTGAGGACTATAACCATGATGCCTTCAATTTGCCTGTAAAAATTAAGGCTTCCTCTGAAGTAAATCGCTGTCTTCCCGTTGCATTGGTCAGAGATCCACAGAGCTGGGGCTTCTGAGGTTGTCTTGGTAGTTTCCAGTTTTCCAGTTATTTATGGTAATTTCATGTAGTTTGGGTCCCCTTGTGCCTTCCCTGCCGTGTGTAATTTGTCTGTTCAGGCACTGAGTTTAGACTGGTTGCTATATTAAGCACAGTTTCTCAAAGGCCCAAACATTATCGTTCAGGGTAGACTTCACACACTGGGTGGTATTCTGTGTGATGATTAACACCCATTTTTTGGGGGTTTAAAAATTCTTATTGAGCAAAAATAATCAATTCCTACTGAGGAGCAATGCTTTTCATTTATTTTTTGACTGAAGATTTGCTGAATCATCTTTGAGGCTCAGACGATCAAAGATCTGTGGGAATCAGCATAATAGATTAGAGGGTTATATGAACAAGTGCAGCGATGGTGTATTTGCTTCCTCTGCTTGTGGTATTCGGAGCTCTTCCTGTCTGCTATAGATAGCACATCTGATATTCACTGATGGTCATTTTTGCTTGGGTTTCTGAAAATGGTGGTTTGATAGCTTGCTGCATAAAGTTGAGTGTAGAGAGTGAATTTATCACAGAAGCGTTGATGTACCAGTGCTATTTCTGTGTTCAGTTGTCCCTGCTAATACTCTCTGCATTGATGAGCTGTTTGTGTGCCTGCATTTACTCCCTCAGTGGTCTTGCGTACTCTCCGGCAGTTGAGTGTCAGCACTTCAATCCTCACTGACCCCAGTCTGCTGCCTGAGGAAGCCCTGCAGGCTGTGACCGACACCCGGAAGCCAGCGGGCCAGTCCTAGGACAGAATCGAGGAGGCAAGCTGTGGTTTCAACAGAGCAACCGCTTTGGACGTTCCTCAGGGCCTGTTATAGTCTGGCCTCAGTTCTCGTTTTATGTATCCAGATGCCTCATTGAGAAGAGGAGGTGGGGTCTTCGTCATTGTGTCCATTACATGAAGTCTGCACCGGAGTCAAAAACCCACAACTCCTTCTCTGAGTATCTGCCCATGAAAACACACAAACCAGGGAGGTGGGTGTCCAAAAGCGACTGTAGAGTACTGCAATTTGAGAGACGGACACACACACACACACACACACACACATACACCTCATTGCTAATGTTGTTGAGCTTTGATACTCAAACTGAAAGGGGCAGTTTAAAGGTGATGCTTTTTCTCCCCAGTGAGTCCAGTTTGCATGTAGCCTTTTCTGAATTTCATGACAAGTGATGTGGCATCTGTTACAAGTGACTCCTGTTGCGGGGCTCATCCCACCACTTGGCAAGAGGTTCTCTACTCCCTTCTAGTCCTGAACTGTCAATGCCCCCCCCCCCAAACACACACACACACACACATACGCGCGCCGTGGTTTCCGAGACATTCAGAAATAGTACTAGTGTCTGTGATAATGGGGAAAGTCCACATCTTTTAGCCATAGACCGCGTCTGAAGTGTGGGTGCAGTGTTGCACAGCTGACACCCCCCTTCACATACACTTTGCTGGTTTATGCTGTTTTAATATTGACGTGGAAGGAGAAAAGCTTTTTCCTACTTGTGCTCTCAGGGATATGGAGAAGAGCCTAACAGGATCATTTATACTCAAATCAGCCGCTTTCATTGGCGTCTTTGCATGAACAACCCATTTTCTTGTTGGGCGACTGTCAGCCATATTTCACTTTCAAGTGTTATGCTATGTTGTGTTCAGGTCAGCTACATTTTTCTTTGTTTTTCAGTAGCCTCTACTGTATTCTGAATCATTACATTCTCACCAAGGCTACTCAGCAATACAGCAGTAAGACCATGCATTGTCCCTCTGCAGTAACTGCTTTGATCATGTTAAACGTGCGTATTTTAAAAATTACCTGAAAAATCAAAACACTGATACATAATCTCTCTGCTAAATTTTGCTGCCTTTTTTGTTCTGTGCTGGTTTTTGAATCTATCAGCTGCAGAGTTGAAACTCATCTACATATTTAGTTTTAAAGTAGGGAGACAGTGTTCTAGCTCTTCATGTAGTAATCAGTTATGTTTAGAGGTGTAAAGATGCATCAGTGCATAGTGATCAATCATTTAAGGTTGTGATTCAAAGTATCAGTCAGTAACTTCAGGACTGAGATTTGGGGGTAAAGTAAAGAATTGCTCCGTTGCATGCTCTTCTGATCACCACATCTACCACAGGTAGATGTCCAAAGTAGCAGTGCCAGCATGTGAATTTCCAAAATGTTTGAAGGCTGGGCATGTCAATGCATTATTCCCTCAGGGCTGCCGATCCATCTTTTTTGTCGTCATTCTGCTAATATGCCCAGGCAAGCTCAGCACACACCCTCCAACCCAATCAGGTAGCACCTCCTTTTGTGTGTGTTTTTTAATGCACGGCTCAATGCACAGAGAAAAAATTGCTGATTTTCTGTTTATTAATAATAATGATTAATAATGAATGTTGCAGGATTCTGCCTTCTTTGGATTCCATTAATAGTATGTAATTCAGCTACCATGTTAAAATTTGTGAAATCTTCAGTGAAGTTAGTTTGAATTTAGGTTATCAAAATTAATTAATTGAATCGTGTTTAATATTAAAGACTCCCATTGCGTCAGATCGTTCCCTCAATAATTGCTTTGCAGTCAACTATTTACACCCCAAGTTATGTTTATGCTGATATTCTGTATCTGCCACCTTTATTTATTGTGATGAAAATGATAACTTGTGTGATGCCTTAATCCACAGACTACACCTTGTAGTTCAGTCTGCTTTCTACTCTCAGTAAACTTTTTGTGCTTTTAGGAGTGACTTTTTTAATAGATGCTGTGTACAGCACATTTGGGCTATGCAAAGAGGGAGAGGTTTGGTTACCTTTTTTGCATACTCTGTTTGGGAGGTAAAGTACTTTGTCAGTAATGATATTCTGACTGCAGACCCTCAGCCCCCCCCTTTTTCCTTGGATTAAGTCTTCCAGAGAACACAAGGTGTTACTTCTACGTTGTCTTCTATATGTTTGTTTGGATTTTTTTAAGAATGGTTTGGAGGGTTAGTACTTTGAAACGTTCTTGTTTACTGCTGTCAGGTTTTATATAAAAGCTGTAAATATTGTATCTTTTCGGTTTTCTCAAAGTAAAAACTTTTCTACATGTATTCCATTTGTGTGTTCCGTGCTCTTGGACATATCTGCATTCTGTCTTGGGTCCATGACTCTCGTCACAAGAGCCAGAGTTACTGTTTACAGAAGTTGGTACTGAATTGAAGAATTTATAATTGGCCAAGGTTAAATTTAATGTCAATGTTTAATTTAGCTATCCATTAAAAACTAAAAAAAAAAATGTACTTGATGCTGAACAAATTGAGATTTTGTAGAGAACATCACCACTGGACTCTGAAGTAGTGACAAATCATGCTTCTTTGCCTGATAGTCTGATGAATTAGTCTGGGTTTAGCAGATGAAGTTTGGTGAAGGAGGGATAATGGTGTTGGGATGTTTTTCACGGGTTGGGCTCGGCCCCTTAGTTCCAGTGAAGGGAACACTTAATGCTGCCACCATACCAAGACATTTTGGAGAATTGTATGCTTCCAACTTCGTGGGAACAGTTTGGAGAAGGCCCTTCTCTGTTCCAGCATGACTGTGCCCCAGTGCACAAAGTTGGGTGAGTTTGGTGTGGAAGAACTTGACCAGCCTCCACAGTGCCCTGAC
>JAODKK010000039.1:33823499-33834718 GCA_026774405.1 Petrocephalus microphthalmus
CGTTTCCATGATAACCAGATCTCTTATAGGAAAAGGGCTGTGAAATTACCCATTCTTTTGTGAGATAAGTAACGTGAACCACGTGAATAAAACTTTAAATGTAAATTACCATTTGCACATCTAATTGCAATGCCAGAGGAATACCAGAGGGCCACACCAAAAGAAGAATATTCATTACCTATTCTCTTCTGGAAAGGAAGGAAAGAAAAAAGAAAAAAAATAAGCTGGTATTTAGAGTCATGAATTAGTTTGCATTCTTCGTATTTATTTTACAGTTATATAGAGAGAAACGATCAACAAAGCTTTATTGTACAGATAAACACTGGCAAGAAGAAACCGGTAAAATTTTACCGTATGATTACTCTTCAATATTTTATCCTTTGAAAATGATAAGTTAACCACATTCATACAAAGGCAGTTAAAAGGAGCAGTTTAAAAGGGGAAAGATAAAGTGTGTAGTGCGAGAGGTTCTAGGAAGCCGACTCTGGGCTGGTCTTCACACACTGTGCTTCAGCCAAAACTGTGAACAGAGTTCTGTCAGATAAGTTTTAAGTTTTCAAACACGCAGGACAACACTGGTGTCTGCAGCTTGTGTGAACCCATTTGCAAAAGAGACAGAATACATGGCACGGGTACTAAAAAAAAAAAAGTTTTTTTAACATTAAAACTGAGAAAGCATTTCCAGACAGATTTTGAAAGCAGCTTTGCTTACAGTAGGGCAAAAAAATAGTAATCACACAGATGGCAATGGCAATGGCAATCTGTATTGAGCAGGTTTGCCATGCGGTCGGGTTCTGGGCCTGAGGCCTGTGAAGTCACGACAGGGGCTCAGAACGTCTGGTCATCATTGCAGGAGTCGGTCCAGTGGCCAAACACCTCACAGATGTCGCAGTAAGGTCTCTCGTCTGCCCGGCTGCCGTGATAGGCTGTGTGGGGTGGCGAGTCAGGCGTCTGAGCTTGTGTGGGGCAGTCCTCGGTGTCGTGCAGGTCAAAGCAGTCGCAGATGTCACAGAAAAGCCGCGGAGGGGGCTTCTTTTTGGGCCGGTCCTCATTGAAACTGTTGACAAAAGAAACACTCAAGATACTTCCTGAAAACATAAAGGTACGAAGAGGATCTATTCTGGGCCATACCCGTCATAGCTGTCAAGCTCGTCAGGGTTATTTCCATTGAGTGCCGCCTCAGAAATCTTCTCCAGCTTAGACTTCAGCTCCTCGTTCTTCCTCTGAAGGTCCACGATGACCGAGTTCAGGAAGTCGATCTGCTCCAAATGGGGACAGGGATCACCAACACATGCAAAGCATGACTAGCTCAGTCAAGTGCAAAAAAAAAAAAAAAAAAGCAACCAGCAGCAAACATGCGCAGCGTCCCATAGTAGGCAATCTACAAGATATCTAGGCATTGTGAGTATGCACCACAGAGGTAGTTAGTGCTCCAAAGACTGCCCCCCAACCCCTCTTAGACAGACAGAGGACCTCCACCAGTGTGCTCGGTCAGTGGTTAAAACTGAAGTGAGGACGAAGCACTAGAACCCACCCTATATGAATCAGACAGTATCTCTGAGGGGAGTGGGGAGGGTTATGGAAAAATAACCCTAGCCTGGATGTTCTGAGGGTGTATGGAGTCCAGCCTGGATCCTTTCCCTGCTTCCCTGCCTCATTCTCTCAATTTTAGCTAGAGGTACTGCAGCAAAGGGAACATGAACCATGTTCATAACCACCAGAATACTGACACGCCTTTCGCTGCAGTTATAGCCAAATGTTAAATCGGACCTTATGATCTGCACTCCTTGAGGAATAACATGTGCAATGTGAGAAATTCACATTAACCTGAATAGAAAAGCTTCTATTGGAGCCCAGAACTGAAAGCATCACAGAAAGCATGATTCTGTCGGGAGACAGCCAGTATGTTGGGACCCCCCCCCCTCCCCCACTTTTAATGAACATATATAAAATGGCACAGGAACAGAAAACAGACATGCTGGAAAACAAACAGATGAGAAACAGTAACGAACCGCTGCCTGCTTTGAGGGGGGAGCATTGCCAACATCGGGGAAGGAGGGAGGGAGGGGAAGGGAGGGAGAGAGACAGAAACGGGTTAAGCTTCAGGAGGGCCAACCGCTCTCCAACAGAACAAACTCATAACGACTTCAAGGTCGACCTGGGTGAAGAGGGGACACTGATTACCAGCTGATAAATGAAAAGCACACAGAGAAGTGGAAGAGAGGCGGCATGAAAGCATTTGATAACTTCTAGGTATTAACTGACATCCAGCCCTATGGCAAAACTGTCATAAGCAATGGAAATACAGCAGCAATAGGAACAAAAAGCCACATTGAACTGTTCCACATAACACCCCCCAGCCTCCTTAAAACAAGCAAGTCTTTGGTTCTGCTTTGCGGAAGTGCCATCCACTGAGCCTGAAACGTGATTTCATGAAGCATTCACACACGGTCACAACAATGTATTCTTAAAAAGGACTCGCATTTTAAATGTAATAGGTAGGTCAAACGAGTCAATGAACAAAATTCATGCGTTTGTCCGTCAGTTAAATTACTTTGACACATTTGCAATATTTAAAAACAAAAATTAAATAATATAGTATATAATATATAATATAATGTGTATACATTAGGCTTATAACTGAACTAGGTGTGGGCAGAATTACTGTTGTGTATTTTGATTATAGTGTTCTTGCTCATTCGTTATTATGTCACATAAGACAGAAGATAGGTTCTTCATTAAGTAGGTTTTGGGCTCAGGAAGGCATTTGGGGAGATCATTTGAAATTATTTTTGGATTTCCATTAACCATGGTAAGCGCTGTGTGAAAGGTGTCGCATCGACAGGCAGTACGCATGCATCAGCGTCTCTGTGCTCCAGCCCGGCAGTCTCTGCCCGGGAGAGGCACAGCTACTGTACGGAGCTCATCTGAACACCTGACGGCAAATTAACACTTTTTAAAGGAAACCAGCTGAACTCTGGTCATGACATGGTAATCAAAGCTTCTATTTGTGCAAAGAATAAGAGGGGAGGAAGGTCTGGTGGCGACATACCTGGCTCTCAGCTGACTCCTTCTCCTCTTGGAGCTGTGCCAGAGCCAAATCACCTGAAAAGAACACACACAAATGCCAAGGTTAAGTGCCATGTGTGCCACAGAAATCACCACTATATGGGTCTGCACTTCTGACATCAACCAACATCATTTGTTTAACAAGCACCACTCAATTAAGGGACTAGATACATTGTGCGCAGTATTATTAGGCACAAGTATGTTTTATCTGTATCTTCTCTACCTAACAATATCTTCAGTAGAGATGGATTTCAAATTAAGAATGAGCCGTCTAAAAGCAGAGCATGTTCAAGTATTTGGTCATTTGTTTGGAGAAAAACAGGAAAACATTGATAGGGCCATTCCCCGGGTTACGATGGTGTGATATTTCAACTTTATTCAAAAAATTGAGATATTCAACACTTCCTTATAAAATAGGCTTTATGTTATTGATTATGCTCAACTGTAGGCTAATGTAAGTGTTCTAAGCATGTTTGTTTATGGTAGGCTAGGCTATGACGATTGTTAGGTTAGGTGTACTGTATCAAAATGCATTTTCGCCTTATGATAAGTTTTTCAGAACATAACCCCATCATAACATGGGGAACAGCTGTACTATCCTGTGCAGTATTAAGCAAATTACTACTATTAAAATGGGCCAAAAAGGACCTTGCACAGCAGAAAAAAGAAAACAGCAAATTGCCAGTGAGAGGGATGAAAAACAATCAGAATCTCAAAACCTTTAAAATGTGATTACTGTACAACTGAATGCTTTGTGGCCAACAAACAAAGAGGACAGAAGACATGTAGAGAGAAGACTACAAATTAAATGCCAATGATTTGTGTGAACTTAAAGGGGAGACTTCCAGAAACCTTTTAGAATCAAGTACCACCATTTTTCAAAACTCTAATCTGAATGGAATCTCTAAGTACTAGGTGCAGAGTGGTATGCGACATTGCGAAGGTCACAAAGGTTGATACATGACGTCCACTCAATAAAGAACACAAGATAAAACATTGAGAATGGGCTTGGACATGTCCCAAAATGGTTACAAAGCATTTGTAAACAGATGAGATGAGTGACTCCTCATGATGCAGATGGATGGGCCAGTGGTCTGACACCTTCAAGTGCCAGCAAGGTGGTGTAGGAGAGATGTGGGCTGCAGTTATCAGTGATAAACTTGTTGGACCTTTCAGATTCGCAGATGGTATAAAAATTAACCACAAGATCTACTGCCAATTTCTAGAAGATACTTTCTTCAAACACTGGCATAGGAAAGTCAGCAGCTTTCAACAAGGTTATGATATTCATGTAGGACAATGCCCCTTCCCATGCAACAAAGTATTTCATAGATTGGCCAAGAAAGGCTTGAAAGGTGATTGAATTATGATCTGGCCCCCCATCTTCGCCTGGCTATAGGTGGCTATACACCTATATTGGTGTAGATGGTGGAGAAAGTGTAGATGTCTAAATAACTTTACAGGGAGCAAAAGAGAAAAGCAAAAAACTTCTGAATTGAAAGTCTGCCCAACTTATGCTAAAATTTAGAGGAATAGAACTTATATTCTTCACACAGTATATAAAATACCAATATAGATAAATAAATATAAGTGAGCAAAATATTGTTTTAAATCAATATAATATATACTGGCAGTTATCTTGCATGATAACCAGAATTTTTTCAGGATTATAAAACCATCAGTGTGGTTAAGTGCCTTATTCAACTGTCGGAATGTGTTGCTGTTGTCGTCGTTATTATACAGCACTGTGGAAAAATCTTAGTCAAAGAAAATGTTTAAATGATTTTCATGTTGGTATAAAACTATCATGATATGCCTGCTAGTGTGTGTCAGTTTAGCCTTTTCAGAACCTCTCCTAAAATAACCCCTGCATTTACGGCAACTGTCGAAAACAGCTATACAAATTTTTTGACTGGATTTTGGCAGCAGTCTAAGCAGGGATGCCCAGACCTTCCTCTCTCTAGCCACCTCTTCCAGCTTCACTGGGGAAATATCAAGGAGTTCCCAGGCCAGCCAGGAGATATAATCACTCTAGCGGGTCCTGTGACTGTCTTGGGATCTCCTCCTGGTTGGACATGCCCGAAGAACCTCCCCATGGAGGTGTCGAAGAGGCGCCCTAGATGCCTGAACCACTCCAACAGTTCCTTTCAATGTGGAGGCTCTACTTTGAGATCCACCAAAATGCCTTAACTCCTCACCCTCTCTAAGGCTGAGCACAGACACCTTTGTTTTATTTGTCATTTATCTGTTAACTGAAGTTTTATTATTGCTGTTCAGCACTTCGGTTAAACCTACTGCATTTATGTTAAATGTGCTATAGAAATTAACCTGACCTAGCTTTGTAAAGGAAACATATCTGCTGCCTGTGTCCACAATCTCATTTTTTCAGTCACTACCCAAAGCTTGTGACCATAGGTGAGGTTAGGAATGAAGATCGACTGGTAAATAGATAGCTTTGCGTTCAGGCTCAGCTCTCCATTTACCATGACAGACTGGTACAGCGTCTACATTACTGCCCACGCTGCACTGCTCTGTCTGTCGATCTCCCACCCCCTCTTCCCTCACTTGTGATCAAGACCAAGATACTTAAACTCCTCCGACTGAGGAAGTAACTCAATTTACTCTTTTCCGGTCAAGAACCATGGCCTCCGACTTGGAGGTCCTGATCCTCATCCTGGTCGCCTCTCACTCCCCAAGTGAATGCTGCAGGTCACAGCCCAACCAAGCAAACAGGACCACATCATCTGCAAAGATGCAATCCTGAGGCCACCGCCTCAAACCCCCTCTACCCACCGGCTACACTGAGAAATTCTTTCCACAAAAGTTATGAACAGAATTGGTGACAAAGGGCAGCCCTGGTGGAGTCCAACACCTACGAGAAACAAGTCTGGTGATGCAAATCACACTCAGTCCGTTTATTCAAGGACCTGATGACCAGCAGCAACAGACTCCATACCCCATACTCCAGAAGCACCCCCACAGGGCCCCCAGAGGGTCATCATCGGGTGCCATTTCCAGGTCCACAAAGCAAATGGACTGCTTGAGCAAACTCATGAACACTCCAGTATCCTTGTGAGGATGAAGAACTGATTCAGTGTTCTGCGACCAGGATAGAATACACATTAATCATCCTGGATCTAAGGTTCGACCAATGGGCAGACCCTCCTCTCCAGTACCCCAGCACAGACCTTCCCAGGAAGGCTGAGGAGTGTGATCCTACTGAAGCTGGAACACATCCTCTAGTCCTCTTACTTAAAGATTGGGACCACCATACCAGTCTGCCAATCCAAAAGCACTGTCCTCAACCTCAATGTTCAAGAGGCGTGTCAGCCCTGACAGCCCAACATCATTAAGCACTTTCAAGAATTCAGGGCGATTCACATCCACCCCTGGAGCATTACCACTGAAGAGTTTGACAACTTCAGCGACCTCAGCCCTTGCAATGGGTAAGTCTTCCTCTGAGTCTTCCAGCTCTACGTCCTCCCAGAAAGGCATATCAGTGGGGTTCAGGTCCTTGAACACCTCCTTCCCCCATGTGAATATACTCCCATTTGAGGTGGACAGTTCTTCATCCCTGCTGTAAACAGGCTCTGCTTCCTCCTACTGAGGTACTTGCCGGTTCGCTTTAAAGCTGACTTAAAGTCATTCTCCACAGCCTCATCAAATTCTGCCCACACCGGAGTTTTTATTTAAGCAACTGACAAAACCATATTCTGCTTGGTTTGATACCTAGTCAGCTGCTTCAGGAGTCCCACAAGCTAACCAAGCTCAGAAGGCCTCATTTAGCCTGATAGTTGCCTTTACCACTGGTTTCCACCACCAGGTTCGGGGATCGCCATCACAACAAGCACCAGCAACCCAACGGCCACAGCTCTGCACAACCGCTTCTGCAATAGAATCCTGCAATGGAACATGGCCCATTCAGGCTCAATTTCGCCCGAGTCCCTTGGGATCCAGGAGAAGTTCTGCTGTAGGTACGAGCTGAAGATCTCCCAGACAGGGGCCACCACCAGACGTGGTGATGATTTCAGGTGTATGATCATTTTAGATGTAATGCGGTGCTATTAAAGAATACTGCATAGAGCTGATGGCGTTTGTTAATTTATTTATTATTTGGCGTTTCTGTTATTTAGGATTTTGGATTTTTTGGAGCAGCATGGGTACTGGACCCGCTCACATCTTGAAATAAATCATGTGGATTTGGCCTCTCAGTAATTTTGATGGCAGGCTACAGTTTAAGGTAAAGTTAAAATACGATGCAGGTTGCTTTCTTCACTGAGCTAACAGAGTGTATCCCACATGTTCAAGGCAGGATACTCTAAACTAGTTTTTGGCGCATACTCACAGATAACAGTCAGAGCCCCTCCCCCAACTCAAAGTCGAAGGGAGGCCACCCTCTGGTTCACCGTGGTAAACTCCAATGTACTTGCACGGAACAGGGGGGCCATGAGAGTATACCCAGACCTACCCAGCACCTCTCAGCACGAGCAACTATTGAATGGAACAGGGTCTACCTCTGTGCTTTCAGAGTCTTGCTTGGCTAATCAATACCTCATTCACTTAAGTAATTCAGTTAATGAATTAATTGAGCTAGTAGTGCAATTTAACAAATACACGGAATGGCTGAGGTGCCCCCGAGGAGAGGTTTGGAGACCAAAGTGGTGCTCTTCTAGCAATCCAACAAGAGTTTTTGGAGAACAAAAATGTAATTTGCATATGTTCTAATGTTAAATTGGGTTTTTTTGTCTGGACAACACTTACTACCCAGATAGTAACATATTCTTTAACTTCTGCACAGTACTGTAAAAACGTTAACCCCTGACCCAGCTGCTAATCCTGCTAATGAAGCTGTCAAGGACCAGTTACCAAACTTGGGTTGAGTCAGCTTAGTTACCTGAAGATCCTGCCAGGGTGGCGGTCTCTCCACCCACCAGCTTCTGCTCCAGGCTCCGCACCTGCTCTTCCAGCCGCGCTTTGTCCAGCTCCAAGGAGCGGACAGCCGACTGCAGCGTCTTAGCAACCGTGTTCTCATCCCGCAAGGCGGCAATCTGCACAGAAGAAATCGTGTGAAGGTAGTCCTGAAACACGAAAGATCTGGCCTCACTGTTAATTAATTAAACTTAATTAATCCCAGTAAATCAAAGAAACCGCAGTAACTGGATCAGAGGATTTAATTGAGCGGAAAGCAGACACCTGGGCCACAATCAATATGGAAAAAGTAATTGATTGATTTAAATAGTGATTAAAATATACTTAGGGAAATGGAATATGACATGACATAACATCGTTTTTTATTCTGTGGGAAACAAAAGATTGATCTACTAGCTAGATTTACTAATGAATTAGAAACGTCACCGGCCAGCACTCTGCAACCTCTTCTAACTGTTCAATGAGCTGATGACATATCTTGTCTTCCACTATGGAAATTGCTCGATTTTAGTAGTTATATCTTCAGCGCCGGCACAGCTAACTTTAAACAATGATAGAGTTTAAATTCTAATTCTAATGCATTACTTTAACGTTTTAAAACATTACTTTTTACTTAGCTAGCTAGCAAGCTAATTCAAAGTCTTGTCCATTAGTCTTGTCCATGTTGCTGTGTGACAATCACCTTTCACTTTAAACCTTCACCTGCCATCCAACATTGAGGAAAAGCATAGATGTTTTTTTGCCAGCATATATGTTTGTACAGCATGTGTATTGCATTGAATTGCCAGCTTAATAATCGATCCCTCATAATGCATCGATGCATCTTTACACCCACTGAATACAGGTCTTAGGCAAACAAGTTGCTCAAAGCAATACAAACTGCCAGCACACGCGTGTTCTTTATCCAGCAGCCCGCTCAGCTGTGTAATCACCCTACCTCGCTCCTCAGGGCCTCCAGCTCTTTGTCCTTTGTTGAGATCAAGGTGCTGCTCTTCTGAATGGACTGCTGGAGGGAGGTCGCCTTCACTTCAGATTCCTTCTTCAGGGAGTTTTCCCTGTGGGGTGAGAGACCAGACTAAGCTAATCCATGCCGGTGCCCATCTCCGTATGGTCGCTACTGTTCAGAGAGTGACACTGCCCTCCATTTTGTTATACTATGACTTTTCTTGAGATACAAGCGTTTTTGTCATGCAAATGCTGCATTACAATCAAACACAACTTGGAAATTCTGAGTTCCTAGTTGGGAATTTCAACTGGAGTGCCCGCTGAAGTTGGAATTCCAACTTGTGACGTTCTATACAATCCCAACCTCAGGATCCAAGAGGGCTGCACCCTTTATGAACAGAAGTTAAAGCTGTAGTTTTATACCATCTTACTTATGGCTCATTAAAAGGTTGTACGCACAGTATTGCCCAACTGGATGTGCTGCTATGGTGTTTTTATATGCAAAATACTGCATAACGTGTTATCAACTGATAATGCAAAAAATGGCTAACAATTTCTGAAAAGCAGGATTTCTGGCATAGCTGGATTTAAGGTAGTCTGGCCTAAAAGTAAGTAAACAAAGATAAAGGCCATTTCAACTGTGGTAAATTAAATCTGACAATTTATGCGACTAAGCAAAAAAATTGAAACAGGTGCCTGGTATTGCTAAATTGTTTTCCCACCTGGTTAACTGGAATGTGGATTAACTCGAGTGTAACATCATTCCACGTTGCGACCACTGAGGTAAATGGAAGGCAACATTAAACCTTACTTTTTTCTTCCTCTCTCTCTCTCACTCTAATCCCTAAACAAACAAACTGCCAAAGTCAGGGAATGCCATAAATGTAAGGTATCCAGAGGCAGGATCAGCAGCATCATAAGAAACCTGATCATCATGCACCCAAGCTAGAACTGCACTTGGCAGCCTTGTCCAGCTCTGTACTCCATCCATACATTTCCAGCCTTGCTGCATTTATTCTTTTTGCCCTTTTTATTTAATTGTAGTAGTTGGTTAGATTTTATGGTATTTCCATTGTCAGCATTGTTTCCCTGGAGGTGGAGCTCAACACCCTGAGAGCAGATTGTAGCTGAGGTGGGATCCGGCCACACCTAGAGGGGGGTTACAGTGTGAGTGTGTGTGTGTGTGCGAGAGAGAGAAAGAGTGAGGCAGAGAGAACAACAAGCAAATGACTCAGTGTGTACAGTAATTAGAGAGAATGTTGGACTGTTGGTTTATCATTGGTGTAATCCCAAGCACATGACAGAAAGCATAAATGAAACCTAGACAACTGCATGACATGCGAGTTACCCTCTTCATTGCTAGAGTCCAAACAGTCGGTAATGTGTTTGTTTGGAAGCACATATCTTTGTAAGAGACTTTTCTCCACTAAGAACTTAAATAAAAATGCAGATCCAGACTGCCTGATGGCTAATTCCTGGCCATTCTCAAAGTGTCCACTATGAACTCCCTCAATGCAAATGTTACTCATCTTAGTTAGCAGGAGCACTGCAAGTATCTGGTAGCACGCAATAAACAAAAACTGACCAGGTCACCTGAATGTTCTGAATATAGTTACTAACACTATATATTTAAAAATTCATGTTGAAAAATATGGGACTTTTTTTTGTGATTTTTCACGTGGCCCCCCTGGGGAAACACCACATAGCCAGTGGCCCCCAAGTAATGTGAGTTTGAGATGCCTGGAATCAAAATCTAAATCAATCAAATAGAGGCAACAATTTAGAGTGGACATCTACAGAAATTCAGTAACCTGTGTGCTGGAACAGACAATAAGCTGCTGACATAAGACTACAACCTGTAACCATCAAAACAATGGCAGAGAAAAGGAATTATGTCCTGGGGGGTGAACGGAATCCGACAAGGATACAGGATAGCAGTGACGACAACACTTAAAAAAAAAAAAAAAAGAAAGCGTGTACGAATACAGTCTTATCTATGGTCTGGTAATACTGCTTTACACATACTTTCATAATACATCATAACGCATTCTTAAAATATTATAAACCCAGCTATATTTATATAAAAAAAGCATTTATTATAGCCATGTTTCTCATGCATTGTGGTATGCCATTTTTATACATTTATAGCCATGTTTCTTACACTTTATGAATTTGTGTCTAATAGTTATTAGACATTATGAATATGGGCTTCATAGACAGTGTTACCATAATTTTTAGCAAAGGCTGGGCAGACTTGTAAAAATGAATTCAGAATT
>JAODKK010000039.1:33859885-33879002 GCA_026774405.1 Petrocephalus microphthalmus
GGGGGGGGGGGGGGGGGGGGAGGCTTTGGGGGTGGGGTCCTCATTTCCATCAAAGCCTAATGCTGTGTTTACACCGCGAGCGGCGAGAGCGTCAAAGCGACCGGAAGTCTTTCGTTCTCTATGGGAGGGCGCGTCAGCAGGCGCCGAGGAGCGGAGTGGCACGTCGCCATCTGGGCGGGGGGAGCATTGAAGCCAAGTCAACTTTATGGTAATGAGCAACCAATGGGAATTTAGAGACACTCCACTAAAGAGATCTCCGCAGAACACAAGCCTGTAAACTTTTGTTCCAACCCAACAGTTCCCAAGAACAAGAGAGAAAGTATATGGAATGCCATCGGGGTACACACCGTGAGACACACATTTTACTCTAGACAGTACAAAATGCCTGTGGAATAAATCTGTGCGTTTAAAAAAACTCATATGTACTAATATGTACAAATGTACATATTAAAAAGGAATTTTCAATACAAAGATATAGCATTTTATAAAATTTTTTGACGTGCCGCCATTTGTGTGGAGGGACATAACTTAAAATTTTAAATATTTTCGTAAAAGGTAAGCAAATCGCATACTAATTTTGGCGCTATCGCATTCAAAACAATGCGAATTGATGGTAACTTTAACGTTATATATTCATAACAGTAGTGTTTGTCTTAATTTCATGCGCTTTGACAAATATCCCATCAGCAGTCGGCACAAGGATATAGGCTACATGTTTGTTTGCTTTGCGGAGAATAAAAGTTCTCAGAGCCTCGCATTCTGAGCGGCCTTGTCCCCGTCAGAGAGCATCTCTGGTGTTGGCTAGCATTGTGTACAGGGCAGCAAGAGCGAACGCTGACACTCTCGCCACTCGTGGTGTGAATGCAGCATTACTCACACTGACCAATGGAAACCCACCTGCTCCTGGCCCTCCCTCAGCATCGTAAGCTCCTGCTCCACCTGGCCCACGTGGCTGGTGGCCTTGGCCACCTCGGCGCGCTCCAGGTCTCGCTCGGCCAACAGTTGCTCGATGTGCTGCTGCTTCTCCTTCAGGGCCTCCTGCAAAGCCGTGGTGCCCGAGATCTTGCGTGCATAGCGAGACGACGTCTCAGTCAGCTGCAGAGGAGCCGCAGAGGACCAAGAGGACTCTAACCCTTCACATTTCATAACCGTTTATGCAGTGACAGTCGCGGGTATCGGTGGGAAGTCATCAGGTCCACATGGACGGCACAGGGAAACGCGGCATCTCACCAGGCCTGTGCGGCTGGGCTTGCCGCTGACGGAGGAGGCGACAGAGCTCATGGAGCTGATTGAGGAAGCGCTGGGACTGCGCTTCAGGGAGGAGGGCGTGGCCACGGACTTGCGTGCCGCAGCCGCCTTGGCTTTGGCCGGCGTGGTGGATGGGAAGCCGATGCGCGTCACCTTGTGCACTGGTGCAAACAGGCCGTACCTGGGCTGGCACTGGAAATACCTGCGGATATCAGGTATTTAAAAAGTTTCATTATTTTTATTGCTAAAAATTACGGCAGTTAATGTGTCGGATATGACTAATAAGCAAATATCCTTCGCATGGGACCACTGAGAAGGCCGGGAGCGGCACCACGCTCTTATAGTCCAAACAGGATATGGGGGTCACCTGGTTCCAGCCACTGCCCCGTCATTCTTGCCCAGGGGCTCATCCAGTTCCACGCCGCACCACTCGCCCTTGGCGAAGTCCGTCTCGCCCAGGAACCGCACCACACCCGCCTTGGTGCCCCCGACCTATGGGAGGAACGGCAGCTCCGTGATCTCCAAGCTCAGTGTGAGTCAGGGTCTACTGTGGCTGCAGCACAACAGACAAACATCAGAACAGCTTTCAGGCCCTAAGTTCTGTCCTGGGGACCTCCAGAACAAGGGCCAAAGGCATCTGCTCATGTTTCCAAGGTGTATATTTAACACAGCGACCTCACTGGTCACATGGGACTGTAGTTTATTTTAGACCTTAGGTCCAGGACCAAGCACTGTTCCATTCTGGTGAGGAAGGAAAGACATTTGACATCTGAGAACTTGTCACATGAACAAGGTGGAAACCAGAATGAGCTCTAGCTGCTGTAGCCAGAGGGCAGAGGAGCCCCCAGTAGGGGGCATGCATGAGGCGGTGGCTTCCAGTCCCATTACTACACAGAGGAGCAAGACTATGGAGCCAGTGCCGAAAATAAATATTCTAAGCTCAGGCAAACTTACATCACCATGTTGTGCAGGAATACTTGCTGTAAATATTCCATGAACACAATGTTTTAAATTGGAGTATGTTCTCTCTAGTCCAGGGCTGATCAACCCTGCTCCTGGAGAGCCACAACCCTGCAGAGCTTAGGTGCAGCCCTAATTTAACACACCTGATACTGATAATCGGGCCCTTTTAGAGTCAATAATCAGGCCCCAATTAGAGTCAGCTATGTTGAAGCAAAGCTGACTAATATTGAGACGCTTTTGAAGGGCCCGATTATCAGTATTAGGTGTGTTAAATTAGGACTGCACCTAAGCTCTGCAGGGTTGTGGCTCTCCAGGAGCAGGGCTGGCCAGCCCAGATCTAGTCCGATCTGCTAAATAAGCTACTTTGGATCACTTAGAGAGCGGCGAGTCTGCAGGGCTCTCTGAGTGCGAGATTGTCTACAGGCTTACCAGCACGCGATCTCCCATCTTCAGCTCCCGTTCACCCTTCTTAATAGAGCCCGTCTCGGACAGGTTGGAGACAGACTCACTGTTGGCCCGCGTCAGGTTGGAGGCTGGAGTTGTCGGTGTCTTGGGGGCAGGGGCCGACGCCGCAGCTGGGGCAGAGCCCGCAGCAGGAACGGGAGCAGGACTGGTGGCGGTTGGGGCGGTGGTGGCGGACGGAGCAGCAGGGGTGGGAGAAGCTGCTCTAGAGGCGGGTGCCGTCTGTGCGCCATTGGCCTCGCCCTCCGTGCGGGACAGCTTGGAGGGCCGAGTAAAGATGCCTCGCAGAGGCTCACACTGGAAGTAGCGCACACCTGCCACTGAGCCATCGTTCTTCCCGATGGGCTCATCCAGCACGATGCCTGCCCACTGACCAGGAGCAAACTGCGTTTCACCCAGGAACTGCACGAAGCCCGGTTTGTTGCCGTTCACCCACACGCGCTCCCCCACCTGGAAGCTCTCCACTGCATCCTGTGCCTCTGCCGAGGCAGGACCTGCAGACTTTTCGGCCACAACAGGTTTAGGCACAGCTGCGGAAGGGCCAACAGTAAATTAGCACTTGATGAACAATACGTTAGCAATGCTAACATCCTGAATAAGAGGTTAACGCCTTCATTCTCGTTACCACTCCTTGATTAGGAAATGGCAAAAGATGGCAAAGGAATTATTATTATAATGCTGTATTAAAGGGTCCTTTAGAAGGTGTGTTCTACAGTGAGCTGGCATCCATGCAGGGGGTACCACTGCTCAGTGTCCTATGCTGTCTGGGATAGGCTCCAGGACCCCATCCAGGCAAAAAGGATTTCCAATGTCTTTACAGTATATAACTACATGCATCCATCCTCTTGGTGGATGCATAATGTACACTCCATAATTCCAGGCTAAGAGTGATTAGCTAAAGCAGCTTCTTAAGCAGCTTCTCCAGTGAGAGTGCTCCTTCGTTCATCAAACATTTATAGAGACATTATTGGTGCTTTTGGTGGCTGTTGTTTCAGCTAACACTTAAACCTGTAGAATTTGACTGGCTAACCAGTATACCGGTTGAGAACTAGTTTGATCACAGCAGAGCTAGATAACCATCATATTCTGTCTTGTTTCCAAGTGGACTGGCAAGGAAAGCTTTCAGTCCTAGTGTACACAGGCCCGTGGAGCGCAGCAGCAGAGCTGTCATGTTATTAGCTCACTGTAGCTGCCTCATTCGGTCTATGTAACCATGACTTCCAAAGTGATATATAATTGCTGGGGGCTGGGAAGGGGTGAGCGGGATATGCCCAGCAAAAAATGCTGTGCATTCAATGAAAGAAACAGCAATACAAATATCTGCAGAATAAGGAGGGCTAACTTAAATTTGTCTTCAGATGTTTGTCCAACAGAAAACAGAATTACTCAAACTCACTGTAAACACTACACAATTATATAGCAATGGGCTTCCATTTTGTACACTTAACAGTAGAGGGGCAGTATATAATTATGGAGAACATTAATTCTCCAATAAACCCTGCAGTTTCCAGCAAATAATAAGGCCTTAGTTCCATGTTGCAACAAGACCCATTCAACGTGTCTCCCATGCTCCTCAGAAAATTCTTCCTCCCTCACACACCATAGGCTATTGTGCAATGACAGAAAGATTCTTTTATTTTTATTAAAACACTGAGAAACTATGTTCTTCAACAAGCAGCCTAAAATGTTATTTTCATTTAAACTGAAGGCCGTTTCTTTGGGTCCATCCCTCCTGTACCGTTTTTATAGCAGAGATTTGCACACTCTTCATTACCATAGAACATTCCCAGACTAAGAACAGGCATTGCATCCAAAAAGCCTAATGGGAGAGATCTTTACCTGTGGAGGGTGCCGTCTTGGCAGCAGCCACAGCTGGCCTGCTGATCTTGCTGGGCGCTTTCAGCCCACTGGGCTTACTCATGCTTCTCTGCTCGCTGCTGGCAATGCACGAGTCGCTAGCCTCTTGTTTGTCGGCGGGCTTCAGCCCGGTCCGACCATTGACGCTGCACTAGAATGCGGTATCCGTCCAACAATGTGCAGGAGGGACAAAATGAAAAACATAAAAAGGAAAAGGGGTTGAGGGGAAGGGGATGGTGTCCTGGAAAGAAAAACCTGTAAGGGGAGAAGAAATATTTGAGAATGACAAAGAGCAAGGAAAAAGGAAGACAAAGTTCAATGCTACAGACAGAGCCTTCTCATCAGGAGAGGCCAGGTTTGAGAAAGATCCCTAGATCCCGGCTGAAACTCTACATGCTAGTCTGACAATTCCCTGGGCCCTGGTCACTTTCATCCAACCACCTCTACATGCACATTATTCCACTTTCAGAATATGGGACAGTGCGTTACTGCAGAGATCAGTCTGGCTGGCAGAGCAGGCAATCACAGTCTTTATTCAATGATACATAGGTGGGAGTCTTTATCCCTCAGATTAGTCAGTAGAAAGGAGTGGAGTAGAAAGGTTAATTTCCCCAATAGTTAAAAACAGGGTTGTACCGCACAGCATTGAAATGCAGATTTCGGTGCCACTTAAATGGCTGAGCTGTCAATTGAAATATCTGCCCTCTGGTGCTCAGGCAATCGAAGCATCACTGCGGCTCACGCGCCAACTCTAGCTAATGCTACGCGTCTCATACAGTAGGCGCCTAGTGTTAGCTAGTAGCTGCCTTAAAAGCAATTAAAATGCCAAAAGCTAAAAGGTCCGAAGTGTGGCTGTATTTCACTCGAAAGGACTCCTGCACCGGGACGTTGTGTAAATGTGTTAAATATTTTGTATTTAACACTTTGTACTCGGGGAAACCCGGGCGTCAGGTTTACTGCTCTCCTGGGGTCATATGATTCAGCGTGGACGTGGTTCCCAGTGCATGCCACGTAATTTTCATCTGCAACAATTTACTACCAAATTTATGGCAAAATAGCTTAAAATTGTTGTTTTATGGTAATTTATTTTCCAAAAAAAGAACACATGGTCTATTTTGTGTGCATTTAAAGTGCTGCTTTTGTAAACAACACTTGAAAAAAAACTTCTCCCCCATTATTTCATCTCCTTCATTCAGAATTACTATGAATAACTGAAATAACATAAAAACATGACATTTTGACCTCTTTTTAACCCTTATTACCCCACTCCCACTCTTTGTATGTCAACAGCGAGGTGTAAATCAGATATTATCTATGATAGTTTTTGCAATGTTTTGTGGCTTGTTTTGTGGATAAAGAACAATAATGGATTTCGATCTCTGGACGCTTATGGATGCACAACAGCAATGTCAGCATATTTTGAGAGGTGGGGGCTTTGCTATGCATTTAAATAAACAGGAAGGCATATTTCGCCTGGCAGCCATCATGAACCATTATACATTATTATTTGTACATTACTTTGATCAGAAAATCATTTAAAATGGATATAAAATCTTATATTTTTATAAACAGTAACATTTGTTTAGAAAATGTTATTAGTGTTCAGGGAAAGTATTCAACTTGTTTCCACTGACTCTGCATTTGTAAATTTGTGATCCATTTAGAGCTTTTTAAACATCTCTCCAAATCCAGTATTAGGGGATGCCACTGTACCTCTAACAGCGCTTCAGTCTGATGAGGTACATGCTAGGACTCAAAGGCAATCCATATACAGTCGCTATTTAAAGACACTAGCTACTGTAAACACAGATCCCAGAGTGTCTGAGCAGACTGACTAAACTCTCTAAAAATATGGAGCGAAAAGCTGCTGCCGCCTTGCTCCTCCGCTAAAGTATAATCGACATCAGTGGACGCTTAGCCTTCTCAGGCATACTGCAGGTAAGACAAACAGGCCACCTGCTTTGCATGGATTTAAACTTCCATTATATCCGTATGTGGTCCGAGCTCCAGTGCTTTTGACATAGTCCAACCACAGTACAAGATTTGAGAAGTTAACCAACATCTATAGTCATAATTTGGATACACTACCTCAGATGGATATGTAGGATACAACAGGAAAACACCTTACAATTAAACAATAAATAAAAAGATTATACCACTGGCAGCTAATGACAACTAGCTAAACATTTAATTATGGGATGAAATGCAATACTCATGTGGCATCGACTGACCCTCCTCAGAGGTCCTCAGTCAATGCCACTGATGAGGGAGCCAGCTATTCTGAGTGTGAAGGGCAGGTTATTCCACCAGTGAGAGGTAGACAAACCAAACCATACAAGGAAAACCAGATTAAAACATTTTTTCCCCCCATGTTGAGATATAATCATAATTGCAGTATACTATATCATTACAGACCTGGAAACTACTTCTCTGAAAAACAAAGGCCCCAATCCAGAAGAGCTACAATTACTTGTCAAGTTAACTTCTTTTTTTAGTTAAAAAGAAGCCCCTCCCACAACAGTACAGTGCGACGCTCACCATTTGTTACAATCACCAAGAGGAAACACTGCAGTTCCTGAAAAACAGCAGCAACACATCTCTGCCTTACAGAAAGCAGCTGGCCTGATTCACAGGCACACTACAACTGCACTAACCAACAGCCTGGCAAACTGCTCAGGGCCAGAAATCATGTCATTGCTCTTCATATTATAAGAGCCCATTCTGAGTAACTTATTTGTCTTATGATGATTAGTTAGAATATATACCACAAACAATTTTAAATTGTCAAACATTTGAATTCAAAAGATAAAAAAGTATTCTGAACAGCATTGTGACGAGTCTATGGTAGACGCTTGATAAAGTCATTCCAATAATGCCACGAAACACAGTGTTTGCTTTCCAAAGGGAAACATAAGAGCCTAGACAGCACCAGAAGACACTCAGGGTGACAATACCCAGGGCAACTTTTGCAGTGATGTTGCCGGACAATGTTTCTGACCAGTGTTGCTTAGGAGCTTTCCTGTTGATATTGGGCAACAAATGTCTATTTGAAAATCTCTGATTGGCAGTGGGCAACTTTTTGTGATCATCCAGATGGATTGCCCTTAGTCTCATCTGGCTGGCGACTACCTGGCAGCATTACTCAAAAAGCTGCCTCATCACCTTCAGTGTGCACTCAATAATATCACCTGGCTGATCAATAGTCAACAGAAACCTCATTACTTAGTTGACAAAGCCATTTTTGTAAATGATTCCAGCCAATAGTTTCAATGCCTTTAATTTATGTTTGCGTCAAAATTGTACATGTATTTTCTTAACGACAGTGAAACCAGAAAAGCAACTGAAAGCTTATAAGCCAGCCAGTGTTTCCCCTAAAAAAAATAAAATCAAACAAAATTTCATAGAAGCATTGTGGAAATTCAGTAGATGGTAGCATGCCAAGCCCAAGTCCCTGTTTGGATCTCGAGGAACCTAATAAAAGCTGATGCAGATGTTTTGGAAGTATCAAAGCCCATCACAGAGTAGATGCACCAATGATAGATATTTTTAATGCTCCATGATAGAGTGCCTCTTTCAAATGTCTGTGAATTTTACTTGTTGGCCGGGAACACCAATGTACCGCATCCACAGCTGTGCTTAAATTTGCCTTCAGATAAACAGAAAAATAACAATTAACACATCAGCAATAGGGAAGGGCTATATCCAAGCAAAAAGTGCCTAAGGAGTACCACACCTTTGTTGTTCAACAAATGTGACTAAATGTGACAGCATGGCTGCCGCGGTGTCAGTGCTGCGTGGGTGACAAACAGCATCGCCACATGGCATTGCCACAGCTGGGGTCTAATGAAGCCACCCAGCTCTGCTTACCTTGCTTTCTTACTGCCAAGAACCCCCAATCCAGGATACAGAGGCTCCATCCTGGAACCAAGCACTCAGCCTTAATTTAGAGTACCACCCTGTAATTGGTGATAAAGTATCTTTATTATCTCAGGCCAGACTAAGGCAGCAAGGTCATAGACACAATGCTATCTTGGGGAAAATACAATTTGTACTTTTCACTTGGAAGACTACCTGTGGCTTTCCCCTGGGTACTCCGGATTTATCCAAAGATCCACAATTAAGTACACTGGCATCGCTAAATTGACCTGGTATTCCATCCAGGGAGTTCCTCTACCTGATGTTGACTAGGATCGGCTTCAAGCCCAGTTGTGATCCTGTACTGGATAAGCATATTCAAGTTGGAAGTCTGGAACTTCAAGATAATTTTTCTGCATTAGCTGAACTAAACTTTTTTGTAAACTTCCTACCCTTCCTACCAGAAACCATTTCTACTCTTATTAAAAAATTCACAGCTAACTCACTGCTCTAAAATTAGGTACTACAAATTAATTGCTTGTATTTTAAATGCAAGTGCAGTTTTACAGGAAAAATAAAAAACTTTTACAGTCCATGGTGCAGATCCATGCACTCACTAGTCATGCATTGCACATTGTGCTTTCACCCTGAAATCCATGGCTTCCAAAGGGATCGTGACCCTGAGTACTTACCTATCAAAACCATTTCCCTGCTCTTACATAAGGAAAGAATTGCCATTTACATCAATGAAGCTGCTTTGCACTGCATGGGTGAGGTAGAAATGGGTCGACAGGACAGGGACCAGCTGGCGGCTTTACAGTTTGGGCTGAAAGGCCACCCGTAAAGAACAGAGAACAGGAAACAGGGGTGGACCTGGGGATCGAATTACATGATCAGAAGAGCCACTGCATTCAGAATGCACTCCAGAATTTGACCTTGGGAAAGGACTGAAAAGGAAACATTGGTGTCCGATAGCAACCATATGAAAAAATAATTATTGATTATGATATAAAATGAAACTGAATGACATGAAATTATTTCATGCAGCTTACATTAAAATACCGGAGCACTTTAAATGCAATGCTAAAACAATTATCTGTACCAAAGCAAACCAAGGCATGTGTTACCATTTTCACAACAGTGGCCATCTTCTCAAGGTTACACTAGTCCTGTGCTTTTCTTGGTACTATGCAACACACTGACAAATCCAATTGCTTCCTCTTTTCTCTTTCACCAGTCAAATACTAATACTAGTTAACGAGTAGCTAAAACTGGTGTTCACTGCACCAAGCTGCCTCAGTGTTGTTTTTTCTATATGTGCCTTTCTCACCAGCCTCATGACCCACAGTGCCACATGCCTGCCATCTCACTAAATTTTTTCCAACAGCAGCAATAAGAAACCACTGCTCCTGTCCTGGCTGTCTAGTCTTGTAACTCACTGCTAGGCTAGTGTCCAAACACCAGCACCAGTCCCTCCTCATCACCACTCCAGGGTCAAACCTGAGTAATGTATATGGCGTCTGCCTGCCATTCGTCAGATGTATTCATGCCAGATCCTACCTCTTCACAGACACACCCATGATCTAAAATTTCCCAAAAAGAGGTGACTCATGACTGGAATGTTTAGTGGTTCTTTAGGGCATTACCTAACAGGGAGGACCAGTACAATGAGCAAGGCTGTCCTTGACTGCATATCCAGTGCAGAGGGTGTGGCATGGGGCGTGAGAACTATGACAGACACATTCCTATCTGCAGTCAAGGGATTGAAAAAAAATTTGCAAAAGGCTCTACAAAGAAGTAATCATACTGTACATATAAACACTGTACATATAAAATAAAGACTCAAAGCAAAAGTGCTTTTAGATTTTTTAAATACAGATGTACATTTATCACTTTCAATAACTGGGCATTTCTGAAATCAGTATATAATACAACATATACACAATATAACAATATACAAAAATTTGGTTGTGTTGCTACCTGTTCTACGAATAGTACCTTTGAATAGTATCGCTTTAGTTTTATGTATATGAATGTATATGAATAGTATCTCGAGTTTTATGGTAGATTGGCTCGTGTTGAATTTCGCAAATCTAAACCATTTCCACAAAGGAAAAATCAAAAATCAAAGATTTTTTGGAACCAATTATTCCTCATAAGTCATGCTGCACATTAAACTCGACAGCATAGCCAACCCGTCTATGGACCATGTGCTGTTTACCACGGGAGACGAGTGTAGCATTTTGCTATCTGATGTAGGGCTGGGCAATATGGCTGTAAAACAATACATCTTGATGTTTTAGGTCACTGTATCGATATTCAATATATCAATATTACATTTTATATTACCGTATATACATTATATAACTTATATAACTGACAGAAAGTCAGGATGAATTACGGCTTATTTATTCACATCAATGTTAAAAAAACACTCTACTAAACATAAAAAAAAAAATTTTTTAAAAAAGACAAGAAAATATACAAATTGACTAAATAGCCAAGTTCCTGAAATGTAAATGAGTATTTCATGTATTTAACAATTAGATTGTTCAGTTAAATGCTTATATTCAAAATAAGACATTATAAGATCATCGGGGCTGCCCAGCCCTGCTCCTGGAGACGTGCCACCCTGCAGAGCTCACGCGCAGCCGTAATTTAACACACCTGATACAGATAGCCAGGCCCTTCAGTAGCGTCTCAGTTTTAGGCCTTGTCCACTGGTAGATGAGTATTTTTAAGTAACTAACTGTAAAGCCATGTTGACTAATCAGAAGCCTTAATTCCAGTTCTGGCTAAAAACAGCTAAGATAAAGAGTGAATGGCACACACTTTGCCATTAAAAGCCAAAAAACTCAGTTTTCCTTGTCTTCCCCAAGGTTCTCAAAATCTTCACCCTAGATGGAGTGTTACTAAAGCTTAGTTTTCAGTAACCTAAAACACCATTTGCGTGTAGCTGAAAGACCAAAATGCATACAAAAAGCTATGTTTTTAAAACATATGGACAAGGCCATAGAGCATGCTTAGCTTCAACATAGCTGGCTCTAATACCGAGATGCTACTGATTATCTGTATCAGGTGTGTTAAATTAGGGCTGCACCTAAGTCCTACAGGGCGGCAGATCTCCAGGAACAGGGTTGAGCAGCCTTGAGATTCATCATAATCATATATATTTTAGTGCAGTTTTGCTCTGCTGAACCGTTTCAAGAAAAACAAAGTGTCTGAAATGCGAAAAATAGCATTTCAAGTATTTAACAACTAGGTTGTTCAATAGTTAAATGTATGGAGTCAAATTGTGACCACAAAGAACTGCAAACAAATGTTACAAATGAAAATGATTCCACATAGCAAGCCTTCCGCTTAAGGTTTGTTTTCTTCCTCAACACATAAAATGCATCCTTTTAGTGAAGGGACATAGGATCTAATCCTGTTAAAATCACTTCAAACAACCACTTACAACAGTGTCAAGCAGCCTTTACCAAGGCTTGAATTTTGCATTATCCATTCATTGATATATAGTTTCTACAAATAATAAACATGCAATAAAGACAACCCTAACAATTTTCTGTGACAATTTGTAATTCTCATTAAATGTGATAATCTAATCTGGTCTCAATAACAAAAAAAAATTGTTCACATTGTTCAGCAGATAAGGTACAATACTAATTGCCTTAAATGGCATGACAAGATTAAAAAATATATATTGATCAACAATGACTGGAAGTTAATAAAAATAAAAAATCAGTAGCCATTTCCTCAACCTGACCCTTCTATTGTAATTTGTTTCAATACATTCCCTTATTTTTATTTTCTCATTGACCACACTGGAGGCTTTATAAACCCAATAATGACTGAGACCCTTTTACTGGCAGTAAACTGTGACGTTGAAAGGTTCTCCCAGACAAGAGAGACTGTACAGAACGATTACTACTCCTCACTCAAAAGTACTGAGCCTTTTACCATAAGATTATACTCTTTTCACATTTGATCTAATCTCAATACTTCAAAAGAACACAAAAATTCCAGAGAAAAAAAACAAAATCAAGGGGGTTTCTTTGTGTCTGTATGCCGTGTGCTTTATTTCTATGACAAATGGATACATGAGGCACTTCATAGAACCAATGTTAACTCAAACTTTACTTAATTTAGCTGAAAAGGGACTGTTCGGTTAACCATTAACGAGCTACCCTGGACCGGAAAGCCCGATACCCTGCATGACGATGCAATCATCACACAGTATAAATCAGTATACTTCCCAATTTAAAAGAATCTCCGTGAAGCACCAAAATCTTGCATCCCAACACCTACATGTAGGCCACTGAACATTAAGCATTACAGAGAAATAAGCTATATTAAGAAAGAAAATCAAAATCGTGACTCGTTAACATTCACTAGGAAGAATGCTGAGCCGCCATGCAAGTTTATCAACACGTGTCAGCGGTGACAGGCTGGGCAGATATGCACTGCCGAATTTTTCTGAGACACAGCGATGAGGTGGCACATCTGGATAGTATCATCTTTACCTTCTTTTGCCTCATAGCCATTTCATTAAAGCGATAGCATGACACAAACTCAGCGAACTGCCACGGTTAAGGTGCTAAATGAAAACCAATAAAAGACACAAAGATCTCTTAACCGGCAAAGGTGGAGCACTGAGCCAGCTGGTAACTGCTGACACCATAACAGCGACCTGAAGGGAGGGAAGTTAGCTAGCTCAATGCCCACCACAAGGAGCCAGACGAATCTGATTCGGATCGCCAGATTAGGGTTAACTCATATTCCACCAACAGAAAAAGGACCTTTCAACATCTGCGTATCGAACACGCAACAAACGGAAATTGTCTCACTGGTCAGACACAGCAAACCCCACTGGCGGTTAAGCTGGCTAGTTACACAGCCAGACACCTACCAGCCCTAGTTAGAAACTTTAGGTGTCAAGAGCCAAGGTAACACACCCAGTTAATACCGAGAGAGACGCGCACTCAGCTCGCTACCACGACAAGGGAACGGGTCCATCAGAAAGGAGCCCTCGCCACGGTGGCTCGTTGTCCGGCCGCTTAGCGCGACAGGGAGGGCCGCTCACAGGAGGCGCTCCTTCTAGTTGCCCGGTTAACCCGCTTTCGCAGCGACTCCCTTCCCACCCCCACCTCGCCGCCAGGAGACCGTTTCCACTCAGAAAAGGAGACACTTGGTAGGAGCGAGGCAGAGCCAGTCCGCCGGAAACCCTCGGCGCGCTTACCCGGAGTGATAGGCGTTGCGCAGACGTGCGCGTTTCCCTTCATTCACGGCAGCCGCCTGAGGTCGGGCAGCCTGGTAAATTCCGCCGCGCGCGGAGCCGAGCGCCCCTCTTCCTGCCGCAGGTTGAGCTCGCGCACAGCGTCTTCACGTTCGCGGCTGCGGCCGACGAGCGGCGCGCTGACGTCACGTGTCACCTCCAGCGCCGCGCGCCTTCTCCGGCTCCTCCGAGTTCTCCCCTTCCCGCTTATACATTTTTTAAGACCTTTCTTTGTGTGGCTCCCCAAGCAATTCATATTACACTGTTATGGGAACCCGGTTCCGTTTGTGACAAGGGTTCAGTAAACGACTGTCGTTTATTTTAATGTACATCTCATCCCATCCTTAACATACATGAAAATACAGCTAATTTGTGTCTGATGAGTACTATACACGATTACGTAAGTTCAGTGTGAAGTACCCCAAAAACTCAACTGGGAATCTGCTGGACTTTCCTAAAGTAGGTTTGGGGAGTCAAGAGTTTAATGAAAAAAGTGAGGCCAATTTGATGTTATTAAACATTTTGGTTTAACAATTAATGATAAACACCCAGCAATATAAATGTAATCAATCGGACAAATTATGTCCCCTGTAAAACACAAGGACAGACTCAATTATTTGACTAGTTGGGAGAAGTTACCTTTGTAATTTGGCAGAAATGTCAAAATAAACGGCAAATTTATTCCACAGAGGTTTCATTGTTAATGTAATATAAATATTTTGTTTAGACATGTAAACATAAGCAAAGTAGCATTTTACCAACACTATAAAATGGTTCCCGTGTGGTTTCCATGGATACCTGTCTCCAGACACTCGATAAAACAGGCGTGCCAGCAGTGTGAGCTTGCATCACAGATGAGCGAGGAAAGCGATCCATATATAGACACTGTCACACAATATATACCAATGCTGCACATTTCAGTGACTATGAGATTCTAACGCTTTGTTAATCCTCCATTCCTAGTATCATTCATATTTCAGAATTCAACTCTGAAGCATTGGAACACCACTAAAATTCAAAATTCCATTTTGCGCATTTTGAGAACTGCTTAATTGGGCAAGTCTTTTAAATTATGTGCCATGCCTTCCCTTAATCAGGTAATGTACACCCAGCCCAGTATAGTTTGAAGGAAAAAATCCCTCCAGCTTAAGTGTTCGTTTTCCCATCAACAATAAAATGCCTTCTCAAAACCGAACCCTTCACATAATAGCAGAAAATAAGAGCCCGAAACAGATTTGCTGTGTATTGATAGTTTTACCTTGTCTGAGGGCACCTTCACGCCTTCCCCTCCCACAATCTAATACTTTCCGTTGACAAACAGCCAATGTGTTTCCCAAGTACTGAATTTCTCTCGCAGGTGAAATTCCAGTTTCCAGCATTCTAGTTGTAGTGCCGCGTCAACGGGGCAATATCACTTTCCCGTAAACGACACCTTTAGCGTCAGCATTTTTAGTGACCAGAACCATTTGATTTGGTGGACCATATATGGAACAGCACCACCACAAACTGCATAATCTCAAAATATAGCATCATACAGCATATTACACTAAAATTTTAATGAAAACAGACACGTTGTAGGGGTGTAAATGCATAAAAGTTACCAGGTCCCTCCAACCCCCATTTTAATTGATAATTACAAACCCCAAAAGGCAAACATTTACGTTACTTAAAAACAATGTTGCGAGACCCTTTTTACACCATATATGAAAGTTTGCTTTCCCACAAATAAAACGATAGACCAAGGCACTAAAACGAAAACTTCTGTATTAAAAAAAACACTATGCATTCATATATTTTTCTTAATGTTTTGCACCGCCTAGTGTCAGCATGAGGTAATTACAGCTTAAATGGGACCCATATTTCTAGAACAGAACAAATTACATATAAATATAAATGCTGGCTGTGTTGTCAGGCTGCAAAAACCCGTACAGTTTACTGAAAAAAGAAACACGTCTGCAAAGCCCCAGACTTCGGGGAAAAAAGCAATGCCTTTCAAAGATGTACAGAGACCAGTTAAAAATTTACTGAACACAAATCATAAAAGGAAAAAATTGACACGCGAAATGAATTTTTTTCCATAGCGAGTTAGGTGGTTTCATACGCACACATCCGGGGGATGGCAAGGATCTCAAAAATTTTGAATTAACAGAGACAAGGAAATTAAATTTTATAAAATGTAAACACCTAAAATGTGTATTAAATAATACCTAGAAAATTGTGTGTAAATTCTTATAATAAAGACAAAACAATCACACCAATTAACCTGTCAATTTCTGGAAGGAAGCTATCATAAAATCTCGTTTTATACACCATCACAAAAGACAATTTCTAAAGAAAAAAGGAAAAACAACTATTAAAACGGTAAAATAATAGGACTTCTGTTTTTACTTGTCAACCTGGGGATATGTAGAAGTGTTTAGAACTGACTAGTTAAAAAATATAATTTTGCAATGAAATCACACGGAGGGATGTTCACTTCTTGCTTTTGGTTTGGTTGCGAGGTGAGCTCTTGAGCAAGTCTCGTATCCTGAGGTAGACTCCCGTTGCCTCGGCGACATCTCTGTATTCCGGCGTGTCTTCAAATGGGATGATACCTGCTGCAAACTTGCTCCGGTGGGGGACAGAGGCCACCTTCCCCGACGATTCAGACTGCTCCCCGGCTCTTGGAGTGACTGGTTCCGTTTGCTGCTGGGGGCCCATCTCCATGTCTCCCGGGAGCCCCTCAGTCTTTCCCTCTTCCGTGCCACAGTCGTCCTCATCTACCTTATCATTACAAACGAGGACTTCATCGGATGCTGCTGGACTGGAAGGGTCTTTGCCCTCACTGGCAGTCGACTGTTTCTCCGTCTCCATTGTCTCCTCCATCTCCGGGTCGATCTGTGCAGGGGTGGAGGCACTGGAGGAACTGATCAGTGGCGTCTCCACATTGGGCGTCTCAGAGTCACTGTTTGTGGCAGATTCGGCACTCGCCAGGGCCGCCCAGATGAGCCGCTGCTGCTCCTCCAGCTCCTCCAGCGTCAGCCCATCCTCCTCCCCAGCCAGATCCTCCATCCCGCTGCCAGCCTGCCCTCGCAAGGCAGGCGAGCCGCTGCTGCTGCTGGGCGTGGCAGGAGGTGTTCCCCGGGGCAGGGGAGGCGGAGTGGGAGTGGCTGGGGGTGTTTCCCTGGGCAGGGGCGGTGGAGTGTCCAGCCCTGGTGATCCAGGAGGCAGAGGTGGCTGAAACTGGAAGTTGTCAGAACTTCTGGAACTTCGGGTTTCCGAACCTGAAGGTGGATATGAACAGGCAGGAAAACAAAAAAAACCCACAATTTTTCTGTTTTCACATAAGCTATGCATGTACTTTCCAAGCAAAACCATCATTTTCATTCCTGCCGTCAGACAGGCATTGTGAGAAATTTAGCAATATACGTAAGAAGGAGAAAAACAAAAAACTTGCATTTCTCGATAACGGTGACTCTTAGCGTCTTACTAAGATTAGAGGTATACCTTATGAAAAGTGTTTCTTTTCCTACGTATGTTTCTCGAATAATCTCTTAAGCGACTGCTTAAGGGAGAGCTACTTAAGAGCGACCTTATACGGCCCCGCAACACCTGATTGGTTGACATTGATGGCTCAATCGATTATTCCTTCCGTGCAGCTGCTTGATGGCGGGATGACAGAATTTGGTGTTTTTTATAAATATAACTACAGAAATGCTTCAAAATATTGCATTGATCAGAACTGGGGAGAAGCTAAAAAAAATACAAAATTAACTAAATTGAATAATTAAACCGTAAATATGCAGCCCTAGTTCCCTAGCCTAGTAGCCTAGTCCCTCTTCTACAAGAGGGATATTCTTCCTTCAGACTGACCTGAGTCAACATCCATATCCGAAGCTCTGTCAACATCTGACCGTCTCTTCTTCGAACGTCGAGGGGTTGAATCAGTCTCATGAGACCTCTTGTTGCAGTTGGATCCAGGCTTTGAACAAAGAATTAAAAAACAAATGCATCTCCACTTATAATGTGAACATTAAACTGAAAATAAAAACCCAAAAAAACATTGCATTTTATGGGTTATTATATTATATTCCTTACCTCAGGGAAACTTTTGGATAGATGCGCAGCAAAATTTTGTTTCAAGTGGACTGGCTGCATTGGGATAGATCCATAGCACCGCCAATCCTGAAAACATTAAGGAAACAAGAAAAAATAGTATTTGTACAAGACATTTAAGACCTTGAAAAGGTTCATTCATGTCACCACCATTGGGATAAAAGACACTGATACATACATCAATCGTACTGGCTGGTAGAGACACGTTGAAGCCGGGGAAATCAATCAGCTTGGAGACATCATAAGAGATTTTATGCTTTTGATAATGTTCATCTTCAGCTAGTTCTCCATCACCTGAAGCTTCACCAAGGCAGGGAGGGGTCCAAGTTAATACACCACACATCTCTCAGTTATAACAAACATCTTCAAGGACACTCCCTCAGGCATTTCAATGCAAAACGCACATGAAGAGGTTTTTCAACCACCTCCCTCAAAATGCACCCCTTTGTTTTTAAGCCACAATGAGAGGGGAAAAATATACAATGTTTTCCCTTGCTTGGATGGATACTTAATGCTATTCAGCAACTGGAAACGTCAAAAAGAAAAATCACTCTCATGAACAAATGACATGTACCCTAGGAGCAGGGCATGGATCCCCGAATGCAGCTCTTACCCTTGCCGTAGTAAAGTGCCAGCCCAGAGTTCTCCATCTCGGCTTCCTTCAGCCAACCAGGAGGATAGCCCAGCTGCCTCATGCGGTAGATAAACGGAGGCAGGCAGTTCTGTGCCACACCCATAGCATCCAGCAGCTCCACACTGGCCAGCAAGCACATGGCACAGCAGCTCAGTTAGGTTCCTAGAAACTTTTTCATGCCTCGAATTATAGGAATCCAAAGTGTCACTGCTTATAAGGACCACAAACCATCAGTTTGGAGGGGAGAAATCGTCCATATGATTACTGATAATTACACTGGTTTACAAAGTTTTTGGTTTCCTTCATAATTTATGGTGGGCCAGATTCTGTGATGCTGATCACAGAAACTACTTTATATAAACATCAGGTTTTTGAGAAATGGCCAATTTTGTTAATTATTGTAATATGTGTGAAACATATGCAAAATACCTAACACTGGTTAAAGATTTCTTTCCACGAGACAACTAAGGGGTGTCATATGCTTTAGTGCTGATTTAAGACCTGCACTAAGAATTACAGTAGTAGTAACAGTAATTTAAACAAAAAGAATATTTTTCCAATAAACATTTTAGAACTTTACAGAAGGGTGCAAAGTACTGTAAGTATTTTGCCAGTTTACATGCTGTAACATGTTCAGACATGTCGAGACAGGGTCCTGGTCTCCCTCTCTCTCTCAGATATGGGCCTAGTATGCTCACTGACTTCTGCTGGACCCTTATGTGGAATGT
>JAODKK010000039.1:33887903-33897912 GCA_026774405.1 Petrocephalus microphthalmus
GTGAACAGTACCGCAATCTAATGACTTTACAAGTCGTGTCATGTGAACAGTACCGCAATCTAATGACTTTACAAGTCATGTCATGTGAACAGTACCGCAATCTAATGACTTTACAAGTCGTGTCATGTGAACAGTACCGCAATCTAATGACTTTACAAGTCGTGTAGTGTGAAGAAGGCATTGTGCGTCATTTGCGGGTGTCTGTGATCTTTCAGCAAGCCCCCAAAAACATTCCTGTTTAACTGTTCATCACCAACCAACCAAAACCGCAAATACAAAATCTGCAAATCTCGAGGGGTGACTATTTGGGAGCTCCCTTTAGAGAAGGTAGGATGTCCTTACCCCTTCCTTCTTGCCCTGCCAGAGCATCTTCCTCTTCTTTTCCTGCTCTGCGAACTTCACAGGGTTAACAGCGGATGGGTTGTAATAACTGGGGACAGCAATGCCCGTCTCCGCCAAGGTCTTGGCCTGCAAGGCCGCCATCTGCGCCGCCATGGCAATCTGAGGTGTGACCTGTGTCCCCGAAGCCAGAAGTGCTGCCACATTCAGGACTGAGCTGCTGGTGGCTGCAGCAACCGGATCGCACAACAGAGGGGTGGCAGCTACTGGAACAAAGGAAATGAGAGGGGACAACTTGTTGCACATGTTCAATGAGCTTAAAAGGAATTTGACAGTGCCCTCTAGAGCTCACTGATGGAAAGGCTCCTAACCTGTAACCATTTCCTGCTGCTGCTGCTGCTGCTTCTCCAGCATTTCCTTCTCCTTCTGTTCTTGAAGCTTCTTTGCTCTTTCCAATCTAAGGGAAACAAAGGAGATACGTTGCCGTTAACACCCAAGAGGAATCGTAGTACCATTATGACAGCAGATGAGCAGCAGTACCTTCTGGCCAAGGCTTCCTGTGCGTCCATGGCAGTGTTCCTACCCCGGAATGCCGGAGGACTCGGTGACCTGCTGCGTGTCTTCCTGCGCTGTTTTTCGCTCCTTTTCTTCCTTTCTCTTGAAGAGAGCGCCCATATCAGCCATTTTCACGCAACACATATGGTGAGGCAGACATCCATAGCTGCTAACAGGCTACCTGCTCTTGCTGCGACTCCTGCTCCGGTGCCTGTGTTTGCTCCGCGATCTCGAGCGAGACCTGGCACGCCGCTTCCTGTCCCGGCTTCTTGAGCGCCTGTCCCTGCTCCGAGAGTTTGACCTCCGCTTGTCTCGACTCCTGCTGCGATGTCGCCTATAATCGCCAGAGGCCAGCACAGTCAGCAATGGAATAACGGAATGCATGTGGTACAAGTATCTACGTCTGAGCGTGGCTCTACACATAGACATCTGTGCAGACATGCACAGGTGCCTCAATAACACCAAAAGTTGCTTACCTGTCACGTGAGCGTGATCTGGAGTGGCTCTTAGCCCGCGATGTCTTGCCATCCTTCCGCCTGTGCCGGTCTTCTCCGTTCTCAGCCACCAGCCTCTCCCGGCCTTTCTCGGACTGCTCACGCTCATGTGGCTCCTCAGATTTGTGCGATTTCGAGGTTCTGTCACCCTCCCGCCTTCGAGCCTGTTTTAAGAAGAAGTTGGTTCTTTCAGGAAAATAGTGCAACAAAGAGAGTTAGTATGAGTTCTAAAATGTCTGCCAAGACATCCAGAGAAGGTCATTGTTCAAAAATCACAAACCCCAAACCCCATAACTCAGGAAATCATGACTGACGTGCAACACACAGTCCTTGCGACAAGTTTTGTTTGGAGTTCCTTGCAGAAGTCAAAAAGGCAAACCTGTCATATGACTATTTTCAAACAAAATAGCTTTTTATTTGGTAATCTGGGCTCAAATTATGAAGATCATTTTGTATACTATTTGGGGGGTTGCGTGTGGGTCAACGGGCTAGGCCCCTGAGTCTGTAATCAGAAGGTCGCTGGTTCACTGTATGTTGAAATAAACAAAATGGTTTTCGCCTCACCCCATACCAAGAGTGTACACAGTCAAGTTTGAATGACAAAATGCTTGAAACAAAACCACACCCCTGTCAGCTTCTCCTAAGAATCCATCTAAGATTCAGTGTGGGAAAACTGTGGTCCCCTGGTAGACGCTAATAAATCTTGAGTATGAATGCTACTCCATTTCCCCTATCTTTCCATGTGTTTCTGGAGTACTTCCGTGCTTATATTAGTGCATTTTTCTCCTTTTCAAGCAACTACACAGATCAGTTAATACCCCTTTCACCAAGGTTTTGTGCAACACGTACAGAGGTGTCACTGCATCCTGCAGAATGCTGTACTGAACTGGGGCACCATTCAGAGAAACCCAGCAGCTCTTGGGTTGGGATTCAAATAAAAGTGAAATAATCAGGAAAGCTGCTTAACCGAAATGCAAAAAAAAAAAATCTGTTTTCTAACAAGGGAAATATGAGTTGGCTGATAGTTACCTTTCCAGGAAGTAGGCATATAATTTTGCTATCTGTCAGCAGGGTCTTCAGTTCAGAGTGTCTCTTCGTGCATTAGCACGCTGAGTATGATTTATTATAGAAATGTTATCATGTGATCTACACAAAGGAGTTAACAAAAAAAGGAAAACGCTCCTAGACAAGCATATTTATTCTAATACCGATTTAATGCTACTTGAAATTGGTATTTCAAAAATGACACTTCTTAGTGGGGGAGGGGGGTAAACATTTACCCTTTTCATGTCATTTATTGACAACCATGCTTCTTTTTATAACCCAATATGCAATTGCAATCTTTTATGTTTCCGTACTTACCATCAACTACAATTACATAAAGGGCAAATAGCTATGTTCACAGAGCTTAGCCCTAACCGAGAGCGATTGTCTAAGACTAGTTACCTCTTTGCTCCGGCTGCGGCTCTGCCTGTGCCTCTTGTCAGCTAGAGACAGAGAAACAGATGGACTTGAAACAGTAGCAGGTCATTCCATACATACCAAAAGACAAAAAAGAAAAGGTTTTCAGTTGTATTCAACTGGCAGGACCAATGGGAAAAACTTTTGCTACAAATAACTTTTACTGGCGTTATGCTGAGTTCCTTCACTTTACAGATACAGAAACAAGGTCCCAAGGCAAAAAGTTTCAGTTGTCACAGTAACCTTTTCCAATTTAAATTAGACAGCTTTTTCTTGTGATATGAACTTCAAAGTGCACAATCTCAAAGCATATAGCTATGTGCGGCTTGATTTAACTTGAGCGCAACTTACTCGATTTTCGTTTTCGGTCTCTTGAATGCGATCTTGACCTGGAACGATGCTGCTTGGCGCTTCGGGGTGATTTGGAAGAATCCATGCTCTGCTTCCTCCGGTCGTGCTCCGGTGGTGACCTCTTCGGCAGCAGCGCGTCTACGTTGACGTCGCTGGCCTGGACACACATACACACAATCACAGTCCATCAGCCAAAACAAACTCAACTCTGATTCAAGCAGCAAATTTAATGATTTGTGACTCGGCAAAACTGATGGAAAAACTCGACTTGGACTTGGACCTGACTTGGCCCCTATAACTAGAGAAGACTTGAGGTTATAGTTCCCACCCATGGATACCATCAAGATATGTATATATTCAGTATATATTAATTCTCTGCCGTCTGCATTTTCACTTTTCCTTGTATTATTGGGTCTTAACTTGCATAACATTGCATTATATTACAACACCGATGTAAAGTGCCTTGGGGCAACGGCTGTGAAAGGTGAATGCAAGCTCTCCTGAGAGTTTGTTGAAAAGATGGATCACTCCCTGCTTATACACATACGTAAAAACAATGTGAGGACAACTGACAGAGTGGGGAGACTCTTTTCAACCTATCTCTGGAATCCCCAGAAACTTATCCTTCAACGTATGGTAGTTGGTTTTTCTGCAACAAGTTTTAATCACTAAAGGTAAAAAAAAAAAACTGACATAGGTAACAACTCAAGTTACATGACTCACAACTCGACTTGAAACGTAAGTCACAAATTTGATGACTTGATTCAACATAAGAAATGATGGAAAGACTTGGACTCAACTTGGACTTGAGGGCACATGACTTGACACTTTACTCAGACTTGAAATGTTTTGACTCGAGACTTGGCCTGGCCAAGGAGTTACCTGTTCCTATTGCTCTATAAATTATATTTAAATTTAATTGTGCCACTTAAACCTAGTGTGCTGGCATGGAGTTTTAAAAGCACTGATCGTACGATTTCCTACTTGTTTCTCACTCGAACTAAACGTTATAGCTATGATTTCGCCAATAATTACAGCTTTTAACCATTTACTCCATACTTTAAAATTAACACGGGATGTTAACCTATCCTACTGGAAATTACATTTGTATTTTTTTTCTATTCTTCTAACGTTTAACCTCGCAGGACAACGTGATAATTCCGACTAGATCAATGTAAACATTGATGACTGTATAATGTGTTATTTTACTAGATATATGAATACTAATGAAGAAATACGACGGATAAAGTAATCGTGATCCCAATATCGATAACCTAACTACTAAGACCGCAAACATCTCAAACGAGCAGCTTAATCGAGCAGCTATACACTACTGATACTGATACTAAAGAATCCGACACCGGCTGGAATGGAAGTCACATCATAACATAACTCTACAATGAGCAGGAAGTATTGAACTGCCTTAACTGAAACATGCGCTTCATCATCCTCAACACTGAAGGCGAATTTGTAATTAAATTCCTAACATCTCAACACCGAGGTCTCGACATGGCTGCCGAGACGCCATCTTGTCACGATGTGTTTATCTCTAGCGATTTTCGCCACGTCTTTACGCCCGTATTAATCCCCCTTTTTCTTGTTCAGACGCTCCGTAGCCACTTACCGCCATGTTATAACTATTATATTACAGTAAACTGCTTGATTTAAGACTACTTCCCACGGCTTCGTCTCCGCCGCCTCCCCTACTCTCCGCAGTGACCGCGGAGGCGCTCGCGGAGCATCCTGGGCGCACGGTGCACGTGACGCAAATGTCGTCATCGGGGGTGTACGCGCGGACGGTGCGCGTGCAGCGAAATTTCGGGTTTCATTGAGTATTGTGCTTCTGCTGTGCTTCCAGTAAGTGGAAGCACTAGCTGTAACGGAGCAGAGATGAACGAAAGAAGAGCTGAACAGTAGATGTATGGGTACTTTAGATGAGCAACTAGGCGAGGAGGTGCGGAGGTACCCATACATATATAACATACATATATGATGGAGCATAGAGACAGTCCCGTAAGAATTCATAGAAGAAAATCGCCGAAACACTGGGCAAAAATAAGAGTTTCTGCAGACTTAAATGGAAATATCTGAGAGACAGGTATGTGAAAGGTTTTGGTCACATGGCCATTAGTTCTGAAATTAAACTGTTCTTTTAAATAAAATTTCCGAATCTGAGTTGTATACTGTGATTTGATTTTTGATTATTGCTATTATTATTTGAAGATATTTCCCTACATTTTTCAGTTTAATGACCTCAGAAATTGGCACTCTTTCATTAAGATCTACTGTACAAACAATGCATTGTCTGCAAAGGTTAAAGGTTTCTAAATGGCAGTTTCCCTATGGGGGAGTGACTGCAGCAGCACATGCTGTGCGGTTTATAATAAAGACATTTTGAAAATACAAAGCTTCCCTTTACAACATATTAAAAAGCAGAATGGTGTTTTCTGATTCAAGGGTGTTGGATACATGGATACTGGTATAGCCACATTTTTTTCAGGTGCCTAGGTGTTGCAAAGATACAGGCAATTGAAAAAGACTGACCACGCATTATTGCTTACAAAGGGAAAATCTCATTGAAGTTCAAGCCAGTGTAGCTCCTAAATTATATTAGCTGCGTCAGACAAAATTAGGATTTTTCATATTGGCCCAGGGGCAAACAAAATGCCACAACATGGTTCAGTTCTGAGATGATTGAACGTGGGTGATACCAAATATTATTTTTAGTTGAGCCAGACTGACCCTAGTATTGCTGGTCAACATTGCTTTCTCTGTGTTGGCTGATGGCTGCATGATACTTAATGCATCATGTTATCAAAGTTTCAGACCAATTGTTCCAGTGAAATAGTGACACTGGCCAGCACACCTCGTAGAATTTTTAGGTCTGGGACAATATCACTTAAGCCAAGCCCCCATAAAGAGGAAACCCTTCCACCTCGGCCCTTTCCTGGGTCCCCTTGTCAACTTCCCCATTTGTCTCCCCATGGCACCAGGCCCGGACACGGAGTTGGAGCGCATTGCCTTTGGGCCATCTGGCACTGAAATGGAGCATGAGACATTTACAGGAAACCTAAGCCCATCACGATCTGAAATCTGAGTCCAGTACCCCAGCACATCTCCATGTCCTAAATGCCAGGGTTCAAGGAAGCAAAAAGAACTCCAGATTTCTTCGTGTTCAATAGTTTCTCTTACTTCCGTAATCGTCTGACAATAAACCAATCAACTTTCACAGGGGCGTGTTTCTGCTCTCGCCCCGCCCACATGGACCCCGGCGATTTGTGGCCACACCCGGAAGCACTATCCCGGCGCCCTGGCGCCAAATTTTGAGTAGCACAGCGCCGATGCCCGTCTTCTGAGAGCCCATAGTCGCGATGTGGAACGACGTGGAGCTGCTGACCAGCGACGACACCGGCGCGATGCGCCTGGCTGTCGACCCGAGCCGGGAATGCGGCAGCGCCCTGTATCAGGTCGACACGCTGGCCAAGCTTTCCTGCGCTGAAAGAGTGAGTGTGCCGGGGCCGCGGCGCCAAGTTTCTCTCGGGCACGCCTGGTCATAAACTCTTCCACCCGGGGGAAAAAAATGAAAAGCGACATGCTAAGAATACGGACTTTACCTCACATTAAGCGATTTCTTCTACATTGACGCCCACCATAAGGAAAAAAGAGCCTAATGTGTCCGAGAGAAATTTGGTGATTACTGGTCGCTGTTTTGGCGTTTCGGTTCGCCCCCGTCAGGCCATTTACAGACGTCCCTGCTCTCCATTGAATTGTCTGCAGTTTTCTTTGTCTCTTTTCTGTAAAAAGTTTGAATAAAAACGGAAATGGTTATCATTGATCACACCGGCGTCTAACGCGGAGTCGTGCCTGGTCACTGCTGTCAGATTCCGCACCGGCCGGCGCTGTATGCCTGCACCAGCCCAAGCTGCACCGTGCTGGCGGCCGACACCACCGTGCTCCTCTTTGACCAGAGCTTTCAGTCCGTTTTGCTGCACCTCAGCTTTGGTAGGTCTTTCGGCTTCGATTATTCTGCCAGTGTCTCCCTTGTCTGTGAGACACCCCCCAGTTGATTTTCACATTATTTCAGTCACCGACGTGGATGCGGTGGGCGTTTGCCAGGCGGGGCAGTTCTTGCTCGTTGGGGAGAGGAGTGGAAAACTTCATCTAATATATGTACCACAGAAGAGGACCGTGTTTACTAAAGTGAGCAGTATAAGCTGCATATTTGTCACAAAATTAAATATTAGAAATGCATATATTGTTTTAGTGTACAGTGCTACTCTTAATATCATGCGATGGTTCGCCATGCCGTTGGTTTATGATTGGCTGTTTTGGGAAGGCTGTGCTTCAGAAAGGACCTTCAGAAGAGAAGACGTTCAGAAACCTTATCTTGAAGGAAGATGCCGTTACTTCAGGTGAGATGTTCAGGATGCACTAAGCTCGTGTCATTCTGCCATTTTCGTTTTTGTTGGGGTGCCTTTCCCAAAGGCCATCGATCTTGGTGAATAATGAACGACGCAGGCGAAGGACGAGCGAGGTTTGCGAGTGTTTCTCAAACCCATTCATTACTCTCAGATTTAACCTTTAAGGTCTTTGTTGTTGAGAACAGCGGGCTGTCGATAACAGGAACATGTATCCCATGTATTTCAGTGATGAAATGTGTCAGATTTAATATAATGTATGGACAAAAAAAAGTGAATTTTGTGTAAATGATACGTTCCTGTATCACAGCTCTCCTCTGTAAAGCACCTTGGGACAGCTCTGTTGTGAAAGGTCTTGTATAAAGATAAATTGAAATAAATCAACCAAAACACTCCAAAGCACACAAAATTGCAACCAAAATAACCTATTAAAGTGTTAAAAGAACTTTGTGTTAAGGTGGCCAAAAAACGTAATAATTGCTGCAATGTTGTGCCGCATAGTACTCACAATACCAGCCCAGCACCATTCAGGGTAAAATCTTCTCCAGGACTCGTGCAGGCCCTGGAATCACCTCTTCCACATTCCCAAGCATGCTCTACAATAGTGCATGTTCACTGGTGTGTGTGTGGTCTTATACCTCTCCCAGTGGCTACCCGCCAGCACCTTCCTTTGCTATCTGACACCCCAAAGCTGGACCATATATAAGCGTCATGTCTCCCGGGCCAGTTTGCCATAATGTCTGTGTAAATTTCCTGCTTGACATTACTGACTGCCCAAGGCAGGGAGGGGGTCTCACAGCAGTGGGGGTCCCCTGGATAAAAGTTTGCCAACCTGTGGAAAGTGGGTCTTCTGCAAATGGCTGCAAATTTTGCATGATCATCTGTTAACAAAGGGGGCATTTGGTAAAATTGGCGGGGGGGTTAAATCTTACTGTGGGGCACTGCCCATGAAGGGTCTAAGCAGTTTGTCCACCCACAAAACCTTCCCACCAGTGAAAACTCATTTTGAAATGCATTCATGTGAAATATAGAATCTGAATTATTTAGGAAATGACATTTGCATTCTGTAGAATTTTATACAATTTTTCTAATGAAAATCGCAACATTACAAAATAAAATGTGCAATAGTTAATTAATAGTTTATTCATTTATAATTTAGCCCCATTTGTGCTTACATTATAAGTTTATCAACTTTGACCTGTTGATAATGTAATATCATCTTCAGTGTTATTTGTATGTTGGCCCTAGAGAATCAGTATGTTTTCGTGAGTGATTTCAGATGACTTCTGTGTCTGTGGCAGAATAGCAGGCAGAAGATCAAATAAAAAAAGTTTGTGGGAACGACTGGGTTGGATCACTTGTTAATTTACAAACAGGATTATCAGGAACTTGTACGGAGGGTTTTCAGAAACGCTCACTACTTAGCAAATGATCCTAAGTACAAGATAAAGCACTTAGTGTTAAGAAGCTTTTGGGAAAGACACCCCAGTCTAACTGCAATTAAGTCACACTGGATACTGCCCCTTGCTTCTTCCACTGTGTAGGGTCATACCGCTTGTTCCTCATTGTGTCGGATGGATTCTTTCATGTCTCCAATCTTGAGCTGGAAAACATCGAAAGAGGTATGCATGTCTGTGTGTATGTAGATGTATGCAATATCCTTTATGCTAAATGATGCCCATGCAAAAAAATCCTTTTTTATTCAGATAAACTATTCTGTTTAATTACAGCAATTGACAAAATGGACATTGAGGCATTAAAAAAGGTATCTCCACTTTCCTGATTTCTGAAGTCGGTGTGAGACTTGAGATTATAAGGATTATAACATGGTAATGTTCTGACATTTCATTTCTTACTTCTGCCAGCTCCAGTCACTTATAAAGACAGAGTTTTTCAGCACGAAGGAGATCCACAGCAGAGGCTGCTTTGCGGCTGTGACCTCTGATGCTGCCAACCAAATCATTCTTGGGGTATGATCAGACCTGAAAATAATGATGGCTATTTTTACTCATAATGATTGTTAATGAGTTTTAAGGTCAGAATATTTAATGGACAGCAGTGTTTACCCCTTATTCAGGTACATGGTCTGTGGACTTGTACATTTCAGACTCCAAAGAGACCCTATCTGTGCTTATTTACCCAAGGAAATTGATTTGTCACATAGGGTCATGGATATATGCTTTTGATAGAATGTCGTTTCTTCATTATATGGTTTAAAAAAAAGATAACAACTAAAGGACAATTTTTATGTTGTGTAAACCCAGGGTGGTGGCGAAAATGTGTTATCCCAGTGGAAGATGGATTCTGCTCGGTGCACAATGTCTGTCTGCCATGTCATGGACTCCAGTTTAGTCCCAGGTAGCCCTGATGACCATTCTATGGAAAGTTGTG
>JAODKK010000039.1:33958020-33970016 GCA_026774405.1 Petrocephalus microphthalmus
CGACCCCCCCCTGTATCCGCTTGCCTGTGCCGACCCCCCCCTGTATCCGCTTGCCTGTGCCGACACCCCCCTGTATCCGCTTGCCTGTGCCGACACCCCTCTGTATCTGCTTGCTTATGCCTACACCTCTCTATCTGCTTGCCCATGCTTGCACATTATCCTATTAAAAAAAATAAAAATAAAAAAAGTCTGGGTTTTTGGATAAACATGGTCAAAAGGTATATACTTTAAACACAAAGGTCTCTGCTCGCTTGTATGTATGTATGCAAAAACAGACATTAGGTTCTGTTTTAACAACAAATAATGAATTACTTAGATTAGTGACATAGTTGCTTGACAAAGCACATTCAAAGAATTTTACCCTTAATATGTCCAAATAAACTATGTGGAGCTGAGGACCACTGAGGTGTAACCTGGCCTATAGTCTCATATAATCACCATATACAACTAAAGGGACATTTCTTTATTCATACGGGCTTACCCATTACCATTTTGCCAGAACATTGTCACCAATTACCATTAGATCCCAAATTCTTCAGCACTTTTTAAACATGTTTTTTGCTCACGCATTTTGCAATTAATGAAGTTATTATTGCACCTCGATTAATTCAGATTAACCCTGTCTTGCATCGGTGTAACAACAGCAGATTGTTCCACAAGATAACGTGAAAAGCTAGTCGGAACAGTAGTTGCAGGTATGTTGGTGGTGGAAATAAGTATTTGCAGAATTCGTAGAAAAGGTTACCACCCCCAGCCAACTTTAGCCTCATATTATATATATGTATATATATATTATATAGAGAGAAAATTTGAGATTTTTTTTATATATATAAAAAATATTATATATATTTTATATACGTATATATAAATATATATAAAAATTTTATATATATATAAAATTCTCAAATTTTCTCTCACACACACGGGCACACACACACACACCAAGTACTTTACAGCTGAGCTAAACTGATAGATCTTGCTATTGGCAATTTGTTTGATCAAATAATACAATATAATATAGTACAATATAAAACAATATATGGCAATATATGGTTTTCATTATTTTATTTATATTTGTCAGATGCGAAATGTTTAATGTCATTGGCATTATCATACTTAAGGGTAAAACTTAAGGTGTTTTGTGCAACCGGCCCCTGATCTTTCAAAGACCTCTACATTTAAGTGTTGCTTTGAAAGAACGCGAATAGCCTACAGAACAGTTGGGAACTGTCATAATTATAGCGAGTCGTCAACCAGCTCTACACTGTAAAAAAATCTGAAAAACAACATATAATGTATTGGCAATTTTCCGTCAGGACATTATCTGTTTTCTAATTTACAGACATTAGTGTACATGCTCCCACAATGCAACGCGAAATTCAAATTAAAGGGTAAAACACCTGATTGATAAGGAGAATTCCTTAATATTAACACGCTACATTGGACCCTATTTTTACAGACTTTTCTTACAGTGCATCATGCGGCCCCGTTTCGATATGATCATTAGACTTGATTTCAGTTTTAGTGGACCCGCTCTCGTCATATCACGCTAATGTTATATTTGCTTTAAATCGCTGTTAGCCACGTTAGCGTCTTGTACCAATTTCTCCAGGAGTGACATTTAGTGCGTTTTGCAGACAACGTCTGCCTCTACCATTAGAATTCACTTTCTGCGTGTGAGTTTTGCTGAATGTATGACATTCACTACTCGTGTTTGTTCCTAAACAGAACAGCCAGGAGAGGAAATGCTGGAAACCCGTCCTGACCGGAGTCCATCCCTTTGAGGTGGCACAGTAACCTGAAAGTGTTTCTGAGTGCGGTTTATGTCAGATTAGGAGAGCTGAAATTAACCTTTTGTTGGATGATAACCGGTGACTAAAACAATAACTAGAAAAAGTTAAAAAAAGTTTCTTCTCTTAGCAAACCCGGCTAAGACTTACCTGTGCTAGGTAGCGTTTAGAGCATGTGTTTAGTACGTACCGTCCTCTCTCCTGAACACTTTAACCAGTTAATTTTTCTCAGAAAAATCAAATCATTGGCTTAAGGAATCGATATTGTATCGTATCATGAGAGAAGCTGTGATTTACACCCCTACTGTTTACGTTAGCTGTTTTTCGCCCAGCAGAATGGATAATAAGCAACATGGCTTTGCGGTTAGAGTTATATCGCCACATCTTGGTTTGGCATGCTCTGGACAGTACGTTATAGCATTTTGATGTGGACAGATTTTTTTTTTTCTCCTAACAGAGGAGGAAAAACTTTTTAAAAATTCCAATGTACGTGTGGACAAGGCCTTAACCTGTTGATCTTATCTGGATATTATTTGGCTGTCACTGCATCAATATCACCCTGCAATTAGTTTTTCTAAATACAATACAAAGGTCACCTAGTTCCAGAGGCAGCCCATCCAATTAGGGTAAAAATGAACTGGTTCTTATTCTGGAAAGCATCTGAGGGATGGTTCAAGCTTGGTGATTGGATGTCACTCTTTCCTAAGCAGTAAGGGTAATTTCGAGCCATTATCTATTTGTTTGGAAACCACAGCGTCAACAGGAAACCCAGTCAAACGAGGGAAATACCCACAGAACTTGGCATCAGATAAGAACCCTGGATGCTAGGGGTGGGCGATACTGCCAAAACGTCATATGATATTTTGGAATAGAACCACGATCCATGACAGAGAACATGATTTTTTTTTTGTTTACAAACCAACCAAACAGGAGTAAGTGATGTTCATTAACCATTTAACTAGCAATTCTATCCTGGAAAACACTGCTAATTATTATAATTATAATAAATTCCTACTTCTTCTGCTTCTTATAATACTATGTACAAAGAGCCACACATGCGCTAGTTTGTGGTGCTTACACTTCAGGTGGTTAATAAGATTGGCTGTGCCAAGGAATGGTCAACCTGCCATTACACAAACAAGGTGTCCATGCATGACTCATCTGTGACAATGATGAGTCATGTCACGTGATACATTATTGATCCCCATGGGGAAAGTGTCTCACCTCCCCCAACCTTGCTCTCTGTGAGCTAACTGGATAGAAAAGATCAATTAAGTTTTTGCACAAGCTTGGCTGTGAAGGACAGCAACTTCAAGGGGCAGCCAAGGAGCTGGGGGTTGAGGGCCTTGCTCAAGGGCCCACAAACGTGCCAAGGTTGGGCTTGAACCAGCGACCTTCCGATTACAGGCACAGAGCTTAACATGCTGAGGCCTGAGGTCACACTACAGCATACCACTACTGATCATCGCAGGCACAACAAGGACACTCTTGCCAACAGACAGGATGGGAGATTTGTATGGCGTTTAATTAGTGTCAAAACTCTGCGCAACACTCGCACGGCGTTACATTAGTCTCAAAACTCGAACCGCTTGCGAGCAGATACCCCATCCTCTCTGCGCGCTCGTGTCTGCAAAGCACTTGCTCGCTCGCCTGGCCCTCCCTACACATTCGCGTCTGCACAACACCGTCGCTCGAAAGCTTGAATTTTGAGACTTTGGAGGTGGGAACAGTGGCTAATGCTCCCGCTCCTTTGATTGGTCCTTTTGAATATTCACTATGATTGGCTGTTTGATTTGGCTGAAGATTCACACTGATATGGTGTCGGAGCAAGGAAGCACTTTGCAGACACGAGCGTGCAGAGGATGGGGTTTCTGCTTGCGAGCGGATACGCACGCATGGTTCGAGTTTTGAGACTAATGTAATGGCAATCGAGCGATCGTGCGAGTGTTGTGCAGCCATGAGCTCGTACCCGTGCGTGGTTTCTATGCACGCGAGTTTTGACGCTAATTAAACGCCATAGATTTGTCACTTGATGACAGTCATGCAGGCTGGGCTTACCAACAACCATCTTGGCAAACTCGTCTGGGAAGTTCTTCTCCAACCACTGCCTGCACTTGGCCGGTTCGGGCATGTACTCACAGTACTGCAGGAGAAGGGAGAAGCAGGAGCGACTTAGCATACATGCCAAATTGAAAGTAATAGGGCGTCTGCTTGTGTCCAAAAAGGTTAAGTTACTAGAAATGGTCTCTAGCACATGGAAAAAAACGAGTTGTGGACAAATGCTGAACTCCATCAAGACATTAAATTGCAACAATGAATGATGTGGCAGCTTAGGAGGGGTTTGCACATGTTGTCAGCCACTCAAATCTGTGTCCAGTGCCAGCAGGACTCACTAAGTGAGCCATTCGCCACACAAGACCTGGAGGTGCCCAGGTGACAGCAGGTGTCACTGAGGATTGCTGAATGGGAGATCTGGCAGGCTGGCAGAACTCTAAGCATTTTTCGTCACGCAGCCATCTGCATTACAGACAGCTAACTAGAGCTGGGCGATATGGCCAAAAATGTTATCACGATAAAAAATTTATATCAGTCGATATAGATAATTATCGAGATGAATGTTAAACACCAAACAGCCAAAATGACACTTCCGGAACCCTGTGCTCTATTTTCTGCCCCCACTAGATGGAGCTCTTGGTTCAAAAAAGTGCGAAAAGCGCCGAAATGGTTCATGAAGCAACTTTCACAACATCACTACCAAACAGTATTCTGCATTTCAGGAGTCCGAGACAGATTACCAGGTTATTGTAGTCACTGCTGAAAAAACGCTGGCATATTCCTATCCTTTCTTAATTCTCTGCGGATTATTACTGTCAGGGTTCCTCATGGACTGAATCTGACTGTGGACTTTCCTTTTGGATTTTGTTAATTACCCTTATTCAAAGGGGTCGCTTTGGACTTACCTACTCTCCTGGTGAGCTGCTCTGCTGATTGGACGCTCTGTTGTCTGCCTATCGGCCCTATTGCATTATGTTATTTGTTCAATAAATCCCCAATTTTCATGGCCGTGTTTGCGCTTGTGCTCCACTGAAAAGCCTGTTGCTGGCGACATGTTTGGTTTTAAATCATATCGAAAGGATATCGACCGTCAGGCATATCGACATTGATGGAAATTACATAATAATTATCGTTGTTGTTTTATTGCCCAGCCCTACAGCTAACATGACAAAGCAGGAATGGATTCCATTGTGCAGACATGTCGTTGTCAGTAATTCCCACAACCTTATAGCTGCCTGAACCCAGCAATTTCTACTAAACTCTGTTCTACAAATGTGCATGGTCTGCAGAAGCTGAGAAGCAGGGCTGAGCTATGCATCGACAGCCATGTATCGACAGCTAATTTTAACAGTGATAGATGAACCTGCTTGGCCTCTTAAAATGATGCGTCTTTTTATGTTGGCAGGATTATTTCTCCCCGTTTCCAGAGCTGGAAAACTGAAAGATTCTATGGGTTTTTTGCAAAGTCAGATACAGGAAGACCAGATTACTTGTCTTTTGTCTTTATACATCAGAAAACTTCAGTTCTCAGACAATTTTCTCTTTTGGGTGTTTGTGTAGTTGTGTAGTTGGGGCAACATATTAAAAAGACTTACGACTACCACAAGAAACAAATAGTTGCACATACCTCTGTTGGCAAGGAACATACTAAAAGAAAAAAGGAAAAATATTATTGCAAAATCTTTAAAAATTCAAGACATTTTACTAACATCAGTTTAAACACCATCCAGGTATAATTATTCCAACCGTTTCTAATTCTCAGGTGACAGTACTATCCACTGAGCCACTGTAATGTAAACAATTTACCATAAGGCATGTTACTAGAAAAGGCGCTAAATTTTTCTGAACTGATATTCCATGAATTAGCGCATTTTCTTAACCAGCAATAAATAACCCCCTTCAGTCAAAGCAATCGGCAGCCTCACGCCCACATCCTCTTTCACAGCTCATTTCCCCATTCTAATCGTATATATGAGATGTTAATCACCAGGTGGATTTGGGGGGTTACAAGTATTTACTGCTAACAATACAGGCTGAGGAAATGTTCAAACAAAGGCCCACACTCTACTGTGAAAAATAAAACATTTATTTAACTTTACATTAAGCAGTGTAACAGCTGATCTTGCCGATAGACACATACAGGTGAACAGTAGAATATGCGAAAATGTGCAAAAGTTCATTTCAGTAATTCAACTTAAAAGGTAAAACTAAAATATATGATATAGACTCCTTACATGCAAAGCGAGATATTTAAAGCCTTCATTTGTTATAATTTTGGTGATTATGGCTTACAGATTATGAAAACCCCAAATTCAAAAGCTCAGAAAATTAGAATATTACATTAAATCAATAAAAAAGGATTAATAGAGAAATGTTAGACCTCTAAAAAGTATAATACTTAGTTTGGGCCCCTTTTGCATGAATTACTGCCGCAATGCAGCGTGGCATGGATGCTATCAGCCTGTAGCACTGCTGAGGTGTTATGGAAGACCAGGATGCTTCAATAGCGGCCTTCAGCTTGTCTGCATTGTTCAGTCTCATATCTCTCATCTTTCTCTTGGTAATGCCCCATAGATTCTCTATGGGGTTCAGGTCAGGCGAGTTTGCTGGCCAATCAAGCACAGTAAGCCCATGGTCACTGAACCAGGTTTTGGTACTTTTGGCAGTGTGGGCAGGTGCCAAGTCCGGCTGGAAAGTGAAGTCAGGATCTCCATAAAGCTTGTCTGCAGAAGGAAGCATGAAGTGCTCTAAAATGTCCTGGTAGAAGGCTGCTTTGACTCTGGACTTAATAAAGCAGTGGACCAACACCAGCAGATGACATGGCTCCCCAAATCAACATAGACTGTGGAAACTTCACACTGGACTTCAATCATCTTGGATTGTATGCCTCTCCATGCTTCCTCCAGATTCTGGGACCTTGGTTTCCAAATGAGATGCAAAATTTGCTCTCATCAGAAAAGAGGACTTTGGACCACTGAACAAAAGATCAGTTCTTTTTTTCTTTAGCCCAGGAAAGACACTTCTGATGTTGTTTGTTGCTTGGGAGCGGCTTGAGAAGAGGAATACGACATTTGAAGCCCATCTCCAGGATCCATCTGTGTGTGGTGGCTCTTTATTCACGAACTCCAGCCTCAGTCCACTACTTGTGAAGGTCCCCCACACTTTTGAATGGCCTTTTCCTGACAATCCTCCCCAGGTAGCAGTCATCCCTGCTGCTTGAGCACCTTGTGCTTTGATACGGCACTGAGAACATCCAACTTCTTTTGCAATTACCCTTTGAGGCTTTCCCTCCTTGTGGAGGGTGTCAAAGATGGTTTTCTGCACAACTGTCAGGTCAGCAGTCTTCCCCATGATTGTGAATTCTACTGAACCAGACTGAGAGACCATTTAAAGGCTCAGGAACCCTTTGCGGGTGTTTTGGATTAATTAGCTGATTAGGGTGTGACACTTTCAGCCTACAATATTGAACCTTTTTACAATATTCTAATTTTCTGAGCTTTTGAATTTGGGGTTTTCCTAATCTGTAAGCCATAATCATCAAAAGTATAACAAATGAATATCTCTTTAAATATCTCGCTTTGCATGTAATGAGTCTATATCATACATTAGTTTCACCTTTTAAGTTGAACTACTGAAATAAATTAACTGCATGATATTCAAAATTTTTGAGTTTCACCTGTAATATCATCATAGTAAGGGGGTATTAGAAACCAGACCTCCAAGCCACTGGGGGGCGATGCTACAAGCAGTGATTGACAATAATCCCATTCACTGCTCACTCAAACCGGTTAAAGCACCTGAACACGTACCTCCACAGTAGAGCACTTTCAAGGGGTACATGGCATCCAAGTTGCCAGTCCTGCGTTCTGCCTTGTTCTCTGGGGAGCCTGATTCGGCGTTTTCAGTAGTAGCCATGATGTATAGTCTAAGCAAAAGAGATGCATGACAATGTTGACGTTTATTAAAAAATAATAATGAATATTCACAATCAGGCCCGTTGTTTTTTTGTGCAGAGGGTGGGACTGATGTCAGAAGTTCCCTGGGTTATTTTGGACTTAATCAGATGCATGGCCCCATCTAGTGGACGGGACCGAGAAGGACACGACCGTCAAAACCTTCATAAACTAATACAAATTCATTTCGAAGGACTAGACGACAAAGCATGATTTTACTAAGAGTTTGTCAGCGTATTTGAAATGTCTATAACGGCATATGATTTATCGTGTTGTTGAAAACTGGATAGGCTAAGAAGGCATGTATAAATCATGTACCATAGCCCTGACATCATGGAGAGCAAAAAATATTACATTTAAATAACTCTCCAATAGCTTAATTTCTGAACAGTGAAACAATATGCAGCTCGTTTTGCTGTTGCCACATTTATAAAATTCTAAGCGACTGTTTGCACTCCCTTAACCTATACTACAAATGCACTAAAGAAAAACCATATTTTAAAATAACATTTTAACAAAAAATCTGCAGTGAAACACTACTACTAAAAGAGACCATCTATTCAGATAAAACCGTATATTATTTAAAACTAACCCATTTCACCTGTACACCTGCGAAAAGTAAAGATCTTTTTTTTCGGATGATAAGTTTCCCCCCCATATCAAGGGCCTGCTGATCCATCGAGAACATAATCCAACAGGGCCGTCTCCAGACGGAGCCACATTCATTTGGAAAACGTGACATTGGATGCCGATCCCCTGATACGTTCGGATGGCTAATTAGCAATAGACCTACTCCGACTGGATACATTATGCATATTTTAAAATAACTTTAGCTGTTCAGCTAAAAAAAGACAACCACATTCGTGATAACGTCCCTCGTCGCCCTCCAAGTGTAAGGATATAACGACTGGTAGTACAGTGTAGTCAGCGATGACCCTGCCTTAACAATGACTGGCAAAAATTAACTAATGCAAACTGAAAATTAGTGGTTAGTGCTCCTTTAAACTAAACGCATTTACATCTAACTAGATGACAGTATCTAACTGAGAATAAACTTTTCTGCTATATTCCAACGTCAGGTGTCTTAGCTTGCTAATGTACCAATGGGTGCCCAACCCGCGTCTCACATTCTTTCCAATAAACTAATAACAGCGAGAATTTATTATAGAAAAAATACATACCCTTTAAAACAGCCTTTATATTACGTTCTGCTAAATAAAAAAGTAAGCATTATTGTATAAAGGAAGAACTGCGGTCTAAGCATCAACGAGCATAACTCGCGCTCCTCCTCCCCCGGCTAGTGCTGCTCGGGTCCTGTCTTCTTGAAAGATACGTTTGGTTCGACATCTATAGGCGTCCATTATAATGCCTGACGTAAAAAAAATCACTAATACCCATTTTAAATGCCTTTGTTTAAGCTACAACACGTTATATTTTCATTAATAATTTGCCATTATTATTTAAAACATATGTTAAAATGCATAATAAAATATTAATATATGAATCGTTTAATTTACAAAAGGCTTTTACGTAGTCGATGTGCCGACACAGTCAAGTTTATTTGATAATATATTTAAATATTACTTTTGCGATTCCTGTTCTGCACACTTTGTGACCTGCTAATTTTGTTAGTTTTCTATTTTTAAGTGAAAATTATTGTTATTTTGGTGATAATATGTGAGTGTTTTGAGAGGTAAGATTATGTTAACAGACAGTTCAATTCAGATTATACAGTGCTACTGAACTGGACTTGTAAAAGTTCTAATTTTGCTTGCTGCTTGTTTGTTTATGGCTGGTTAGAAAAGAAACTCTATGTCACATTATAGGGGAAAATGCTATAAAATTCGTATATTGCATATGGTATCTGGATAATATCACAAATTTACGTAAAACTGCATTACGTTGAATAAATTTTAAGCTGATTTACTTTTAAGATTTTGTTCCTGGATTTATTTCAGATTCAGAAAGTCTATAATCTGTAGGTAAATAATGTGATGTGTTTAATTCCAGATATACTAGGGATAGCATCGTGAAAATGGTGCAATGGAAAGAGAGGAACGAACAAAACTCAGCAGAAATGAAACTACTCCTCGCAGTCTGGCGCATGGTAAGATGTCTTATATTTTTTTACGTTTCTCCTCTTGGGTATCATACAGCTTTTTCGATCATTTAAAGTACATACAAAAGTATCACTTGAATTGGCTACGAAGCTCTCTTGGTAAGATGGTTTCTGGATGCAATGGCCATTGTAGATACGGTTAAGGTACCCAGCTAAACTGTTAAGATCTTAGCTTGATGAATGACCAACATTCAGCCCTTTCAGGTGTTATGGGTAATACTACCATGCAGTTAAATAATGTGGTAAATATTCGATGTATCTTTCAGTTCGCCCTATGGACCCCTGGCACAGCACCCCGATAAAACAGGCAGGCTTCTCATATTGCTTAAACTTTTATTTGATTTTGTTTGTTTAATATATGATTTAGAATAATTCGATTGCAGAATATGTTTGTGAAATTTGCATGAAACCAGGTGGCTTCGCAGACCAATGACAGCATCTCCACACCAGCTCTGCTCACTGAAGTAGGAGAACCAAAGAGGCAGACGGTGACTCCTGACAGCTCGCTGGCGTCTGGCCTTAGCAGGCAACATGGCCAGGTAAGAGGAAACTGAATCGGAACCAGTACCATCCACCCAGCCTCAGTAAATAATTATCCAGGCAGGGATGCCAGAACAGAATGCTAGTCCAGCACAGAACTGTCCAGCCTGCATATTCACTCACTAAGGATATCTCCTCATCTGAAGATTCACTCTAACAACACTGTTTGACAGTGAGGAAGACCCCACACACACCGCCCATAAATTCCTCATCCATCCATCCATCCAGCCATCGATTTTCCATAACCGTTCTCATATAGTATGGTGAGCCCTGGATGGCCATTCCATCACAAGGCAAACACTCACACAAACACACAATCGCAAACCTAAATCACATGCCAGAAGCCACACCTCTGATCAAAGACATTAAACATTCTCAGGAGCTCCCAGATAATCACTCATTTTAACCTTAATGCTTGCTGATTTCAATTTTGAAAATATGCATTATAGTTGGAACATAGTCCTGGTCAGAGAAGAAATAGCCATTCCCATGTTGATACAGTTATGTATTAAAAATGGCCAGGTAAAATTTGTATTACAATTTATTTAAATTAACAGCATGTTTACAATGTTATATTTCATATCAATGTTATATTATATATTATAGTGTCTTTTATTTAAAAATAATAATAATAAATAAATGATAAAGGACCATAAGCATTTTAACCACTGACCTTATTGTGTAACAGTTAAAAATGGGCCCAAGTGTTTAAATCACCAAAAGGCAAAGTCCACTGTTGAATCTGGACACACTGTAACACTGCATTAAACATATAAGGAGGGAACATAGACAGGCTGGTACAGTTGTACCAGTAGTATACAATCAGTTCTGTCTCTTGTGATGCTTTGGAGCAGCTTTGCTCGTAGGTGATGTGTTAGCATGAGCGCCCCCATGTGGCCGGGCCCCTGTCTCCCAGCAGGTGGGGGGCGACCTGCTCGAGAAGCAGCGGCGGGAGCTGCAGCTGCTCATCGCCGAATTGAAGGGCCGCGACCGCGAGCTGGACGACATGGTGGCGGCCCACCAGAAGCAGCTGCAGGCCTGGGAGCAAGATCGCCAGAGGGTGCTGACCCTCCAGCTGAAGTGCTCCGGCCTGGAAGGTGAGGGGCTGCTCTTCTGTGGCCTCTCGTCCCCGTCCTCAGATTGTGGTTCCGCTACTGTCTGTTTGCAGTCCCCCTAGTGGCCATCTGGGGTGGCCATCAGGGGCCAGCTTTTTTTGTTGTGGTGGCTGCACTAACTACACCATGTCTGTTCTGTGGTTCCACTTAGAAAAACAGAATAATGCATTTTTTGTTTTTATTAATTTGATGTGAGGTGGGTAGCCATGTATTTACTTTGGGCGACCGTAGGCCACCCCTATGATCAGCCCTTACTAATAATAGTAAAGTGACGGACTGGCATCCGGGGTGCCCTCTGCCTCGTGCCCTGTGACAGACTGGCATCCAGGGTGCCCTCTGCCCTGTGACGGACTGGCATCCGGGGTGCCCTCTGCCTCGTGCCCTGTAACGGACTGGCATCCGAGGTGCCCTCTGCCCTGTGCCC